>JAWNMK010000287.1:230000-830000 GCA_035044105.1 Drosophila nr. perissopoda 5 BK-2023a
GGCGTTTGGGCAGCGACCGGCGAACGTGGGCCGACTGCGTCCATTCCGGCTGGCGTTGCCGCTACAGCTGGGCTGCTCTGTTTGCTGGTCGGGCGTATCGGCCTTCCTGTCCTCGAGACTGTTGCTGATGAAGTGGTGGAGCCTGCCGGCACTGCGGCACCCAGCAGGCAGGTCTCGATTATCGTTGACGATGGGCGTTTTGGGACGGGCACCGGTGCTGCAACCGCCAACGGTCCCGCTGCTGATCCCACTGACGGTGCAGAGGTTCTGATATTCACAGGCGTTATCCTTGACCCGATAGCGATTGTGGGCGAAGCGTTGACGGCGTCGACGACATCCGCCGAGTAGCCACTGTCAGCAGTAGCGCCAGATTTTCTTGGAGGTGGCTGCTGCAATTCCAACAACATTTCCACATTAACTTCTGAATTGAAAGTGAAATTAAATTTTAGTTAAACTTACCGTTTTGATCGCTGCAGCGCTTAGATTTGTCTGCGTGAGCAACAGACGACGAGGTGGCGGTGGTGGTGGTATAAATCTCGGTGGCTTGACGATGACTCTGGCGACGCTGTTGGTAGTGCCGCTCCCGCTGCTGATTGTTGTAGTAGTCGATGAGGGAGCTCGACTCGCCGTCGTCGCTGGTGCCTTGGTGCTGCTGCTCAAAGTCGGCATCGCCGTACTCATCATCATCATCGTCGTCGTCATCGTCATCGTCGTCCTCATCGCGGACGTCGCGTATGTCGTTGATGTCGCTGATGTCGTTGATGTCGTCGTTGGCGCGATCAGTGTTGATGATGGCGCCATGCGCAGAGACGGGCGCTGTTCGAGTAGATACTCGCAGGATGAGGCCACTAGCGGTGGCGCCACTATGGCGGTGGTGGGTAAAATCATTGTGGTGGTGGTCAACGGCCTCGGACCCAATGGTGGTGTCACCAAATTCGGTTGCAGACGCTCCTCGCTCGAGTGTGGATCCGCATCCATATCCATATCCGTATCCATATCCATATCCATATCCAGATCCAGATCCAAATCCATTTCCGGATCCTCCTGATACAGCTTGTTGTTGTTGTTGTTGTTGTTGTTCCTGCTGTTGGACGCTGCTGGGGCTACCTCGTCGCTTGAACTTCCAGCCAAATCCTCTAGGTAGTGGCCATTTGTCGTTGCTTCCCCCTACCAATTGTTGGGAATAGAATTCAACTAATCAATTCTGGTTTTGATAAAGCATCCAGCTTGCAGTTGATGGTTTTTTTATGAGTGGTTCGTTTTCAATGGTTTGGTTTGGTTTCTTTTTATATTTATTTTTTCTTTTTCGTTTGTTTTTGGTTATGTTTTGTTGATTTTGAATTTTGGAGTTTCATTCGATTTGGATATCGATTTTGAATTATTGGGCATTTGATTGGTTCTGTTTTTGGTTCATTCATTTTGATTGTCAATCGTTTTCAATCGCTTGAGGGTCTCTGTCCTGGCGTGTGATGTTTATGAGCTCGCAGTATTGCAGGTTTGGCTAAAGCTTCACTAATTTCACTACGACTTTCTATATATATATATACACATACATATATATTGTATATTTTCAGATTTATACACACGCATACATATACAGTAAGTAAGGAATCAACATTATATATAAATATATAGATAAAAATATCAAGAATAAATACAAGTGATTTTTGGTTAGTTTTAAGCAAAGTTTTCGACAAGCAAAGTTATTGCAAAAATACATTTTACACATATAGAGTGAAGAATTAAGATGTAAATGTTTGATGTATGCAATGTGTGTGTGTGTGTGTGTGTGTGTGTGTGTGTGATTGATGATTGAGCGATTCGTGATGATTCAAGACAGATGATGGATGGTGATGAGCAGTTGGAGCACATTTTGTTGTGATGATGATTATTATTATTATTATGTTGGTTGTTGTTGTTGTTGCATATGGAAAAAAAGACGAGAAAATAAAAGTCAATAATTGAGCAGATCAATCAAAGTAGCATTCGTTCGTTTGATTGTTTGATTGATTGATTGATTGCAATGCATGCAGCACACTGTGTGAGCAACATTTTAACATACACTTGCAGCACATACAAAATAACGGTATCAACTAACAATGTTATAGATCATAATTGAGGAAACAAGATGTGGCAATGTTTTCGAAAGAAAACCAACGGATTGAGGATGCTCGAAACACATATTTTAACAGTTTTTGAATAAACTTGAATAAAAGCTAACATTTTTTGTTTACTTTTCTCTTGTTGAGTTCAGAAAATGTAACAATTCAATTGATATATATATATATATATATATATATATATATATATACTTGTAGGGCAGCTGCAAGAGTATTAAAGTGTCGGCTATTGCCGAATACACAGCTTGATTATCATTGAAGGAGTACAGTGGCACAGCTGCGGCATTGCCATGCGCCACAGTTCGGCCACTGTTGCCACATGCGCCACAAAAACAAATACGTTGTGATATTTATATTGAAACGATATTTGAAAAAAGTGCTTTGATCTGTTTGCTAATTCGGTTTGTAATTTTGTTATTGTTTTTTGTATTTGTTTTCGTTTTGGTTTTGGTTTTGGGTGTTGGTTTTTTGTATTGATTTGGTTCTAAATACGACCCACCTTTTTGATGTCATCGCTGTCCTGTTGGGTTTTCTCTTCGTCGCTTTCGGTCTCCTCCTCGAACAGGGGCTCAAGACGGCGTCTAAGCATTACAATTTACGATATACGATTCGATATACGATATGAGATGCAACGAATTTTTTTTGATTTTTTTTTTCGATTTTGTTTTTAGTGATGAAATGATATAAATTTTGGATTTGAGCGACATGTAGATAAATAATGTAGTATATAGCACAATACAGATGTAGTAAATAATCGTACAGAAGTAGCTATGATTACACTCGACTAAGAACTACAAAAGAGATGATGGGATTAATTTAATTCAATTATATCTATATATATATATATATTTTTTTTTTTTTTTTTTGGCAATGGTCTATTCCATAAAGCTATCCCAGGATGATACTTATATATTTAGAATGTAGGCATCAAGTATACAAAAATGAACAACGAATTGAATTCAAATGGGCTTCGAGTGGGTTTCAATGTGAATAGAGTTATAGAAAGAACGCAAGAAACACCTGTAAAAACTACACAAAAAAATGACAAAAAGAATACAAAAAATAAAAAATAAATATATATATGAAAGAGGAGATATATTTATGTTCATCTATAAATGTACGTACTTAATTACTTAATGAGAGAACTATAGATCAGCGTTATATATAAATTCATTTTTTACATATATTTTTTTAAAAATATGTATGTAGTCTAACTAAGGGCTCTAACAAGTGTGCTAGTTAGATAAAAAGATCTAGCTATACCTTTCTCTATCTTTCGCTCTCTCTGTCGCTCTCTCTACTCCTTTCTCTCTCTCTCTCTCTCTCATTTCTAAACATACCGTGGCAATAATCCTCGAATGGTGCTCGCCGTCATTGGTGGCGCCATCAGCAACTCATCCATCATCAGCTCCGTGTCGTCGTCATCGTTCAGCGAGGTGCTCGACTTGGTGGGTGACTGCATACGGATTACAGATCACATTATTAAATATATGTATATATCCACCCATATACAATAGCTGCTCTAGTCGAGAGTGCTCGACCAGCAGAAGACTGAAGAAGAATGTTAACAAATCTTGATGCAATTTGTGCGGTTGATTGACATTATGTCCGGATATATTCCCACAAAATAGGAAAGGATGTGACTCTTATTGTTATCGATAATCGATTTACATATTTTAAAGTTATCGATAAAAGGATAGAAGCTACTTATGCTGATTTTTCCAATTTGTATTGTGTAACTCTACATACAGACGGACAGGCTGATCAAGAATATATATATATATATGTACATACATATGGGGATCGGAGTTGCTTCTGTCTGTTACACTTTTATAATATTATATATTATAATATCCTTTCATAGGGGGCATGGACCCTTACCGAGTGTGTGTTCTCCGAGTTGATTAGCTGCATATCATCGTTGTCGCCGCCGCTAGTGGGCGTGCCCCAGACCTCCTCGCCACTGGTTGCGCCCGAGGTGCAGTCATCTAGCTGTTCATCCGTCTCGGAGGCGGTCTGATTGGCGGTCAGGTGCTGCTGCTCCTCATTGGCATTCCAGCGGCCCAAGTACTTGTCAATGAATGCACGCGACTCCTCGAAGAAGGACATCTTGTCGCTGACAAAGGCACCGGCACGATTCGTCCATGCACCGCTGGCGAGTACATCGCCATTGGTGAGATTGCTCCCAGCCGTGGAGCAACCGGGTGCCAGTTCGTTTAGATTGTGTGCCAGCGCCTTGTCAGCCAATGCATCGTCCACATCATCCACATCATCCATATCATCCATATCATCATCATCATCATCATCGTCGTCGTCATCGTCGCCATCGTTGTCGGCATCGTTATCGTTGACGCCATTCTGCGTATATGTCTCCAGATCGTCGTCCACCTCGTCGGAGGGCAGCTTCTCCAGGCTGGACATTGTGCCATAGCGACGCAGCGCATTGCTCATCGGCCGATAGGGTGGCTCCTCTTCCAAAGGCGACTCATCGCAGGAATCCTCCGGTATGTTCTCAATGATTGCCTGCCTCGGCTGTTTCGCTGTTGTTGTCGATGTGGTTGCAGTTGATGTTGTTGCTTCTGCCGTTGCTCCAGCCGTACTCGTTTCTGTTCCTGTGACTGTGTCTGTGCCATGATCAAGAGCAGCGCCACTGCTATTGTCCCAGACATTTGTGCTGGTCTTGGTGAGGACTGCATCCGGCGTGGCTGGAACTACAGCAATGGTTGGCGCCGATGCCTTGCGTTCCAACTCGTGGGCAGCACCGCATAGCTGGGCAGCGGGCGCAAATTGTGCCAGTCCGATAAGCATCAGGGATAGCTGGTCATCCTCCTGGCGCTGCACAGCTGTTGCCTTCTGCTTGGGCGACTCCAGCAGCTTGCATGTTTGCTGCTCCATTTTGTCCGGCGAGAGTTGGGACTGTGTGAAATCCTCGGGCGCACAGCGACAATGGCAGGCAGCATATTTGGCTGGTGAGCCGGAAATAGATGCCGAGTTGGAGCCGGAGCCGGACACGGTGTTGGCGGTGGCACGTAGTTCGCTGCTGCGCATAATGCGCGCCGTTTCCGTAATGGTCACAATGGCCTTGACCTGTTGATTGGCCCGTGGCCGCGCCGGCTCCTGGCTGAGATGGGCCACTACACGTGTGCGACGTGGCGGCGGCTGTGGCTGCACCTTGGGCGGGGATGCAGATGCAGATGCAGATGGAGATGCAGAGACGGAGACAGAGACAGATGTTTTGGGGCCGTTGCAATGACCATTGGTCAGCGGCTGCGGATCTAAAACTCGTAGCTTTGTATCGACGATGGCTGCAATGGCGCTGCTGCTGCTGCTGCTGTTGGGCATGGCGCCGACGCTGTCATCGGTAGCCTCTGATTGCGACAGGGACAGTTCATCGGTGATTAGTTGGGCCACATCGCTTTCGGTGTCGCCTGTCTCTCGCCGACTACTGCTAGCGACTACCTTGGATGACAGCTCACCGGTGATGGTGCTGCTGGACATGCTCGTCACGCTGCCGGTGCCACGCCCAGTGCCAGTGCTAATGCCAATGGCAGTACCAATGGCAGTGGCAGTGGCATCGCCTGGCCCATTGCTGGCACCATTTAGCTTGCAGCAACGGTTGGGCGAAGATTGACTGTGCTGCACCTTGAGCGAAGTACAGAGCAGCGACGAGGAACCGGCTGCACCACCAGCTGCCCCAACCGTGCCCCGTCCCCCGTTCGCCGCACTCTGCTGGCAATTCTTGTGGCAGTGGCGGCACACGGCCAGCTTGTCGAGCACTATGGGGCTCGAGCGCACGGTGATCTAAAGCGGCCAATCAAATATACAAAATACCAGCTCTAGCAATACCTTCTAAATAAATACTACAGTGCCTAGAGTTTTGGGTGTGGTCCACGGTTCCTCAACTTCTTCGACTATGACTAAGTTACTGCGATCTTTCAACGTTTCAATATAATATAGATTAAATAGAAAAATCACTATTCCTGTTTCTCAATTCCACTGTAGTTTTCCAATTTTTCTGTATGTTTTTCAAAATTATCAAATCGGAATTTGCATATTATCTACTTTTAGAAAGCGATTCTGAAAAGACGCGAACAAATATGTTATTTTTGGGCTTTTAACGAAAGCGGGAAGTAATTTCGAAAATGGTTTTCATCAATTTAAATCTTCAATCTATGAACTCGTTCTAAGAGAGAACTCAACTATGTTGACTAGTTCTGGAAATGGGTCCAAGATTTTACCTTTATTTCATACTTTTTCTATATATTTAAAAGAACACAAGAAATTAAATATGTGCTTTTTAGAAGTACTTTCATAGTTTATAGTTTTCATAATATATATAAAATATATATTTAAAACAATTTGCATTATTTTTGGATTGTTGATTGAATTCAAGCGTTTTAACTTGTTTGTTGTTAACTAGTTTTTGTAAGCTGGTAAATTGTGAAAGCCCTTGATTTGAGGGCTATTTGTGCCACACCCAACTCTGTTTACAGGGATATGCTTGGCTGTGTGCTCACCTGGCTGTCCGATGTGGTGCTGTGGGATTGACTGATTTGGCTGGGCACCACCTCGACGTCCACCTCTGCCTCGGCCTCCGAGTATATGTCGGAGATGGCGCTCATGCTGAGCTCGTCGACGCCGCTGAGGCGTTTACCGCAAAAGTTTGGCTTGGCGGACAATGCGCCATTCTCTTTGGCCAGATTGAGCTCCTTGGTGCGCTTCTCCAGCTGCTGGCGCGTCCAATATGTGATCCGTTCGTCCTGATCGCTATCGCTAAATATCAGCTGCTCATCCTCGGCGCTAACATTCTCCTGGGAGCTGCGCGCAACGGCTGCGAGACGCGCCTGCTGCTGCTGCTTGTCCAGCTGGCCCTTCATCCAGTTGGCCAGATGCAGTGCACTCGACTTGGGTGTGCCCGTCTTGTTGAGGATGCGGCACTTCTCATCGATCAGCAGCTCGATCTGCTCCACGGCATGGCCATGGCCATGGCCTTTGCTGCGCGGCTGCAAGATTCGCGGCCCCCACGGCTTGATTAGAATTTTGTGTGTGTGTGTGTTTGTTTTTATTTTTCTTTACAGGTGACGCCACCTCAGCACGCATTCCGCCCTGCCCCATCCGCCCAACAGCCTTCCACCTACCAGCTACCATCCACAACCAAACCACACCTACACCCACACACAGAGCTGCAGCTGCCCGACGTTGCTTGCAAATTAAAAGTTTGTGATGGGCTCAAATTGAATTGTTCACTTTTTTCTCTTTTTCTTTTTTTTAGTTTTTAGTTCTTAGTTTTTGGGTTTTGTTAGTCATTTTCATAAAATGAATTTGTTTGTTCTTGTCTTTGGCATTTTGGATTCGTTTTTGGCTCTTTGACTTTTGGTATTATTTTCATTTTGCTTGGCTTTCGAGAAACAGAAACAATAAAAACTCGCGACATTATTATTACTTTTTTTTGGTTTGGCCATCTTTGATTAAAAACGCTTGCACCTTAAGAGGTTCACACTACGATAACGATAGCGATAACGATAACAAATTAAACAAATGATTATAATGACAGAAGCGACAAAAGTTGTTTGCAATAGAACTTAAACTTTAAATTGAGTCCATCACAATTTTTAATTTGTCAATTTTGTTTCTTTTTTCTATATATATAAATTTTTTTTTTTTTTTTTTTGGTTTTTCTGGTCAATAAATTTTGAACGCAGGATGAACCGGGACCGGGAAATTGAATTCTTATCTATTTTTTTTTTTTTTTTTGATATGTGGAATAGTTAGATCATTTTGGGCAACGTACAGAGTGGTACAAAGTGAGTGCTCGGTGGGTATTTTTTTGTTTTTTTTTCATTTATTTGGTTGGAGAATTGGTATTTGTATTTGTTTTTTTTTTTTTTTTTTGGTAGGAATTTAAATAAAAAGAGCATCACAAGCGTTTTTAGTCAAAGAATCATTTGGTTTTTATTATTCATCGTTTCTCAACTCAACTCAACTCGAGTTAAGTAATCTTAACTCGTCTCAATCTAATATACGTATTTTTCACTTTTCTGGGAAGAATATATCAAAAAGGAAACAATAACAAAAACTCGTTTCAAGTACATTCTAAAGACATACATTGAGCGGCACTTGCCTCGCCAGTTATACATATGTATGTAGATGTCTGTGTTGTGTGTATATATAAATATATATATATATATATATGAGATTACATATTAGGTATATAGCTTAATGCAAAGGGCAAATAAATTAACTACGGCTACGGCAACACAAATTTGCTCACTAGGGCGCCGCGCACACATGGCGTATACGTATTATACATTATAATATTGAATACTAGAGGAAGAACGCTGGGAACTAAGTTCCTTTTAGCCAGCTTTCTTATCTGTGTATGTGTGAGTGTGTGTTTATTGTAGTGTGTGCATGTTCTTTAAGTTTCGATTAAGTCATAGTCAAAATCTGTATAATGCAGTCTAATAGGGCGACTCACCAAATGAGGTTGCAAACAATATGGAATATAGCTCACAAATGATTTTTACTCATTTCTCCTGTACACGTTTAAGATCCGTCTACTAAAATAAAATAACAAAGTAATATATTTTGAAATTGCACTACAGATTGAAATAGTTGACAAAAATGTTGTTTTGGGAAAGTATCACATTTGTTCGTTTCAAATTAAGAACTTGGCTGTTTGGTAAGGTAATACTTCTAAATGGTTTAAGAGAAATTAAAGTTAACAAAAAGTATTAAATACATTTATAAATATACTTTCAAATGTAGAGCATCATTTGTAACACTTTAATGGAAGGTAAGAACGGAAATGGCAATTCAAAACATGACTTGGCTGAAACTTGTAGTTCTACTTGGCTAACAGTGAGCTACAAAGTAATTTGGCATGCAATATGCAAATCCAAATTGAGAGCTTTTCCATATTGTGTGTGGTGTGTGTGTGTGTGTGGTGTATGTGTGTGTTGTGTATGTGTGTGTGTGTTAGTTTAATTACGACTAGTTAAAAAGGCAACAAAGTGCTTGTCATAACCATAAATAATTGACATCGATATCTTAGCCAGAGTTGTGTATATTTAGTATATGTATGTGTGTGTGTGTGTGTGTGTGTGTGTGTGTGTGTGTGTGTGAAGAAACAGAATTTAGTTTAGTGGGTCAGTTCAGTTAGCCGCCCTATCGAGAACGATTATGGATTCTAGAATATATATTCGAGGGGTGTACGACTTGGCGCTGAGACTGAGCAAATGATTGTTACTGTTACAGTTACAGTTACAGATACAGTTACAGTTACAGTTACAGTTACAGTTACAGTTAGAGTTATACATATATTGCGTATATAAAGGGTTTATAGGGTATGTAGGCATGTATATACTATGTATACAGACAAATGACGATTTCAACTCAACAGCAGAATCTTATGGCAGATTTTTGTTGGCTAACGTTTAACTTAATTTTAAATTTAAGCAAAAATTTGACCAAAACGGAGCATACTAATCGAAATGTGGACTAGACAATGGACGTAATTTAATAATATAACAACAACAATAACATTAATAGTTTGATCTTTGATTTTTTTTTCTTTTTTTTTTTTGTCAATTTGGCGCTTGGCTACAAAATGGAAGCATTATTTATATGTTTTTTTTCTTTTTTTAAATTTTGCTTTTGCTTATTTTATTTCTTTTTTTTCGATTCTTTTCAAGGGTGTTGGCAAAAACATTTTAATCGAATTAATATGACGATTATTACGAATAGGTTATAGCTAAATGTAAATACGAATATAAAACAAGGTGTGTGTGTGTGTGTGTGTGTGTTTTTTATGTTTTTTTTAGAATTTCGTGTTTTGGGGAACTGCGCGTTTGTATATGTACATATGTATATATATGTATACATATGTATTTATATATAAATGTGTATATTTGACTATCTACTACTCTAGTAAATACTAGGCTAGAAATAACTATATGAGAATTGATTTCATCTAGAATGACACATAGATACACATTAGCGTAAATATCGTCGCTCGATCAACAAACATTTTGATGTATACATCATGTTTTATCTTTTTCCTTTTGTTTTTGATATTTACACTCAATTGGCTATGGATAATACGGGTAGACGAATACGAGAACGAGTACAATACAATATATAGAGATACGAGTATATACATAAATACATAAATATATAATGATCGAGATCGTTATCGATAATGGGGCATTCTCTGCGCTGAATACACTCAAAACAACACTCGATTTTGTATTTTAATATATATATATATATTATATATATATGTATATATATTTTTTTTTTTGCTTGTAAATTGAGTAGATTGATGAAAGAACTGGAAAATGGAATGCGAATGAGCATACTCAAGCAGTGCCCATAAATACGAGTACTAACTAGTAATTAACCCCTGGACAATTCATAATTGATTATCAACAAATGTTGTACAATTTGATTATACAAAAGACTTGAATACCAATGCCAAGACAATTCAATAATTCTTATCAATCTTAGAGAGCGTCGAGAATTGCAATAATGTTCGTTCGTTCGTTCGTTCGTCCAAAAATCTGTACCTATATATATATATATATCTATATATATATACTATGTAGTATGTGTGTAAGTAACTCCTCCATGGAATTTAAAATGTTAATTTTCACTAATTTTGTTCACTGTGCCAAGTACGGTTACAGTTACAGTTACAGTTACAGTTAGAGTTACATTTACAGTTACAGTTACAGTTATCTTCCATTAAGGCATTCGTTAGATAGATCACACTCATTTGCTAAGGATCGTTGGTTGTTTTTGTTATATATATGATGATTGAACGCATGCAGTGGAAGCCATGTGGCCCAATCGGTGCCTAGTCAACTGCAATTTGTGTGGATCGCATGAGACACCCTCTGTGTTATTGCTATACATATATATATATATATATATATATATATATATATATGTATAATCTATGCGAAACTTAAAGTGGAACCTAACACCAAAGCAGCAAGGCAAAGCGAGCGATTGAGCAATTAGTAAATAGACTAAGACATGGACAAAGACCAGGACCAAAGGCAGCGGTTGAGCACGAGGTAGCTTCTTGAAAATATAGCGAGTGAGAGAGAGAGAGAGGTTGGAAAGCGGGAGGGGGCATGTGAAAGTTAGTTTTGGGGCTGCATCAGTATCAGTTTGAGTGGTGGTTGTCTAAGCTCATTATTATATTCATTTGATTCAAAATAGTGCCAGCTTTTCCGTATCGTTTAACCAAAAGTCAAATCACAGATCCAGCGAATCCGGCGGCGTCGGTCTAGTGGGCAGCATGCCAAATGGATCATCGACAACGACGCTGTTATCATCATCATCATTATCGTTGTCGCCGTCGTCGTCATCACTGTCATTGTGATGGGCATTTGTTTGGGCGCTGGAGCCGGCACCGGCCACGCCATCGCCCAAAAAGATGCACTCCTCGACATCCGTGTCATAGCACGGATCGAGATTCACCTCGTTCAGCTGCAGATCCAGCTCTAACAAGTCCCATGAGCCACCGAATTCGGCTAACGGTATATTGGCGGCACGGCCAGAAGATGTTGTCGTGGTTGGCGGCACAAAGTCATTGGAAAAGGCATCCGAGTTGCATATCTGCGAACTGGGCGATATATTCGGCGTGGGCGTTTCCGGTGTCGTCAGCGACACCTGCTGCCCATGTGGATGGGCGGACTCATCGATAAACGATCGACCCACCGAACTAAGACTGAACTCGAGCATCTTGCGGGCATGTGTCGGAGCTGCCGGCTCGCTGCTTGCCTCCGGTATTGCTGTGAGGCACTTGCTGCTGGCGGTGGGCAAAGATTGCACCGAATTTTGCATCTGCGTCTGCGTCAGTGTCTGTGTCGAGATCTGCGTCTGGGTCTGAGCTGTGTGCTGAGTTGTGAGGCTGACGATGCTGCTGCTCAAACAGGAGCTGTTGGTGTTATAGCGTCGCAGCAGCGAGCTATCACCCACACCGCCAGCACAACCACCACCACCACCACCCCCATTGGGCATCGATCCCCCACCGCAGCTGCCCGACTGTCGGGCCGGTGAAGTGGTCCGCGATGGCAGCGATGCCGAACATATTTGGGCCGTTTGGGTGCTGGCCGTAATCCGAGCATGGCCGTGGACATGGGTATGGATATGGGCAGGGACGTGACTGCGGGCAGAGACAGGGGAGGGGCCGGTTTGGGGCGTCGGCACCAGGGCACTGGCCAAACGCTGCAGATTCTCATAGGAATCGCCACTATCCAGACGCTTGCTGCGAAAGAGACGCACCTGCTGTTTCTGCTGTTTCAAGTTGATGCTGTCCAGCGATGGCAGCTTCATTGAGCCCATCGATGCGGAGGTCATCCCAATGTCACTCAGCGGCACCAGCGTGTTCAGCACGTCCGGCGAGTCAAGAGGACTCGAAAGTGGTGTCGACCCCAAGGCGGCATTCACCAAAAATCTGCAACGACACAAAGTTCAAAGTTTCAAATCGAATGCACGAAAAGTTTTAATGGACGGCTCCAAAACAGTTTCCCTCTAAAAGCTGAAAGTACTTTCAGCTAAGAGAACACGCTAATAGTTAAAGCTGATTTTACATTGTTGGTCTCTTAAAATATGATATAATTTCCTTAGCTTATAGACGAATCGTTAAGGCTACTGGGCTTTTGCGAAAAGTTCCTAGAAAACCTGAATGACACTAGAATGTCTCAATTTTATTTTTCTTAAGAATGTAAAGGATTGCTCAGATTCAATGGATTCAATGGGTTACTGGAGGAAGTAGTAAATGATTTTGAAGGGAAGTAAAGGATTCCTTAGATTAATTCGATTTATAGGGCATGGAGTACATGATTTTGTAGTGCACAAAGAATGCCTTACTTTGGGACGGCAGTTCTCAGGTCTGACTCACATTTGACGCTGCAACAGATTCTGCCAGACGGCCTTTAGTTCCAGAGAGGGTGCGCGCAGGATCAGACTTTTTCGCCTTGCGCCACGCCTGGGCGTGCGCGTTAAGTCCGGAGCACAGTAGCCGGTCGGACTTTCAGCCAGTCGACCATTGGGATCCACAGTGAGACGAAACTCGGTTGCTATGGAATGGTTGCAAATTATAGGTTGAAACTACAAGATGAGTTTGGCGTTCCAGATTGAACTTACTTTTCTTGCGCATGTGAAAACAGGAATCGACCACATTGGCAATGGGAATGGGCTCCTCGGTGATGAACAGCACCCGATCCCGGCTGACCTTCGCAAACACAATGATGTCGCTAAAGAGCAGCGTCCAATACGGTTTAATTGAGCGCCCCTCGACGCGGGACAGATCACCGCCGAATATCCATTGGCGGCCCTGGACGGCCAACGTGAACGGTTTGCATTTGGTGAAGACCATCCGCGACTCGAGATCCTGCAGGGTCAACAGTGGACGACCCTCGCCCAGTGGCTCCATGAGGCCGCTGCTGACGGTTATCTCGCGATAGGCAGCCTGCAGCTCATTGATCACAGTGCTGAAGTTCTTGTGCTCCTCCGTATCGACGTGACAGTTGCTGGCGAGCAGCTGCATCAGCTTGAGTATTTCACGGAAATGCTGCAGCGGTCGGTGTATGAACATGGTGAGATCGGGTCGCTTCCGGGGCACAGCCGGCTCCGTGATAAACGCTATGAACTCGGAGCCCGCCTGCCGTGACTTATTGACCAGTACGCAATCGGCCCGCTTGATGCCATTGCAGTATTTCTTGTAGGCCGCACAGATCGCCGTCGTCTTGGACAGATAGACGCGTGAGGCGAAGTTCATGTGGGGCTCCTGATCCTGCGGATCGTTGCTGCACAGCTGCTCCAGTATGTCCTCGGCAATGCGCAGCAGCTCATCGATGTTCTGGAACAGAGTGCGATGATCATTCGGTGATATCAGATCCTTCCGATCCGACAGAGGCTGCACAAAACGCTGCACCCCAAAATGTAGAGCAGCCGTAAAGTTCTGCTCCCGACTGATGAGCTGCAGCAGAAAGCGACGCCGATTATCCGTTATTGGCACAATCGACTGCCGATGAATGTGGGATGAGGGGAAGACACAGAAAGACACAGAGAGATAGAGAGAGAGAGAGATAGAGAGAGAGAGAGAGAGAGAGAGAGAGCGAGAAAGAGAGAGAGGAGAGGGGCTTGTTAGCATAAATGAACGAACTGCATTTCCTTGAATATCTGTTTGAGTTCGGTTTCAAGGAATTAGGAACTTTAAGTAATTTAGAAGTGTATAAAATAAAATCCAAACCTGTTCACCCATTGCCCACATCTCTCATTGCTAAATCAGTTACCGGTAGTCATCTATATAGCTAAGATCTAAAGCAAACAGAGGCTTATTACTTTCTGAAATGATGTCAAAACTAAGCTCGAGAAATTAACTATTTGAATACCATTGCAGAGTGTATTTTAATTCTGTGAAGTGAGGAAGTTTGTAAATGCTTCCGTCTGTGCTTCCACATTTTTAAAGGCATCTTTTTGAAAAATGGCATTTAATTGGCTTTTGGAATCCACTTAGGATCCACCAGACGAGAAATGGAAAACGTACAAATAATAATAATATTTGATGTCTTGTCTGCAAGGGTATTTAGTCTTCGATCCTACTTGTTTTTTATGTTGCCTAAAACTAAAAGAAAGAGAGCGAGAAAGAGAGAGAGAGTGACAGAGAAAGTCTTCGAAGCCCCCCAAAAAACTATGCTGTGCAAACCATGAAAATGAAGTGAAAAATCCAATTAAAATGGCGCAAGAGCGAATGCAAACAAGTTGTGGGAGTTGATTGCAGTCGCTTGGGCAAAGGCACGCTAAGCACGCTGAGCACGCCAGCTGGCAGCAGTCCGAACTCCCCTTTGACCCCTGACCACTGCTTGTAAATATGAAGCAAAACAAAGCCAAGTGCAAAGGAATACAAAAATTGAATGTAAAAATCACATAAGACCGAAATAAATTTTATTGTTAAGCGAGAGGCGTGGTGTGTGTGTGTATATATATGTGTGTGTGTGTGTATATATGCGTGTGTGTGTGTGTGTGTGTGTGTGTGTGTGAGTGTGTGTGTGTGTGTAGGGGAAAGCAGGTTTAAAAAAATGGGCAGCAAAAAATGACAAAAACTTAAAAGTTAAAACTTAACAATAATGCGTACATAATATGTACAAAGAGTAAAAAAAAAAAAAAAAAAAAATATTATTATGATTTAAAATAATGCCAAATTCAATAAAATCTTAACTGAAAATTGGGTGCATGGTTTTGTGGGCTAGGAGAAGGGTTTGGGATTAGGGGTTAGACAATAACGCCCTTGCCTACCTCCTTGCTGAAGGTAACCTGAGGCAGATGCAGTCGCCGCTTGGCCGCCTCAATGGATGAGTTGGTGCCGGAACAGGCGGTCGCCGGCCTGGACATCGTGCTGCTCAATAGCTGTGGACGCTGGACGCTAGTGCCCGTGCGCTGAGCCACGACACGGTCCGGACCACTGCTCGTTGTCTGCTCCTCGCTGAGTAGTCCGCACAGCTGCTGCTGCTGCTGCTGGCGCTGTGACTGAGACTGAGAATGTTGGGCCTGGATGTGGATTGGTGTCTGCTGGGTTGGCTGGGTCTGCTGGTGATTGCTCGTGCTATTGCTGATCGTGCTGATGGTGTTGACTGTTGCCGTCGTAATGGTGGGTTGCGTGCCGGCGATGCTGGCGCCCGCGCCTGACCTTCTGAATATCTCCAACGTCAAGGACGAGCCCTGCGATCGTATCAAATTCAGAACATCAGCCTCGGGCATCGTGACCACATTGTGCTTGTCCACAAAGATGACATAGTCGCCCGGCAATATGCCGCATCGATCCGCTGACATGCCACCCTCGACCTTCTCCACTCGCGGCGGATGCGTCCACACAATGGAGAAACCAAATCCTCGCTCCTCCGTCCGTGTCAATCGTTTCGTCATCGTGAACGGCGTCCGACCCATCGGCTGGCGCTGGACCAGTGTTGAGCAGCGGCGCGCATTGGTGCCATTCATATGATTTGCATTGCTGGCATTGGCATTGGAAGCATTGGACGCACTGCCTCCGCCTGGAAAGCCAGTGATGTTGACTGCACCGATGCCAGTGCCATTGCTAGTGGTGCTATTCGCATTGCCATCTGCGGGCGGATCAAGTTCGAGGAAACGCAAAAAGAGATTTTCATCGGCATCGCGCTGATGCAGCGCCTTCTTGCTGAGCACCATCGGCTGATGATGTGACGGCTGCTGCTGCTGCTGCTGTAGCTGTATCTGTATATCATCCTTGCCAACGGCTGCCATGCTATCAATGCTGATGCTGATGACATCATCGCTCATAGCAGTAGCACCAGCACCACCACTACCACTAGCAGCAGCAGCAGCTGCGGCAGCTGCGGCGGCGGCGGCATTTGGTTTCATTGGTGCCGCCATCGTTGACATATTCGATATAACGGCCACTGCTGTGGGTCTAACTAAACCGGTTGGCGATTTCTTCTCGGGCTCCAACTTCTTCTGCTGCTGCTCCTCCTCCTCCTGTGGACGGTGGCTGGCGGTGCTTGTGAATGTAACGTTGGCTGGTGCGTGGGCGGCGTGCGATTTGATGCAGCAGCTATGAAGGCATCCCTGCGAGTGCAACTTGTAGGATCCCGTTGCGCAATGGCTCTGCTGCACTAAAGCGCTCAATGGAAATGTGAGGCAGCCCAGGAACTCACTGCTTCTGTAAACAGAAAAATAACAACAATCTCAATCAGTGAGCAGCCTAAAAACACAAACTGAATTATAGAGCCTATCAGAGAGATGGGGTAAATTGGTTTCTTTCTCATTATTAGATAATAACTAACAAATGGAATTGTATTACATCAACATTAGAAACACCCAATTAGGAAGGCGCCAGCAAATCGCGAGAAAGGGGTTGGAAAAATGCCCACCCTCAGATATTGCTGGCGGCGGAAATGACTTGCACTACTATCCTGAGTAATGAAAGACATTTCCACACACTTCCAACCAGCCAGCTGGGAAACTAAATCCAAATCCATTGAAAAGAAAAGCTATAGGAATGCTCAGCACTCTTGCAATTCGTGTTAGAATTGGGGCCAATGGTGAAGCTTAAGGTTTGCCAGTGTTATATGTACGTATAGATCTATCAGATAGCAGCACACACAACACACACACACACACACACACACACAGACACACGCACGCAAAATAGTTGGCATTTATCACCGCACGTCATCCGACCTTTTCAGGGCAGTTTCCAATTTGCTTTCAGGTCTTCAAGTACCTAACAATTCAAACCAACTTTTATGACTGGACTAGCCTCTAAAAATAAAAATATAAATAAAAACAAGTAAGCTTGCTCTAGTCGAGAGCGCTCAACTTGAAGATACCCTGATAATGCTCTATGTATATGTATGACTGATCTGATAAAAATTAACATGAACAGATAACGAATATCATGTCAAGATGTATTCATACCAAATTAGAACGTTACATCTATAAAGTTGTCAACGGGGAATATTACAGAAAAAATAAAATATGATCAGGAATATACTAAATATAATATATATATATAGTATATTAAATATAATATTACCTAATTTATATATTACCTAATTTAGCAATTTTGAATGGGATTAGTTTATAAAAAAAGAAGAAAGCTAAACAATTCGACGCTTGCGAACACTGTAGAAATGTGTTGCATATGTCCAAGGACATGCGACAGGCGACACAAGGAGTTTTGGGGTTCGGGTCAAGACCCGACTGTATGTCTTTTGATAGGATCAATTTTGGACGCCTTTGCGTCACGTTGCACTGACATTTTGTTTACTATTTATATGCACAGTCACTGTGCACCCACAAACACCCACCTAATTCTACACGTTTGCTCGTAACACTTCCGCCGACCTTACCTTTCCCCTCCCACCACCCAGGTCCCTCTGGCTGTTTAGGCACTGAGCAGCTGCGGTACGTGACATAAATCAATTAGCGAGCCGTCACAGCCGTCCCTGGCCTGGCATTCCCATAGATCCACAGCTACGCAACTTAAGCCCCGGAAATGCGCTTTGGCCCTCAGTTTATCTATTTTTTGGGTTTTTTTTTTAAATTTTTGTTTTTTATTTTTATTTTTTGCTTGACTGTCTCTGAAGTTTTGCCCGCGCGAGTATTTGGGTCAGTTTTATTGATTTTCATTTGCTGCTTGCTGCAGTAGCAGCAGCGCTTAAGTTTTGCGATTGCAATCACAATTGTCAGACAGACAGTTAGGGGGATAGGCTCGAGCAAAAGGGGAGAGTGCGAAGCGTTTTTTTTTTGGGTAAACGTGCAGATGGGTGGCGTACGAGCACGCATCCGCACAGCGAGTGGATTTTGGTGGTGGGTGGAAATGGGGCCAGTGCATTAAAAATGTAGCAGGCTGCACAGAAACTGTTGCCACCTGACGAGTAAGCCAGCGACAGACAAGTGGCTTGACTGGTTGGGCAACCCTTGCCTCATGCCTCAAAAAGCGGCCAATGAATTATTTAGCCAACCTGTCGTTTAGCAAATTTGCTTAAAATGTTTAACGAGGCATTTTGGAAATGGGTAGTAACAAAAATACCAACAAATGCTCAGCATTATGCATGCATGCACAAATGTGAGCCCTATATATGTGTGCGTGTGTGTGTGTGAGTGAGGTGTGTGTGTGTGTGTGTGTGTGTGTGTGTTTTGGATGTCCCAGGTGTACATTTAGATAGTTGCCTTTAAATTAATTATAATGGGAATTTTGTCGCCTTTGACCTGTGGCCATTGCATAATGGAGCGCGCTTATCGATTTGACATAAACGATAAAACGAAATGAATAACGGATATGACGGACTGACGGAATGACGGAATGACGGAATGACAGAATGACGGAATGTGTGGACTGAATGGAAATACGTGCGTTGGGCGCCAGTTGCCTTGAATTTCAATTAATTTGGTCACTGTGCGCGTTGAAAAGGACATTCGCACGCAAACAACCTCACACACACACGCATACACACAGCTGCCTACAATTAATAAGCAGCGAGCCTGAAATTATGCTACACTAACTGGGAAACGAGCTCAAATGCTGGCACGCACACACAAACAGTTATATAATTTAGCGTTGCATACTTTTTGGCTGGCCAACATAATGAAACGAATTTCAATATTGGAAACAAACACACACATGTAACACAATTGCTGCTGCTGCAAACCAACAAACAAACAAACAAGAAAAAAAACAATGTACATACATAACATATATATATATATATATAGTATGTATGTATGTAAATATGAGTATGTACATGTAAATGTAGCTTGAGTAAAATGTATTTTTTTTGTGTTTTATATTTTTAAGCACACACACTTTTTCGCATTTGTTGTTGTTGCTGGTGTTGTTGTTGGTGTTTTTGGTTAGCTGCTAACACGCCGTTGTCGTTTTTTTATATTTTTTTGGCCGCAGCGTTGCCAGCCTGCGCCGAATTTTGCGTCTGCGTCGCGCGAGCTAAACACTCGAACTGAGCGCACTGAGCTGCCAACCAGCAGCGAACCCGACGTCCAACAACGAAACCAAAAACCACAATCACACACAGAGCAAAAGCAATGGCAAAGGCAAAGCCAAAAACCCAGGCAAAAATGTTACAGTTAGCTGGAAAGCGGCCTAGAGACGGAGACCAAAACGGTAAACAGCGCATGCGCTGGATGTGTGTGTGCGAGTGTGTGTGTGCGCTAGTGTGTGTAATTGTGGAAGTCACAGCAGGGAAAAGGCAGCAACAACATCAACCAACATCCAACGCAGCCCACCCCCCCTGGCAACCCAAGAGGCGCTGCATTTGTTGATGTGCAGGAAATGCACAATGCCAAAGTGTGCTACAGGAAAACGTTACAATTAGACTGAGAGACTGGAGCGCAAGGCAAGGCGAGGCAAGGCAAGGACTTTGCCTTAGCCTTTTGGCTGGCAACCGACTCGGTGCCCTGTCAATTGGGGGTGAATGACACGCACTGTGGTGGAGCAGACAGCTTACGATATGATGTTATACTTGGTTATCTTGGATGACTGCTATTGACCTTACTCGTACTCACTTTGAATGACGATCCCGATGCCAAACGGCCAGCTGCAGTTGCAGCGACTGCGGCGACTGCGACGTGGACAGCATAACATCCTGGAGATGGTAGCTAAAGCGCTCATCAAAATACGGACGACTCGAATGGCGATGGACGGCGGTGCGCTGGAAGCGACTCGAGCTGTTGCTGCCTGCCCCGCTGCCACTGCTGCTGTTGTTGCTGCTGCTGTTGGTTGTGGTCGTGCTGATGGTGGTGCTGGTGGCGCTGGTGTTGGTGGCTGCCAGGGCCACCTTGACATACGCATTGATGCTGCCCGTGCCGTGTGTGCGCTGCAGATCGCGACAGCGAATAACTGCAATAAATAAATATAAATACATTTTTCAGCTGCTGCCATTTCTTTTACAAGAACGAGCTAATAAAGCTCGGCTTTTTGAATGGGCAGATCTGGAACTCACCATGTACATTTAATTGTTGCCGTTGTGCATCGTAACCGATGCTCAAATCAATGCTGCCCCTTCCATGTGGATGTGGATGTGTTTGATGCTCGCCATTGTTTGTGCAAGCAGAGGCAGAGGCAGAAGCAGAGGTGGATGCGGATGCGAAGGCAAAGGCTGAAGAGGAGGCGGAGGCACAGGATGCCAGGGAGCCGCGTTTGGCAAAGTGCTCCTCATCCTCCAGATCGCTGGAAGCGGAACTCGAGGAGAAGCTGAGGCAACGCTTAATGCTGGGTATATGCTCCAAGCTCGGCGGTCTGCTTGTCAACTGCTCCAACTTCTGGCTGGCCACTTGGCCGTGACTATCGATGCGTCTGTGATTCGGTTTGCTGCTCTTCTGCTGATTCTTGCGCCGCACCACACGCTGCCGCTTCAAGTGTGTGGGCGTGCGCACCTCCATCTCATGGACGCTGCTCTCGCTCCACTCCCCATCCGCAAGCGTTGATGGGGACGCTGAGGTGACCGTTTGATGCTTGCAACGGACCTCTTTGCGCGCCGACTCAATGATCGCGTCCAGCATGCGATCCAATGTCGTGTCGCCCATTCGCGACGATGACAATTGTGAATCCTCTAGGCTGGCTGCTGTTGCTGCTTGTGCCTGGCCAGAAATGCGGGGCAGGCAGCGCAGTGCTGCCAGTTGAGGACCGCTGCCCTCACTGAAGCTGCGTCGCTGCGGACTCTTGCCATGCACATTGCTTAGGTCCTGCAGGGCAATCAGGCTGCTGTTGCCAAATGGGCTGCTCGCGAAGTGCACACCAAAGTTCTCCTTGTTGGCATCGTCGCCGGACATGGCATTGTTGCGACGACGGCCGCGCGTCTCCTCGACGGCATTACTGGAGCTGGAGTGCCGTTGCATCCGTGTCATTGTGGGCATGACCTTGCCAAGCTGCGCATGAGCATAATAATAATACAACAACAACAAAAAACATAAATAGTTTTGAAGAAACAATTCAGAATGCCTCGACTAAGATATACTCTGCACCCAACTCCTCTCTTATCATTTTTAATGGATTGATGCAACCCATGGGATTGGACTTAACCTAAGCATCAGTCCAGTCAATAACTGATCCATCGAAAAGTTCCTTTGCATAGCCATCATGAGAATATTCAATTATAAACCGAAAACTTACTATCCCTAACTACATGCTGTTGTATCTGAAGTAATTCCCTCAAATAACTCCATAGATCATATATAAAGTATTATCGGATCTTTCATATATTATATATGCATATATAAATATATATATATGTGTTTCTCAGTGACCAAGCTAATTGCTGAATTAGACGCCATCTTAAATGCGACCCCGAACTTAATGCAGCTACTTAACGCTACCCTCTCCTTCCCTGCTTAAGATCGAACTAATTTTAAATCAATGTGTGAAGACTCAAGTTTATCAGTTAGCTATCAGAGCAGCAGATAAAATCTCATAGTGCGAAAAGTGCTTAGGGTTAAAGCGAGTGGTCTATCTTGGGCTGTTATCTGGGCCAAGACAGACAGCTGGCCGCAAGCGCTCGTTTCGACGGGCTTCTGGGCATCGCCAAACTGGCTGGCAATTTGATGCAAGCGGGCAAGAAAACAAGGAGATGTACAGACATGTATGTATATATGTATAATATGCGAATATGTATTTATTTGTAGTAGTAATGAAACGGTCCATGACAATGGGCAACAAACCAAGAAATTTTGCAATTTGTTTTTTTTTTTTTTTTGTTCTTCATTTTTTTCGCAAACGAGTTCCTTACTTACTCGTCCTGCAACTGCTACTATTCTTCGTCCTCTTTGTCGTCATGGTTTGGTTCTCTTGCAATTTCAGGTTTGCCTTTCAAAATTCAAATTATACTTATGCTAATTTTCAGAACAGATTCCTTATTTATATATGTATATATATATATATATATATATATATATGTGTGTATTTTTATCCTTTCGCCGCAGCCGCAAACCATAAAATTAAGCGAGTCCTTGTGCAGAAAGGATCTCTGCGCTGCATGTGCGTGTGTGTGTGTGAAACAATTACGCCCCACCATAATGATGCAATTTTTGCACACAGCCAAATCCACTGGAGAAACTGCTTCAAAGGATCGTTCGAGCAGAGCTCTCAATGCTTTTCTGTTTACTTAGCTGCACACACACTGACACACACACATACACACACATTGGAGAACATGAAAATAGGGTATTCATGTAATCCGTAAACGTCACCCCGATGAAAATTGAAAATTGCGCACGCAGCAGACAAAATGCAGCGAAGCGAGGTGAGCAAAAAAAATGTTTTTCCATTTACTTAAGAACGCTTCGATCTTGAAATTTTTGTTTGATACCCAAAAATCGAAAATGAAAAAGAAAAGCAAAAAATCCCGGCTCGCTCCCTCTCGTCTGGGGTCTGACTTGTGCCCCGAGGATTAGCAGCTCACGCAGGGTAGCAAACCAACGGCGGCGAAGAAAGCAAAGCAGGAAAGAAAGACGAGATCAAAAAAAGAAAAAGAAAAAAAAACAGCAACAAATTAAATGTATTAGAGCAGCGCAACACCCCTTTTCACCTCCTCTGTGATCTGTGGATGGTAGTAATATGTGGGTCTAGGGGTTACGTCTTAGGGGTTTTTTTTTGTACCTTCTTTCTGTTTGCCTAGCTTGCTTGGCTAAATTAAAATTAGAGCTAGAGCAAAAGACAAATAGGGCACGGGTGCATGGGTGCGAGCGCAATTGCAGTGTGTGTGTGTGTGTGTTGCCAGGTGTGGTGTGCCGTGCAAACTGAGACTTGATCGAGATCTAAGATAGACGTATCGCTATCGATTACCTACAATCTATGAACCAATCTAGCCTGTGATTTCAATACGATCTGCAAGGAACGGAAGGAAAAGTGCTTACCTGTTAACCGGAGAGTCGCGCGTTCTCCCTCTCACTCTATATATATATATATATATATATATATATATATATACACTTATATATATGCTATATAATTTGCGACTATGTCGCCTTGTGAAAAAACGCACTTTCAGTTTCCAAAAATCTTTGACACTTTTTCACCGTTAACGAACGTAAAAAAAAAATAAAAGCAAATACCAAATGAGAATAAGAATAATAACTGTTCTTAGGTTAGTTGATTGATTGCGCAGTCGCGCTGTTTATACGTCCGCAGCGCACGAGGCAGCAAACGGAAATGAGGAGCGGTGCATGCGTCCGTATATGTTTATGGGTTGGTTGTCGGGTTATCGTCTTCGGCAAAGCCGAGCAGCCACCGAGCACTGAGCAGTCGTGCAAAACACGAGAAGAGAGCGTGAGAAAGCGTGTATGTGCGCTCTCTCTCTCTCTCTCTCTCTCTCTCTCCTTGAGTTGTATGCATGCAGAGTGTCACAGATAGCCTGAAGCGTGGACAAAACGAGAAGAAGTCATTGTCATTGTACTTCATTCGATTGGTCTTGATTGGATCGTATAGCAATCTGAGGATCTGTTTTAGAGATAAATATGCTTAAGATTTTAATTTAGTGTATATTGGGTTTTAAAGCTCACCAAAAACCGAAAAAGGCTTTAATACAAGTGCTATTTTCTTTCATGCACTTTGTTGAAAACTTTTCTGCAAAGATTTAGTCAAGCAGCCGCTACTCACCGCTAGAGGCGCTCGCTTAAGAGCTGCACATGTGATGCGCTCTCTTCGAACCACTTCCCCCTTGCTTTTCTCTCTCTCGCTCTCTTCTGGACGCCGTGCCTTACCTGCCGTGTCCTTTGTTCCGGCCAGCTTTGCCTTTGCCGTCAGACAATGCGTCAACAGCTGCCGAACACCAAAAACTCGACAAAAAAATATCAAAAAAAAAAAGAAGGGAATAGAAAGGAAAGGTAGGAAAACCCACACGGCGACAAGACAACGTCGCAAGGTGTCTTAGCCCAGATTTGTCTCGTGTGTTGTTATTTTCATTTCAAATGCGGCACGAGAACCAATGGAATAGTCCAGGCAGAAAGTTGAAGGAGCAGGAAAAAGTAAATAGAATGAACGGTAGCCTAATGTCTCTGTCCAGCGCTGATCTTTAGGCTGGAGCGGACAGCGGACAGCGGTCATTGCTTTCACTTTGATATTGATTTTGGGCTTCTGAGCCTTTTGTACGTAGGCGGCTGTTATCCACTGCCAATTTACGAGCCGGTAAAGAGAAAGAAATTTTTATATATATATACGGATATGTATAAGAAGCTTAGGTCAATGTTTGTCCAGATGCATCCTCGCTCGTGCCTTGCATTAGCAGCCGTTGAGTTTTTGGCCCAATTGTTGACCAACAATTTATGCGCTGCTGTCCATCTTCAGATTTTACGAGCACTTGGACAACATTTCGACCTGGCCCGAAAAATCACCTTTGAATGAAGGCGCCTCAACTCAACATGATTCCCATTTGCTGGATGGGATGTTGTGCTGGGTGTGGGGTTGGGGGTGGTTGTGTTGTGCTGGCTGCAGTTCGCCGAAGTGCCCTTAACAATCATTAAGGATTGCAGCACCAAAGTCAAATCACGGCAACTCACTCGAGTGCACAGCTGCTGCTGCTGCAATTGAGCTTCTGCTTAGTATTTGCTCAGCTGCTTGAGAAAATGGAAAATGGAAAGCATCAAATAATTAACATTTATTTACTGAGCGGAATTATGCCAAGTGCGCGCTCAAACGGAAATTGTTGATATATATATATATATATATATACATATATATATATAATTACAGGACATATTTAATAGGAGTGATTCACAAATGCATCTATAACATTTAACCTATAATTTCGATAAATATCTGTTTATCAATATAGCCAAATCAAAGCAGTTTGTATACCCTTGCAGACGGGGTATTCGTACTTTTTCGTTAGGCTTGTAACGCATTAAAGGAGACGCCTCCGAACTCCGATAAGACTTGGATTATATTCAAATTTGTAGCAGTTCAGCCAGCAAGATATTTGGACAACAATCATTCCCATGCGAATGCCAACAGTGCTCTTTATACACAGTTATATTTAAGCCTTTAACTGCACATAAGTATATATAAGTATATGTATATATTATGAAGTATAACAACACATATCCTTGTTGCAAGTCAGCTTCCCCTTCAAACCAAAAGTTGATCAATTCTGGCCGATTTATCTGTGATCAATATTTGCGCTTTTCACTGCTGTAATCAATATGATTTTCATTCGATTCGCTTTCGATTTGAATTTCAATCAGATTTTGTTGTATTCTGCGCATCATTAAAATGAAAATTAGCAAAAACAAGGAGTGAGCCGAGTTTGAATTTAGAATTGAAGGGTTATCCGCTATCTCAGTGCCCCTCGGGGTTGATATGCTTGTTGCTGTTGCTGTTTTATTGTTGCAGGGCATATTGCAAATTTATCTAAATCGTTTATAAATTCAATTTCCCAGCAAATATATAGACAGAAGGGGTGAGGTCTGAGCATTGAGCGTTGAGGGGCTGAGGCGATTTTGCCAAACTAATTGCAAATGCATTTGACACTCGGCCGCCGAAATCGGATCACAGATCTGACAACCCCTTGACATATGCGGTATATGTCCGTCTGTCTGTCTGTATTGGTGTTAAATTTGCCTAATGGGCACAAAAAGGTAATATCGTGCAAATTAGCATCAACTTGATTTCTGCTTGTAAGCGATAAACAATGTGGGACTTTTTGCACGATTTGCATTCACTATGGATAAATTAAAAATGCAAATCTCTCTGACAAAACTATGATTTATACCGATCCGAATGGGAATCAAATCGAGAAATGAGAGTGAGAATTGTGAGAGCTGAGAGCTGAGAGTTTTGAGTTTGGTTGGGCAACATGAGGCGCCTTGCAAGATGCCTTTTGATTGACAGCCTGACAACGAGACACAAAACGCGCGCCCGAATTACAAGAAATGGGATCGACAGATCGACAGCTCGACTGTGCCAGTTCCGAATCCAAAGGATCGACACCCGATTTTGAGATGAGAGCGCACCGTCACCGTTGGGCAAAGCCTTTGTTTTGATATTCACTCACAAAATTCTCAAAATACATTGAGCAACATCAAAAACGAAAACTGAAAACTGAAAATCTGCTTTGGTCGTCGCGACAATTGTTGTGGATATTTGCTTGAAATTTGATAAATGACAAAAGAAAAAAATTTGAAATGACTGCATTCATTTTTTATGCACCCTCAAATCAAGTCAAAAAAAAAAAAAATGGGAAATGGAAAATGGGCAAAGCAAAATGTTAACCTTTTTTCCATACGTTGTGGACTCTGCTATAAACCAACATAGCAACTATATGGACACTGTGCTGATCAAGACCATATATACTTACGTAGAGCGTATCTGGAATTTGTGTACCCTGTGCTGGGCACATGCTAGTCATTCGAGTAATACGATTCAAAGCAGCAGAAAAGAGCAAGCTTACAGCTTGTTTTTTCTTCCGTTTTTCTTCTTCATCTTTTTTTTTTGCCTTGATCGTGAGCCACAGGAGACACAAGGATCATTGAATGCGCCTGTTCGCGACTGCGACCCTTTTCAACAACTGCATATCTCGACTGTCCGTCTGCGTTTTGTACATATCAAATTAGTGCAGTTTTTTTCATGGCTCTGTTGGCTGGCCAAGTTCCAGTTTTCGGAGCGCCCTGCTTACAAATTGAACAGCTTTTTAGTCACCGCCGAATTTGCATTTCTCATTTCTAAGCGAGACAAAAAAAAAAAAGAAAAAAAAGAAGCAAACAAACCCAAATGGAAAACAACGGGCGAAAAAGAGAATAAGGATTGTCTCTCTTCCCGTGCAACTGTGCGGCGACTCCGGTTCGACTGTTGCCAAGGCACCCGAAAAAATTATTCAAAAAAACGCACCAAAAAAACTAAAAAAAAAAAATATGTATGAAGAGGTTTTCAACGTTCGTCTGCATTGCAGTCCTGTTTTTTTTTCTCCTTGAATGATCATTTGCTGCAACTGCGTTCCCGAGCGAACCCACAAAAATTTCTCAGACATTGCGGCGCCCTCAAGGAATATTTGATGTATGCCCAAAAAACGTATAAGTAACTGAAGCGCACTCGCTGGAAAACAAACAAAAACCAAAGATATAAAACTAAAATACTTAAAACTTGTTAGGCAGCATTGCAAGTCGTCGAATGACATTTTCGATTTGATTTACGAGGCTCCGCTGGCTCCACAGTGGCATGCAACCAGGCCTATATATCAGCAGGATCAGCACAGAACATGCAACTAACACATTGAGAGATGGATATCAGATAGAAGTCCATGGAATCGGTTCACTCTTCAAGTGAGCAGCTGATCAGGATAAAGTTCATTTCGATATATTCAAGACAGATCAAATTATTTTTAGCAGTCATTGCAAAAGTTAAAAGAATTTTTGTTCAAGCTGATCAGTTATTGGCTTTTAACAAGTTTTTTAAATTTGCTAATATATATGTCCAAAAAGTTGTGCTTAAAATACTAGAAACTTTTCAGTGTTCGATATTGTCAATGATTTTTACTAGATACGTTAATTAATAGCAAAGATCATGATTGGAAATACTCTCCAGATTGAGTTCCAGTCAAACAGATAAATTGAAGGCTAAAGTATATTATACCCCTGGCCATTCAGAGGATCACTAACCATATCAAAATTTCATATTTTTGCGCCAAAAGACTAGGCACAAAGGAAGGAAGGAAGGACATAACGAAGTCAAAGTCGAACAAAACGAAAGCAATGCGAAAGAAATGCGCTGTTGTCCAGCGCATGGAAATTTCATGGCAAATTTGCGAGCGTGTCCATTTTGGACAGCAGCTGAACTGCACAGCTGCCCAGGAGTGGAGCAAGGACGACAGACCACACCGATTCCATTCGGCTGCAGACGAAGCTTTGATTTGACAAGATGAGCAGTTGTTCGATAAAATATAAATTTAATGCAACTAATCTAAATTCCCAAGGTACAAGATTTGTGTGTATGTGTGTGCGTGTGTGTGTGTGTGTGTGTGTGAGAGATTAGCCAACACAGATGAAAGAGGCAGCCTCTGAAAATGAAGCAATTTCATGTAAATTACGAGACAAGCGCCCTATTTACCAATTTCTAAACGAGCCATAAAAAATCCACAAAAAAAAGAAAAAAAACGTGAACTAAAACAGATGAAAAATGAAAACATTAAAATACAAAATTACCCAAGGTAAATTGCGGTAAGATCTCATTAATCTTTGAGGTAGATTACAAAGGATGGAGAGCAAGCGGAGAGCGCAAGCAATATGCAAAGAGGGTTCGCTTGCTGCTTCGGTCCGTCAGTCCGGCAGTCCGTCGGTGGTCGATCCTGAAGGATCGTTCGATATGCCGAAACATACGTGTCTGTGGTCGATTGTGTTCGCAGGATCGTCGCATAAATTTCCCGCTGATTTGGTGTCCGCTGTTGCTGTTGCTGTTATTGTTGTTGTGGTCAAGAGCAGAGTCTGGCAAAATTCACGCACGACTGCCTTTTGGGGACACTTTATGATGGGTTGAAAAACGACAAAATGAAATCAGCGGACAGTTTATTGATAACTTCATTAAAAACCATTTGGCAGATCGCCGTGGGAATGCTTGCCTTGTCGCCTGTCCGACGCGGACTCATTGTAGTCGTAATATATCTACTAAGGCCAAGGATAACGGCCCTGGGTGCAAGTTTTGTACAGTCACCTAAGATTAATGATTTTCAAGCGCAAAAATAGAAAAAAATTAAAAAAAAAAAAAAAATAGGTGTTGCCACAAGCTGCAAGCAATTGGAAACCCAAAAACCACCAAGCTGTATGCCGTGGCACGTTCAATTTACTAACAAACTTGTCACGCTATGCCACATGACCACATCATTAATCACGATGATCAATCCGTCAAGCGGCGGCGTATGAGTGCGTCAGTGTGTGTGTGTGTATGGTGTGAGATTGGGTGTGGGTTGTTGGTCAGCGACGAGCAATTTCTGACATCATAATTAGTGCGAGGGAAATCAGCAGGAGTTGCTGTTGAGGCTGCTGCTGCTGCTCCTCGACAGGATCAACAGGATCAACAGCGACAAAACACATGATTTGAATGATTGCCGGACAGTTGCTGTTCAAGTTGGGGTTCAAGTTCAAGTTGCATAATTACAGCAAATACCAGAATGAGCAACTGTGCAACACAGAAGTGTGTGTGCAGAGAAACACACACTTACACACATGCACGTCCGTCTGTGTGTAGGTGTTGCCCGAACGGAACGGAACACCCAAACTAATCATATAATCAATCAAACGATCAATCAGTATTTGCAATACAATGTTGCAAAGAAATTGAACGGAATGGAACTTCAATTTCAAATTCGAATACAATTGAGCCATGCACAAAGTTCAAAGAGCAAATGAGTGCATTTTGAGTGTGTGGGTGCATCCAATTCTAACTGCTCACTAGCCAATCCCAAAACACCATCGATCGATCAATATTTGCATAGCATGCCAGAATCCAGTTGAGGTCCACTGAAGGTGTGTCTCCCCCTTCAACAAAGGATGGCCGATATACAAGAATATGGATTGAGTATGACTCTAAATTTACCATTTAAATTGAGTTTATTTCGAAATTTACCAAAAATATAGATTGAGTATATATTTTAAGCTTACAACAATATGGATTGAGTGTATCTCTAAGTTTACAACAATATGGATGAGTGTATCTCTTAGTTTACAACAATTCAGATCGAATATATCTGCAAGATTATGTTAGCTTGACTATATCTCAAAGTTTATGTATATGCATAAAAATCAATATGCATTGCTTTTATTTGGGTGCAGTCAACAATAATACATTATTATATATACATTATTATATATATATATAAACAATAAATTTGCATTGTATTTGCATAATACTTCAAAATCCTAGATCGATTTGATTGTTGTAGTCTTAGAGCAAAGCGGATTAAATCAATTCAGTTGTAATTTTATTTACATTTTGAGCTCACAATTTATTTTAGAGTTAGGAACTCGAGTGTCGATGATGCATTCTCTCAGGCGGTGATTAACTGCTCAGATCGCTGCTAAGATAATCCAGGGGGAGTTTTATTGATTGGTTTGTGCATAATACACAATAAATGCGCCACAAGTATTTGGCATTGTTTGTGTTTACACTCGCTGAGATAAGCAATAAATGATAAACCCCGATGAGGATCAGCTAGCAGCAGCTCATTGAAACCCATTTATTAATACTCCAAGGTTCTACAGATTTGCCCAGACGCTGGCGACCCCAGAGGGACGAACTCGACCGCTGTCGTTGCGCTTGACCAAAAAAATAGGTTTGTTGGTTTTTTTATGACCCTCAAAAACAAAAAAAGGAAAAAATATTTGTGTGTGTTTTAGATGTCACTTTTTTTTACGACTTTTTGCACATTTTTGTGTACCTTTCGGCGCGGTCAGCCAGTTTCCATAATGACGTAGGCAAAAATGCGCTTCATCATTTTGATTAGCATGAAAAGAAATGAATGTGAAATTGAAAATAGGTAGAAATGCATATGGAAATGGAAATGGAAATGAGAATTGCAATTGCAATTGCAATGAGATGACGATGATGAGAAATGAGAAATGAGGAAAGAGAAATGTGGAAAGCGAAATGAGGCACAGCTCATAAACTAGCTGGCAAACATTGTTTTGATGACACTCAGGGGCAGCCGCATAGAACCGAGACAAAGGCCCAACACCCCGCTTTCCACGCGATGGTAAACGGTTACGATGCGTATTTAAATTTTTCGCAAGCCAATGCTTATAACGAATCCCCGTCGCCGTTCCCTTCCCGTTCCGAACCCAGACCCGATTCGTTGCACTTAATTGGCCTGCCAGCGGAGAAAGCAGAAAGTGCACAAAATTTATGCCTCATAAGTGTCAATACATTTCGATATACCGTTAGCATGTACCATATACCGATATCGGCCAATAATCATGTCACATTCCAAGGCGATGTCTATCTCCAACTCTGGAAAGGGATTTGTTAGATTTGGCCTACCTGTAGTTGTTGTTAATTGTTGACGCTGCGGGAAGTTCATTTAATCACTGCACAGATCTGATCTGCATGGATTTGTCATAGTATTCTGTACCAATGACAGGTTTATGGCAAAGGTAAGCGTCCCTTATACAGTATATATGTTCTTGATCAGCATCAACAGCGGTGCCTATCTTACGAAAGTCTACAAGAACTTGACTCATCAATGCAGACTAACTTTGATTTATTATTAATATTGATAACCCCTAAAGTAAATCCAATTTGGATACAAGTTTCTTGAAAGGAATTTAACTGATTTGATTAACCAACTAAAAAAACGATTACGAACAGATTTGAGCACTTGTGAAAATAGCTGATAATCGATTAGGGATTTAATGGGAAACCCCAACATACTGAAACTGTGATCAACCAGATCTTAGCCATACCTTCTTAGCCATATTCATATTCATATTTAACTCGTAGCTTGCAGCTGAAGTTGGCCAGTTGTTGGCCGATCGCGATCTTTATCTCAAGTGTTGGCTTGAGGCAAGGGTTCCGTGTGCACCCAGAGCGGGGGTCATGAGGCAGTTGCACTTGGGTGCTGACAATTGTCGATGCTTGAAATTTATGTGGCACAATTGTCGGCACAACTCGTCGATGGCCCTGGTGTTGGCGATAGCCTGAGATAGCCAGAATAGCCAGGCTAGCCATATGGAACTGGTTCCGCTTGTTGAAGTTTTAATTTAATTTACATAAATTTCATTGCTGGCTGCACGGGGCAACAATAAGGAGGAAAGTTACAACTGCAACTTAAGCTGAAGAAACGCTCAGTTTGGTTGCCACTTTCTGTGGCATGCGCAATTGTCGCAATGAACGCAATATTGCAGCTCAACTATTATGCTAATGTTCTAGTCGTCGTGGCATATGCTGCCTTGTGGCATGCGGCATGCGCCTGCGCCAAGACGCCCGCGCCCTCATATCGTACACAATGCGAATGTAAATGCAAATGAGTTGCGAAGGGTGCGACAATAATAGTAATTAAACGCGACCATTGTTGCGGTCAGTCGACCAGCATGCCACGTGCCACCATTCTGGCCTCAATGTTGAATGCCCACACACACACACACACACACAGCAGATGAAAAGTGTAACACAACGTTTTAGATTATGCCGATAGAAGTGGCCCAAATAGAATAGTACATATAAAGATACACACACACACACACACACACACACACACACACACATATATATATATAAATATGCATATATATATAGTTAAATTAAATACAATCGAAGCAATCAAAAACACGCGAGAAATTTGCAATCGGTCAACGCCGACTACTCTTTACTCTGCCCCAAATTTAACAACAGTGAACAACTGCTGGAAAAACGATTTTCTGATCATGAAATACATTTAAAACCTTAGATAGTGTTATTTAGAGATCTTTAGATCTTTAGAGTATACATTCAGTGGCACATTTGCTGGTCTTGGCTAATCGAAAATAAATGCAAAGAATTTTAAAACAGCCTTAAGAATTGGTATTTTAATTTATGGTTCTAAAATTTAGAAAAAATCGAATTAATTACATATATATTTATTATATTTTATATATGCATATACAGTTGGGGAAAAAATATAGCATTTTATCTTACTGATTTTTACAAATGCTGATTTTGCATAAATTGTTTAGCAATCGCACAATAAGTTTAAGATAGATATATAAATATATATTATATATATCACTCTATGAACTTGGGCCACAGAGTACTCAACACAAAAAGGTATTGGGATCAATCATACGAGTACTGGGTGTTGCCTGTCCACTCACTCCAATTAGCTGGGGGCTGCTCGATGAGAACCACAGCTACAACAAAGGACTCAACAACAACAACAACAGCTGCCTTTGAAAATGAAGGTCCTTGAGTGCAATGAGTGCAATTAGCGATCTATTCAGATCGACACAGGATATCTAAACCCACAGAAATTAGTTAGTTAATCGTTTAAGACGAAAGAAACACAACAAAATTAGTTAAATGATAAATTAAAAAATAAATATTGATACCTTGATTTGTATGGGTATTACGTAACGTAATGGTATATAAAAAACTATATATTTAATATATAAATATGTATAAAAATATGCAAAAGACTGCGGAATACTCAAAAAAGGAGAACTGAAGCAAGTCATTAAAATAAGACGGACAACGAAAAATGATCGACAGAGTCGTAGAAAATAATAATAATGTATGTACGGAAAATCGTAAAGTTCTAGGATGATCAACTATCAAAGATAGATTGAAGCTTTAACAATTGTTGATCTATGGCTGAGTGATGTCAAATCCGTTTATCTATATATCAAATATGTTCGATCCTCTCGCAAATCTTTGGCCCGCTATTCGAAACGCTTCATTTGGCATCATTTCCATTGTGGACTTTGATAAACTGCCGAAAACGCTTTGTTTGTCTTACAAAGAATGGCAAAAACAAACCCCCGATAAAAAATATATATTTATATATATGTATAAAACAACAAAGAAAATAGAGATTTTTGCAAGGGTTTTTCCCGCTGCGGTTGCTAAAGAACAAATTTTTTAAATTTTTCGACACTTTTTACGTTTGCAAGAAAAATTGTTTTTGTTGCGCCTATTGTGTGTAGTTTTGCCATTTGGCATTCTTTTCTCTTTTTTGTTGGTTTTTTGTGCGGCTTTTTAACAGTTTTTCAGCAAATTTTGGAAGGCTGAGTTTTTCATTAGAGCTCATTAGACGAGCTCCGTTTAATTTGTCACAGTGGAAAAATGATCGCAGAACTCTCTCAGACCAGTTGACAGCTTGGCCAATCAACGATAAATGAATGAGCTGCTGGAAAAGTCCTAAAAAAAAACGAATAATAATAATAATAGACAGCAACAACAACTCGCTCAACATGTCCACATCCTTTCCGATCCTTAACAGTGGCCACGAATCACGTGCAGGCAATTACGTAAAGCAAAAAAAAAAAGTGTAACTGAAGCCGCCTCCAGAAATTAGCCCAAAGCAAGTAAAAAAAAAAAAAAAGTATGTTGAATGCAACGAGGAGTTAAGTGCCCCGCACCGCTTTTAATAGCGCATAAATTAACATAAACGACGGCGCCTTTCATTGTCGCATTGTTTTGGCAACGGCGTTGCACGAGTCGCATGTAAATACCGAGTGCTAAGTGCCGCCACAAACACAATCCCATTCCCAAAATCTAAATCCCTGTCAATAGGGTGGCTCTAGCTATTACCCCTCTCACTCTACCTCTCTCTCTCTCACTCGTTTTGCACCCACTGCGGTTTTTGTTTGCCCATCAGATGGAAATTCTATGCGCCGCCGGCCCTGCTTCAGCTTAGCGCCTGACTTAAACTTGCCTCGAACTTACCCCATTTGCTGTGTGCGTCATGCACCCCGTGCCTCGTTCGTTGTTCGTGCACCAGACACAGACACAGGCGCAGGCGCAGGCGCGTCCATCGAGTGGACCTGGCGTTGTTGCACAGTGGCAGGCCAACATTTAGCTAACCGTTTACAGTGGCGCTACATTTGCCACTAGTTTTCCTATGGTTTTCTTGTCAGTTTAAAATATAAACTTAAAAACCATAAAATCCATTTAAAAAGCATATTTGAACATTATTTCTATGATCGGTTGTTATCCATTTAATGTATATTAAATCTTCTTTTAAGTTATTTATGCATTAAATAGTATTTAACGATGAATAATGCTATCGCTTAACTCAACTGCTCATTTTGATCTTTAATCTTCCATATTGAAATCTTTTTAAAATATTTTTGAACTGTAATTGTTTACATATCACAGCTAAATAAATATATTAGTAATAGTATAGTAGATAAATAAGTATAGTATTCTAAAATCTGTTTAAAAATGTGTGACTGCTTATGTTCGATTTTTGTTTTAACTTTCTCTAGTTTTAAAAAAATGTGTGTACTTTTTTTATTTATTTTAAAAAACCATTTCAAAAATATGTAAGCTGTACACATTTTTTTAGGGTTTTTGAAAATCTCTGTAAGAATGTAAGTCTGTATTCCTTGTTTTTTTTTTATTAATTTTATTTAGCTTTATTAAAACTTGTGGTTTATTTATTCAGAGCATTTTAATACAAAATGAACTAGTTCGCTTCACTTGAACTACGCAATTCAAGCGACCAAAACCGACTACTGCGAACTACTTGCAAGTAGTTGAGACAGACCATCGAAGAAGGTCATGATCATAAGGAACTTACAATTACCGTTGCTCGCAGGCAACAACATATTAAGACTACGAAATGGGAATGCAAGGCAAGCTGCGGTGAACATAGGCAAATTCAATTATTTCCAAAAAGCTTTTTTGTGTATTGTAAATCTCTTCGAAAATGTGTGGAGTTTTCAATAAGTCAATGACATAAGACAAGCTATATTTAATATATATATATATATAATGCCAGCCATTCAAACTTAATTGGCACTGTATGCAGACGCAGACAGCGCATTGTGCAAAACGCTTTGGCTTCATTAGGCGATTAACGCTGAAGCTTGCGCAGAGGCGTTCCGCAAACCGTCAGCCACGCCGGAACGGAATGGAACGGAACGGGACGCGATGCGATCGCTGCTCATTTAATAAGCGGCGCAGCAAGTCAAGTGCGAATTCGATGTCAATCAGAGCGAGAGTCCGTTAAAAGAGACAGACAAACAGGCAGACAGACAGACAGACAGACAGGCAGACAGACAGACAGATAGAGAGAGAGAGAGAGAGAGAAAGAGCATGAAAAGGAGAGCAGTTGCGCTGCTGGCACACCCCCCGCCCTGTGTCGCTCTGACTGACTGTCAGTTGACAAAGTGACAGGCAAATGTCAGCAATTTGCAGAACCGTTTAAGCTCCGCTTCGCACCACTCCGCACCGTTCCGCTTGTCCACTTCACTGCACAGCAATAACAAACGCAGCCAGAACCGAATGGAGTGCTTTCAATGCTGCACAAGGCTTTTCCCCCTTTGCTTGTTTTCACTTTCCCTTTCGGCTTTTTCCCATTGCATATTTGTTTTTCATTCAACGCAAAAAAATGTAAATTTTCACCCAATTCTTGAACCTGGCACGCGTGTAATCGCCGGGAAGCGTTGCTCTCTCTCTCTCTCTCTCTCTCACACTTTCTCATTCGCCCTCTCTCTCTCTCTCTCTCTCTCTCTCCCCCTCGCTGCCTGTCTCCCTCTTTTGTTGTGCAGCGCATGCGTCGCGTTCGCAGAAATGTGAATGTTAATGTTGAATGTGAAATATGAATATGATGATGATGATGATGATGATGATGATGATGATGATGAGGAGTATCCCTGTTGCCACCCCGTGTTGTAATATTTTTACAGCAACAGCAACACAAAAGCGTGCAACTGTATAATGTGTGTGTGTGTGTGTTATGTTTTACGGGGCTGCAAGTTGCAACAACTGATAGAAAAGCTTTCAACTTGGCTGCTGGCAATAATTCTGCCATGTTATCATTAGCACCAGTCAGCTATTCTGTTGCACAAATTTGCATTGACTTTTGCCACACACACACACACACACATACACACTTATGCATATGTAATGACCGGCGGCGCTGTGTGGCAACACTGGCAGCTGCTGGCCACGCGTCCTTTTTGGCCAACTGTTACTTGAATGTGTGTTTCACAAACACAAAAACACAAATGTTGCAGCGTCATTGTTGCAGTTACAGTGATACCTTGCAGCTGAAACCGATTCGCATTTACAATGCACAGAAACTATCTCAATATTGCCAAACTCATTTTTATTTCATAACTCTTTTCCTCATTTTCAGAATCATAGTTGACTTTTGCCATTCGAGTTTTAATTGAGACTTAATCGGTTTGATTTTGAAGCTCTAATGCTAGTTATATATTTACACATATACATATGTAAATATTATTAATACGAACTGTATTGGTTGATTAGTACTTATTTGTGGCATGTGAACTTAATTCCAAGTTATACCGGAAGCTAAAACTACTTTCTAATTCGCAAATATGTCTAAATTGTTTTTTAAATTTAATATTTAAAAATGTATATAATGTGTAATTTTGAAAGGAGTTTCGGAAAAGCTTTAAATGTGTATAATGGGGATATATAAAAATTGTTTTCATTTGCGAATGACTACTGTACTGGACTGCACTGTTTGCACAAGGATGACTTTTCGTATAACAACAAACTGCCCACTCATCAGCAGTGGCAACAACAGAAGCAGGCGTCTCATCCTCATCACACCGATCCCGCTCCCGTTCCCGCTCCCGTTCCCGCTCCCCACTCTCTGTGCCAGCACTTTGACTTTCGGCACCTCGCCCCTTGGCAGCTGACGTTGCAACACTGCCATCCCAAGTGGGCAACACTTCAGCAACATCGACATCAACTTTGACATCGGGCGGGCGCTAAACTAATTAGCTGAACGCGCTGAAAATTTGCAAAAAGGCCGCCGGCAGCGCAGCGGTTTGCCAAAACTGCAACAACTGAGGCAGCAACTGTCGCAACTGCAACAGTCGAGCCAGTTGCAACCCTTTTCATGCTGAAAATTTGTTTATCATTAACAGATTTTTGCCGTTGCTCAGGCAAATGAAAATGAAAATGAATTATAATCACGCTGATGCCGAGCTACCCTTGCTCTGATTTTATTATGCATATGCCCTCACAAAAGGGTATCACAATTCGATGACAAAGTGTGTAACGCAACGATAGAGTCGAGCAAGCAGAGTGTACACAAATGAACGGCAGGACGAGTCGAGTCCATGTGCGCAAGTCTCACTGTACTTGGCTCTCTGCTCTATCGTTCAGATAGGATGACCATACCATAAAGCTGCTCGAATGAAATATTGATCTGAGAGTAACCAACCACAATATATATATGAATGAATGAATGAATGAATGAATGAATGAATGGGTGAATGAATGAGTGAATGAGTGAATGAATGAATGAATGGGTGACTGAATGAATGGGTAAATGAACAAATGAATCACTTACATATATCAAAATCAAATTCATCAATTACAATTACAATTTGATAATATTATAAATTTCAGATTTCGCGCACTGATTTGACGAGACTTAAACATATGTGTCATATATATATATATATATAATATATGTAACTGATTAATGTGCTCAATTGATTTATTTTATACCTTTAATCAGGAAAGAGTATTCATTGTTTGCTACACCATTTTGTGGCCTGTTTACGTTTTTTTTTTCGGGTGCTACGTTGGCGGGTAGATTTGAATATTAATGGTCTTTTTTTTGTTGTTGTTGTTGTTGCCACATTTTCACACTGGCACATGATGCCACACGCGGTGACTGAGCCTGTGGATTTGGAAATCTTTGGCATTGTTTGCATAACATTTGGCAATTATTGCTACATCCTCGCTGACAGTCACTGGCCAGGATGGCAGGATGCTCTCTAAGCCGGCTTAGGCCAAACAGGATGCGGAGCAGTCAGCACCAAATGTCACATTTTTCGTGTACTGTGTGTGTGTGTGTGTGTGTGTGTGTGTGTGTGTGTGGGGAGAAGAGCTGTGTCTCAGCTGGCAATCGCAGCCAGCGAAAGTTCATCGCCTGCGGCCAAAATTAGCGCAAATTGAGAAGAGTAAATGGACTCCAGGCGAAATGCAAAGATCAAAAGGTAGAGGTAAAGGTAAAGACATGAGGCATGAGGCAGCAGCAGAAGCAGTGGCAGTTCCATTTGCCAGCGGCTTGTTTGTCAATCAAAAGGTGTGCGCGAAGATCGCGAGTTGGCATCTGGCAATCTGGCAATGTGGCAAACAGTTGTTCAATCTGGCATTACGGGTTCTTTTCCATTTTGTGTCGCCTCGAGCTGTGGCAGCCACTTCCTTTCCGCGGCCAGCTGTTGATTAAGTGCATAATAACTACACACACATACAAAACATGCATGCACACAATTAAAAGTCCTTTGAATTGGTTTCCTTTTCTTTGAATCATTTGCATATTCTGCACTGCAATCAAACAACAATTGATTGATGCACAAAACGATTGAAGATGTCCTTCAACTAAGGATGAAGGACACTCTTCTCGAGCCAAGTCAAATGCTCATCACGTTCTCAAAGTCAAAATAAATTAGTTAAAATTCATTCATCCATTAAGGCTCTTTTCCATTTTATTTGATATCGATAACAACACATCGATTATTATCGGTTATTACTGTTTTCAAATCAAATTATGATTATGCTTTCGATATTAGTCTTGGTTAAGTTTCCAACTTCTTTCGAAGTTTAATTAATATTTTGTGCATGCAAATTTCGGATCTGTTTTATTAGATTTCTTATCTTTCACGCTCCGTCAGCTGTGACCAGTTCCAAACTCCCCCCCCCCCCCCTGCACACTTCCTACTCCACCCCTTTGGCACTCCTCAAATGTTATTTATCGCATTTATAAGCAATTAATAACAACATTTTATCGATTAGACAAGTGATGCCCGACAACTATGAAGAAGAACGCAAATGCCGGAAATGCTAAGGAAAATTTACATTTTCTTTAAAGGGTTACCTATGTGTGTGTGTGTGTGTGTGCGATGCGGGTGAGCACAGCTGGCGAAGCAATTGCAAACTGAACTCGCAGAAAAGGAAAAGAAAAGATGAGTGAAACACAGTGGAACAGTTATCGGGAAATGTCTGCAGCAGAATATAATAAAAATAATTCAATTAACGCGCGTCCGCTCAAAGGCTAAATGGGCAACAAATTAGGGACGAACCCACAAGAATGTGAGAGCCGATGACAGGTCAAAAGGCAGGCGGCAGTGGCTGTGGCTGTGGCAGTGGCAGTGGCAGGGGCACAGGTTGCTGCTGCGGATTAAGCGGGCCGCTGCGGGTTTTCCGCAGAAGGCCAACAACAAGAATAACAGCACTCGTCATGCGCTCTCTCTCTCTCTCTCACACACACTCTGTCTCTCTCTCTATCTCGCTCAAAACGAATTAGAGTGGCCAAAAGGCCACACGCTCCGAGCTCCGAGCTACGAACTCCGAGGGCGTCAAAGTGTTAACAAGTGTCATGAGAAATGCGCTCGACGGCTGTTGCACGAGCTAAGCCAAAACACGAGCTATAAAAACAGCAGCAGAGCAGGGCAGCAGGGCAGCAGAGGAGCGGCTGCGGGTGCGGGTGCGAGGGAGTCAGTTGAGATCAGTCGACAGGCAGCTGTTGTTGTGGACGCAACGGGGGCGTGCTGAGCGTCCTTTTGATCCGACTGATCTGCTGCTACCTGCTGCTGTTTTGAACACAAGCAGAGCAAATCACTTGGTCAAGCAACAGCAACAACAGCAACAAACAACACGACGATTTCAGCATTTTGTTGTTGTTTTTTTATTGACAGCTGAAGCAACTGACGTGGCATGCGTCAAACAAACAAAACGTTGCACAAATGAAATGAATATAATGCCAACACCGTTATTTTATGCTGAGATCTGGCAAGAACTGACTTGGTTATTTTACCCACATTTTCGTAGCCTTCTTAAAGTTTTGGGTGAGCCGAAACAGCCAAAGCTGGCATCCCATAAGGAGCAGTCAGGACAACTAGCAATTGGCAAAGCCTGGAAAAGAAGGAAGACAGCGGCGACAACGGAGCTGGGCAGAGACACCAAAATTACGACAAGCCAGAAGCCTTTGTGGTGGGCTATAAACAAAAACGATTTAACCATGGGGTAGAACAGGCTTAGGATACACTCCTGCCTGTGGACAGGACTAAGAAGTCACCTAATTAAATTAGGTACTTATAGCAGCGAGGAGCAGTGCACATCACAGCAGAGTGCGTCGGCAAAAGATGCAGCATCCTAGGGATGCATCTCATCAGATTCAACCCAACAAAGAAAGCAGCTGGGGCTGATGTGGCAGCCACAGGCGCCGAAGATGGCCACAATAGATCCAATAGGTCGCAGTGTATAATAATAATTATAACATTCATATTTCTAATTGAATCTTTACTCAGTTGGATATTTAAAACAATCGACAATCGAAGTCTTCTTTCGTCTTTCTTATGGCGATGGTGGAATATGATCCACCGATGTGCTTTTGTACTTGATTAAATACGTTTATTTATTATGCTTTTTGCCGATGGCTTGTCAATAAGAAATGCAATCATTTGATTTTACTGCAGTGTTTTATTAATATGATGAACAAAAAAAAAATTAGCTAAATGGTAAAAAAAATTGGGTTCCCTTAAGAATAAATAAATAAATAAATATGAAAAAAGTGCTACAAAAACAACATAACAGCAGCGGCAAAAAAAATCAACTTAAATGCGAATTTCTGTACAGGATGAAGTTAAATTAGGAGCTAAAGTAAAAAAAAAGTATATATATATATATATATATATATAAGATTCCACTTAGGAACTACATAAGCGTCATAGTTAAGTGTTTTCCCCCCGTTTGTCAGCGTTGGCTAGCTCGCATTATCTCCCTCTCTCTCTCTCTCTCTATCTCTCTGTTTCTCTCTCGCTTTCTCGCTCTAGACATAGATGGAGGAAGGCAGCGCCAGGCCGACCTCAAAGTAATTGCTTGCATCCACTTTGTATCGCTTCAGCGGCGACTCGGCACTCTTTGGCTGCACCTCCTCTCGGCGACTCCTTTTGAGCGAACGCACGGGCGTCTCCAGGCAGAAGGTGTCCGAGTGTGTGGGCGTGGCCAAGTTCGGCAGGTGGCACAGCGGAGATGCCGGCTCCGGTGTCGCAGTGTGCTGCAGCGGATGCAGGCCAAAGCTCAAATCACTGGCTGGATCATCGCCGGCTGCATACGAGGGCGACAACATGACACCGCTGCACTCCGTCTCCAGCTGCTGTTTGACCAGTGTGCGGCGCCGCAAATTGAAAGACTTGCGCGGCCTCTTCTTCTTGCCGCCGTTGGTCCCGTTCGCCTTGCACGCCGAATCGAGTATCGCATCGATGAGCCTGTCCAGCGTCTGGTCGCCCATCTGCGTGGATGGCTGCGGCGTCACTGAACGCACCAATTGCTGCGCTTTGCTGGGCTGCACAGGTTGCAGTTGCTGCTGCTGTTGCTGTTGCTGCTGCTGTTGGTGTTGCTGCTGCTGTTGCTGTTGCTCCATGGTGGCCAGAAAATCGGCATCCAGTCGACGCTGCTTGAGCTGCTGTGTGGCCACCATATAGCGCGGCTGCTTCAGAAACGGATCCAGCGGTAGCAGGCCGCGCAGCGCCAAATGCTGCCCACTGGGCAATGTGGCCGTTGAGGGTGAATATTCCACCTCGTAGCGTGGCAATGTGGTTGCATACCGCACACTCTGCACCACCCGACGATGACCATGATGATGATGATTATGATGTCCTGGTGATGGTGTGGCAACCGTCTCAGGCGTCACATTTTGTATGTCGCTGAGCGGCGCCAATACCAGCGGACTGTTGCGCAACCTCGGCATGGCCATGGCCAGGGGCGTGGAGCTGTAACTGTGCCTGTTCATGTGACCGTTGCTGCCCTCACCCACATGGGGCACATTCTCCTTGTTCGCAATGGTGGCGCGTCGCTGTCGCCGCTGCCGTCTCCCCGCCCTCGCCGGCTCTGCTCCGGCTGTACTGTGCTGTGCGGGCATCTCGTGCAATCGCTGCGTGGATGCCGTCCACTTGAGCATGTCGATGTCTTTTTTTTGCTGTTCGCTGGATCGCTAGTCTCTCTCTCTCTCCTCACGTCTCGGCGTTCGCTGACAAACTGAATTGGCTGCGAGCAGCGATCGGCGTTTTATACTCGTGTCCGTTCAAGATTTAGGGGTTGTTGCGCAAGCGCACCCCGCAACCCCTGTCGCTAACAGCATACAAGCCGACCATATCTCTCTCTTTCCTTCTCTCGCTCTGTCTCTTTCTCTGTCTCTTCTTTAACAGTTGCATAATGTGTCTCACTGCGACCCAAACCTTCACTGAAGCTTCACTTAAGTCTTAACTTTAAGCACAAATCGCAGATAGCATTGCTTCGATCTCAACGATTAACGGTAATTGCTTTCAGTTCTGGCTCTGACACTCAAGGCTCCATTCCACTGCAATCGAGCTCATTCTACAGCGAACAGCATCCTTTCTTAAAGCACTCTGCTGTTGTCCTTTCCGTTTCTTTCCAACTCTTACATTTTTGCTCTTCCAGCGCAAGCTGCAATTAAAGCGAGTCGACCATTGATTAAGGATTTTTTGAAGTCATCAATTTGTATTTATTTTTCTGGCAAGTGGGTGGAGGTGGGGGCTGTATTTTTATTCCCACAGTCGCTTACCAAATTACTGCCAGATCTCTATCGGCAATTGCCAAGTTATTAAATTTGCTTTTGCCCTCAAGGAAGTGATCGTCATTGTTGACATCGCTGTTGTTGTTGTTGTTGTCGCGTTTCCTTTCGCTACCCCCACTCCCCGCTAGTCAATTTGAATAGGGGTCGGTGTTTTTTTTTTGCTTTGCCTGGCTGTAGCAACAGGCTTTGACACTTGCTGGATGGAGCGGAGGCAGAGGCAGAGGCAGGCACGTTAATTAGCCAGGCTAACAACTTGCACAACTTCCTGCCAAATGTCTGATAGGAGTATTAATTGCGGCCATTTAGCGACCACAGAAATGCATTATAAGAAGCAGAAGAAGTTTAATTGAAAATGTTGCAACTTCCGCAGGAAGCATTTGAAAAACGTTACAAATGTTGAGTAGGTGCTGATCATGTCGTCCTGTGGCATATGGCTAGATGTCGAGCCAAAACCATTTATCATGAAATCAAGCCTAGTTGATCACCTTTGACCGGCTTGTCAACGATGGTCAGCTGACAGATAACGCTACAGTTAACCCAAGCAAGATCGCCAGGATCAATCAGTTCATCATCAACTGAGTGGTTAAGCGCCACAGATTAGTCGTGCATCAATCTTTAGAAGTGCCCATATCTTAAATTCTGTCCTGGAGATCGCACAATTCCATCTGCCAGCTGTTAAAAAGATAGATGTCTGCAATTTCACAGATTTTAATCAGATATCCTTTACACACATCTTCAATCGATAAATTTAAGTATATAAGTATATAAATTGCACACATACATATATAAGTCTATAGATTATCATACATTATTTTTGGTTTTCTTTCAACTTAAGCGGCATTTCTGAATTAAATTGTCATTAGTTAGTTCCTGTTACTTATGAAGTCAGAAATCTCGTATGATTTATAGTCAAAATGTGTCTTCACCCAAATTTGCCAACCCTATCAGATTAATTTTTGTTCCCTAATTACTCCAGATATATTTTAGCGTGTTGAAATATTGCTTTTACCCATTTCAGGATTACATTAATGAATTTCACACGTTTTATTCTGTTTTTTTCTTTTTCTTTTGCGGTGAAAGTTGCTGTTTTTGTTTGCTTTTACTGCCATTCTTCTTGATCGGTCTCCGCTGCATCCTTTGCGGAACCAAGGAACAAAGGGGTAAAGGTAAATTAATTGAATGCTTTGCCTTGCAGAAACACAAAAAAAAAAAAAAAACACACAAATACACGAAAAATTTCTCAACTTTTCAACTCTTTTTGCACAAAAAATAGAAGGGGGTTTCGCATATTGGTTTTCTTTTTGCCATATATCTGAGCAGCCCTCCTTTGGATGGCTTTCTTTGCTTTGCGTTCGTCGCGTTCTCTGCTCCGGCGAGACTTATGCTGTTTACATAGCCACACAAAAGGATTAAATGGGATTTTGAAAGCAGACTCAGATTCAGGTTCGGCAAACGAATTGCATCAGATGCGCTGCCCCGCAGCCATACATTGTATATTGGGCAAATTTTGGGACCGTTATGCCTTTAAGGATCTGTTGATTAATGTGATTTAACAAGCATCTTGCCGACTGGGCGTCTACCAGTCTCCTCGACTGTCTGTCCTGATGGACTCATTGAGAAATTAACATAAGCCGCACATTTTCTGCGGTTTACATGGAAAAAGCAAAGAAAAAAAAAAGAAAAACCCCACACACAAAACTACTCAAAATCAATTTGCATTATTCACATGCGACAACTGAGGTTCTTTCTTTCTTTTATTTTTATTTTTTATGTGCTCAACGATTTAACGCTTAATTAACGAGCCGAGAACACGCTCGGGACACAAAAAAAAAAGAAGAAATCCCGAGAGCAAACGCATTTCAGCAAGGGCCGCTCGAGTGACGATCGCTATGCAAATTGACAGCAGTTTTTTTTTTATTTTATTGTTCTTCTGAAATCTCTTTCGCCAACCTTCTGCGACTGCGAGCAGCTCGCGTGTGCATGTGTGTGTGTGTGTGTGGAGAGCGTCACGAAGAGCCACTTGACTTTCACTCTTTAAATTTGGTCTCTTGCATTTCCCCCCTACCCCCTCCCACAGCGTAGCGGTTTGCATATATGCACATACATATGTATGTATGTATGTGTGCGTGCATAAATGTATGTGTATATGTTTGTATACCTTCGCAACGGCCCCACGCTCTGTCGATTTGCATGCTCAATGGCCTGTGGCTAATGTTCTGGCGGCACTTTGGCGCATAAACTTTGCGCCTCATCTTTTGCTTTTCGCACTCTCATTCGCATTCGGGTTCGCAATCGCATTTGCCGATTGCCGCCGATTGCTCTGCATACAGAGAGCGCATACAGAGAGTGCAGCCCTTTTTTTTAATGTGAATGCTTTGCTTTATTATTATCATTGTTGTTGCGCTCCGTTTGATTTGGATTAATGCGTTTTGTTTTGCATTGTATGCGAAATTTATCGATATTTGATTTGCCGCGCCGTCAAAGAGGCAACCAATAAAGAAATACGTACAAATGCCCAGCAAGGGAAAAGTGTATCAAATGTTTGTCGCGCGGCTTTGTTTGCGTTTTGCATAAGTGCAACTCTAAATCTAAATTCGCATGTGTGTGTCTGTGTACACATGTTAACACGATCGGAACTTCATTAACACATTAACAAGTTTAAGGGCGCAATTTCCCTCAAATATAAATTGGTAAACAAAAATCCAAATAGTGATAGCATTTTTGAGAATCATTTCAGCTCGCCTGATCACAAATATAAATATGAACGACTATAAAATTACAAATATATATATATGTACACACATATGTATATACATAATTATACATAGAGAAGTACTTAAGTAAGAACAGATATGTTTGCTTGAGAAATTGTTTGTCATTCAGCATTAATTTTCTGAAGAGCAGATTGTATAAACATATCCAGACAGATCTGTAACCTAAAATAACCTTAATGTTGATAGGCTACGTTGTGTAATCTACGTAGAAAATAAATAAAACAAAAAATACATTTAAAACTAACTCATTTCCAACGCCTAATGCTGTAGTTCCCCAAGCAAATCCACTAAGTGGAGGAAGTTTAACAAACGCCTATAAGGCAAGCCAATTCACGAGATTTCCAACATGCCAATGAGTTGGCAAAAAAAAAAATATTTATATAAGGGGGGAGGGGGTGGGGAAAGAAGAAAAACGAAAATGGAATAAAAATCAAAAAGAATAAGAGTCGCTCTCGAGTCCCGGGGCATCGAAAGAAAATGTCATGTTTATGCTCATAACTTTAATACTCAAAAGTGGACCAACTGTCAACTGTCAAATACGAGACAATCTCAAACAAAACGTAATGATAAGAGAGACAGAGTTAGAAAGAGAGAGAGGAGCAGGAGGGGGGGACTGAGTACTGAGTGTGACCCTGAAAAAGCAAGGCTGCAAACTGGAACACAACATGCCGAAAAAAGAAGAAGAAGTGGGGAAGCGGAGGATGCGCAACGGCAGAAGCAGGCAGACAAGCCAAAACAATGAGCAGCGTAATGAAGAGCACACACAGACACACACACACAGACACACTCAGACACAACGGGAGAGCAGCAGACAGCGACAGAGAGACAGAGAGAGACTGAGTCTGAGTCTGAGTCGGAGACGTGCAACAAGAGGAAGTAAATTACAGCCAGCAAGCCGAAGGAAGCAAAGGATGCGGCGCGCTGCGGCTGACTGACTGACGTGCCGCTGTGGCAGAGGGTGAACGCCAGAGGGTAGTGTGGGGTGCAAGGCAAGGCAAGGCAAGGCAAGAAAATTGCACAAGACGAGCCAGAAATTATGGCAAATAATTTAGAGCAGAAATTGTCGGCCTGCCAAACAATTGAAAGGGATCCTTGGTGATCCTGCTGCTGCTGCTGCTGCTGCTGCATCGATTGCTCGAGCATTTACCGTTGGCCCTACTCCCGTTCTTTATCTGTCTGTTGTTGCTTGCTTGTTGTTCGTTTGTCATTCTGTGCTGCCCACAAAGCGCAAGCATTTTGCTCCTTTCCTTTTCATTTCCATTTCCCTTCCACAATTTCGGTCCATTTTGGCATTGTTTGCGCTGCCTGCCTTTGCCATAAATTTGCAACAATTAAAAATAAAGTTAATTAAAATTTATGTGCGACAGTTTTTGCACTTGGATTGCGACCAGCCCATCGAACATGTGTAAAAAACGACAACGAGCTATCTGTGTATATATATATATATATATATATATATATGTGTGTGTGTGTGTGTGCAGAAAGGCCCCGTCTAATTGCTGGGAGTGGCCGATGGGCATTGAATGCGCAGCCACTTGAATCGTTAAGATCCTTCTTTGATCTCTTCATTGCGCTAATCCCAACCAAGCCCAACAAAAATATCCTATTTATTCCTCCTGAGCCATCAAATGCAACTCTGCATTTTTGTGGGCGTATCTTAAAGCTTCTCTTTTGCAAAGCTGAGTTTCACTTTGCATTTTAAATCGAAAGGTTTAGTTTAGTTTAGTTAATATCTTGCTTTAATATATATACTTATATTTATAAAAATGTATATATATAGATATCCTATCAGACTAGTAAATAAATAATTATATGTAAATATATATCATTAAAAATATATTAGAATTTAGATTTAAGAACTTATCAAATCGAAATATTTGTGTACTAATTAAATTGTTGCACAACTCAAATTATCAAATTAAAAGCTAATTTTCTTTCTCTCTCTCTCTCTCTCTCTCTCTCTCGCTCTTGCTGTTGCTCTTGCTCTTGCTCTATATGGATCTGTATTGAAGGGAAAGAGCAGAATATCTTGTATTTTCCATCTGAACTTCTGCTTTCTACGTTATCAACCTGATTGATCTTTGCCACCCAAACTTTATGGACCCGCTGGGTTCACTTGGCTCTCTCTCCGCAGGTGCCTTTAGTTATTTAGCGCGACTTTCATAACATGCCACCAAATTTGCATAGTTACACATAAATTGGCGCCTATGGTTTTATGGACCCGCTGTGCCTCGAGTCCTTTCGATGCCGAACTGGAAGCCAAACTCACGAGCTCTTGAGCCGAACAATGGCGCTGTCATTGTTGCTGATGCATAGCTGATGCTTGCCCAGATTTATTGGCCTGCTCTCAATCTTGCTCACGTTCCACGCTGTGTTTCCTGTGTGTCCCGTTTGTCCTGTGCGTCGTTTAGGAAGCGTGAAAGTGCTCGGATCGAACGTTCGGTCAACAACAAAAGATCCATCGGAGCGACCACTCCTGACCCAAGATGAGCCAATTTCCTTGCAAAATTGTGCCAAATCTGCGCTCTCTGGACCATGTCCTTCTGTGTCACTAAATTAGAGCAAAATCCTTGCTGTTGGTGGTGGCGTTGGCAGCTGCGCCAAAAAACTGACCGATGCCAAGCCGGACGGACGACAGCACAAGCGTTGCGGCTATTATCCTTTTACCTAAAACCAAATCGCAGGAGGGGAGGATTGAGTGCTGATGTTGTTGCTGCTGATCTTGGACAGTTGCTTATTCTTTTCGGCTGTGCCACTGGGCCCAAAAACCAATTACAGCCCAAAGGGAGAGAAAGACAAGTAGAGACAAAAGAGGGTGCCCGACTAGGCAATACTCTGCAGCCAGCTTTCAACGGCTGTCGGCCACAGTTGCAGTTGCAGTTGCTGTTGCATACTCTGCATTCTATGCAGATACAAAGAATATAAATAATTTAAGTAATACACAAACGAGAGTATAGAAAATTGTCAAAGCCAACTCATTTTTTGCCAAAGAAAGGGTCGAAAATGTTATGTCAAATTTTTATTATTATTTTTTGCTTTTTTTCTGAAATTATTTGTTATTAAAAGTAAACTGATTTCCTATTTGTTGCACTTGAAAGCGGAGACAGAGAGAGAGAGAGAGAGAGAGCGAGAGAGAGAGACAGAGAGAGAGAAGGAGGCAGACACAGTGAAGACGGCGGATGAGCGAATGATCAGCCAGCTGTGACCCTGAGAAAGTTGAGCGAAGTTGAAGGAAGGCAAAACTTAACCGCAATCATTACACACGCAACTCCCACAAGTGACAAGTGGCAAGTGGCAAGGATGTCCTGCGCCGTGGCTAATTGTCGGAAGTGCAACTACTTAAAGGCTGGCGCTGACTACGCGCTTCGCTGCCTGCTTCTTCAATACGTTCTTGTGAGAGCAGGGTGTAAGGGCACAGACAGGGGCAGTGGCAGTGCCAGGGGCAGGGGCATGGGCAGGGGCAGGTTCAAGATCCATTCGTCTTTTAAGTTAATTGCCACATTTAGAGTTGTGTTTTGCTCTGTGTTGTGCAGATAAGGTAGCGGCGATAAGGTCGCACCAGCAGCTGTGTCCTTAAATATGCTGCAGCAGTCGTTGTTGTTGCTGCGTCTGCTGCTGCTGCTGCTGCTGTTGCAACTGAAGCGACTTAGTTGAGATTTGCTTGTAAACCTAAACCCTTTTTATTTTGTACTTTTGCCAGCACATTGGTCAACCCTAAGTGCCACAAATCTTTGCGCCTTACCTAAACTATAATTGAGCTGTCGTCAAAATATTTGGCCAGGCCCTTTAACGATTCTCGAAATTCTCCCCAATTCTCTCGCTCGCTCTCTCTATCTCTATCTCTCTCTCTATGTCTCTGTTTCTGTCTGTGTCTCTGTCTGTCCTTAAGCTATGCTAATTTTCAAAGACATCGAATATAGAATACACATTTATGATTATGCGCATAACGCTTAATCCCTTTTAGTTAGGCTCACAAATATTTTCATGTGCGATGTCACAACAGACATATGTATAACCCTATAGCCCCCCGGGATCTATAATGCTTGCGTGTTTTTGTTTTTTGTTTTCCTTTTGATTTTCCATTTTTTATGCAAATTTTTGACAGACGTTAGGGGTAACAGTGACAGTGAGAGTCGCAGTCAGAGTGAGAGTGCCTGGGCATGGGTAGGAGTTGTTACCCGTCCGGGTTTGTAAGTCCATTAAGGTGTTACATGGCAACAATCTTTGACGAGTAATTACAGGCTTGTTAGCTATGGTTGCAACAAACATTTCGCTTTCTTCTCCTCTCCTCTCTTCACCTCTCCTCTCCTCTCCACTGCTGCTCTCTGCTGAGGGTGCACAACAACTTTGTTTTTTCTGTACGTGGGAAACGTTTTCTTCTTTTTTTCATTTATTCATTTCTTTTTTAAGCCTTGTCCCGACACATGAACATCATTTATGAGTGTTTGCGCGAAAACAAAAGGATCACAGGATCATAGGATCATCAGGCAGAGGAATCGAAACAGAAAAAAGCAAAAGATCAGTTGTCAATCAAGGCACAAATGTAAATTTCCTTATCGAGCCAACATATTGCATGGCTAATTACTTTCATCCTTGCAGCCCAGCCCATTGCAGGACTCATGTAAATGCCACGTCTGACATCGTATGCAACATATGCAACACATCTCGAGATATATTTCCTATTCTAACAACCGAACATACACATTATATAATTCAAATTTAATGTACTTTTAATGATCAATTGGAAGCACAACTGTGTTTGGATCAGTTGGCTTCAAACGCTGATCATCAAACTCGGCAAAGAGCTGGAAACTTTCAAAATCCATTTTTTATCATATAAAAAGCCAATGTTCTTGTGCAACAATATCAGCTTAACAGATTTCAGTTGCCACAACTAATCATATGATACCATAGTAAATAACTAGAACAGAAATGAATGGGGAAAAAAGAGAACAAATAAATTATAAAAATCATATAAATTTTTTAATTGTCTTAATCTTAATTGTGATAAATGCAAATTGTTGTCATTTTATAGGCGATTGCCCTATTTAAGTACATATTTTCTTCATGGCAAGCCACTGGAATACTTTTCGATTCCAAGCTTAAGTTTGACAAGCCTATTTATTCCTCTGTTAATCGAGCCTTTGGACTCTTGGCGCTGGTCTAAAGAATTTGACGATGCCTACATTACTAACACTCTTCATATTTCACTTGTGCGTCCTATTCTGTAATATGGATCTTGTATATGGTCACCCAATCACAAGGTTCATCAGGATAGAATAGAATCCGTACAAAAACAATTTCTATTTTTTGCCCTTAGGGGCATTTCATTGGAAAACTAATATTAGCTTACCTTCTTGCCGTGGTTGACTTTTATTAATAAATCTTCCTTCTCTTTCTGATCGTAGAACAATGAATGCTTGGTGTTATTTTTGTACATAAACTTATGAATGATGAGATTGATTCTTCGGAGTTAATCAGCCAACTTCCGATCTTTTTTCTGCCTATTCATAGCCCATTTCGAATCTTATGTACAAATTATAATATGCTTTTGCAGATATTAAGTTAAGCTTCCTCCATTCCATCTATTAAAACAGTTGTCTTATCTCATCTCTAATTTAGGTATTTGGGTTTTTAGGCTGAAAACAAATAGTGGATGATGATGATCAATAAAGTGGGCAATGCAACAGCGGACAGCGAACAGCAGAACACTTAATTAGGCGATAGCATTTAAAAAACAATTGAGCGAGTCCTGGCGCGAGAGGGAGGGGGAGATGTGTATGATTGCACCCACAACAACAGCAAGTTCGAATCGAAATTAAGAAATTACAACAATGCAAGGGTAAGTGTAGCCAGGGGGTAGACAGACAGACAAACAGACAGACACACAGAGACAATTAGAATGTTTACCAATAGTCAAAATAGTTGAAGCAGCCGAGAAACGCAACTTATCGTAAACTGTCGCACTCCATAAGCAACTATATCAATAACACGGCACACCAGCAAACCAGCAGTTAGGGGCAGCAACGAATAAATGAAGAATACAAATAAAAAAATAAAAAAATTAAAAAAAAGAAGAGCAGCATTAAGCGAGCAGCAGCGTCAGCTGGACACAGCTCGCTATCCGTGCAGAGCAATTTAATGCAATTAGTGCGATATGCGACACGGCGACCGACAGCCGGACGAGGCATCAGCTTTATATATATATAAATATATATATACAGTGTGCAGTATGCAGTATGCAGTATGCAGTACACAGATGCAGATAGCACACAGATAGACTGGTGTGCACAGGTCTGGCTGTAATTACATAATTACATGGCGATCGGGGCCATGCAACGCGTGTCGAAGGGAACGATAGATCGTTGTGGGTGCAACATGAACATGCCACATGCCTGTCAAGCATTTGCAACAACACACAATCTACCCATGCTCCGCATACATACATACATACATACATACATATATATATATATATTCACTTGACTGATTAATGATATTTTACGTAATCCCATTTGGCGAACTTTGGCTCCATGCTAAAATGCAATCAACCGCAATAATCGCGAAACTGAAAATCGTAAATTGAAATAACAAAAATCCACAAAAAAAAAGAGAGAAAAAAATGCATTAGCTGCTAATGCGTTTGAGCGTTTGAGCCACAACCACCACCACCATCACCATCAAAAATACGCCCCAAGCTAATCCCAGTTTTTCCCATAGTTAGACCCATCCTACATATAGGATGATCATAACGATGACGACGTGTTAATTTCATTTGATTGACATGTGTCCATGCGGCTGCTCCTATACATACACATATATGTATATACACACACATATACACATACATATATATGTGTGTATTTTTTGTAACTCATAAAAACAAAAGGAATCCAAATCAAAATAGCTACATCTAGAAAACTGAATTTTGTAGGCACGGGTCCCATTTGACAATTCTGTCATGTAAAAATCCTAACTCATCAACATGTTGTCCGCTGTCCGCTGTCTGCTGTCTGATGTTCCCTTCCCAGTTCCAGTTGCAGTCCCAAGTGATCTCATCTGTTCTGATCTAGTTGTGTCCCATTTGGCCAAGCATAACGCGTGTTATTGCGACAGTTTCCTCACTGTCAAATTGTGTGTTTTCCGCATGTTGCAAGGACGAGGATGACACCAAACGGGATGTAACTGTCATAAGACATTCTAGGATTGTCTGGATCAATGCTTCAATTAACAGCAGGATGATTCACAGAAGAACCGGTTAATATCAATCGTATAGCAATCTTAAACACCAATTAAGTAATCTTAAGTTTAGCTGCTGGTTGCTTGACATTACTGTAAGGCCAAGGCTTACATTTTGAACTTAATATATCAACTGATGATCTTAAATACTTAAAGTTTGTGTAACTTTTGATTCTGAGCATTATAAATCGATAAAATTGAACCCCAATCACCAGCTAACCAGCTAACTCCATCTGTTGATTATTGCTATGCCATAAGTCTCAAATTTGTTATTAGTTCAACTTGAAACTGATTTCAGGTCTTATTTTCTGCAGCTAACTAACAGTATTATAATCTTTTGTTCGATATTCGGCGATATGCACACCGTCAAGGGTTAAACTCCATCGTCGATATTTGTAATTTAAGATGTTGCAATTCATGAGGACGTTTAGGATTCGTAAATTACTCGACTCGATATGCGCGAAAATTGTGCACTGAAGCCAAAAACAAAAACATTGCATTTTGCATGGCTCAATCTGTGATATCGTTTTGGGTTTTGGGTTTTTGGGCTATTCGGGCCCTTTCTCCGCCGGCCCATTGAGCAAGCTGTGACAGGACGAAAGGTAGCGAAATGCGCTGCATTTGAATCGCTCCTCCTTGCAGCGGGTTGCTCCTTTTGCAGCCTTTCGCTGTCGTGTCATAAGTGTGTGAAAAATTGATAGACTTGTCATTGCCCAGTCCAGTGGGGTGGATTAGTCCCAGACAGTCCCATCGGCTCGTCTCGTCTCGTCTGGGCTCGTCCTTATCCTCGCCCTGTCCGCCTCTTTGTATGCCGTCGCACATAAAGTTGCATAAATGTCAGTTGACTGTCATGACAACCTCTTGTAAACGCCCCATAATTTTTATTATTAATGGCATCAGCGCATTATCATCGAACACCCCAAATGGCCCATCAATATTTTCAAGTTTTTATTGGAAAGAGTTGCCGTCATCGGGTTAACTGCTCTACTCTTCAATATTAACAGCTTTCGATTTGTGCTCCTTGCCAACTCTCGTTTTTGTCTCGTTTCGTAAATCTTTATATGCAACTTTCTTCAGTTCATTAAACAGCTATTATCGGGTTATCTGTTTAGAGCGTTACTTGTTTTACAGCTGCTACTTGCTCAAATCTCTTCTTTGCTTATCATCCGTCTTTAAAAACAGTTTCTTTCGATGGAATAAATCGGTCCTTAATCCAGACAATTGGAGGTAACTTTTTTGCACCGTTTAATTTGAGAAATTTGACGAAAAATTCATAAAATGAATAAAAAAAAAATAAGAGCATTCATATTGCTCTTGCGGAAAAATCTATTTGGGTCCAGTGCTCGTTGTTTTAATCTTTTCTTTAAAGCTTATGGAGTTTCGTATCATTTTAGTCGATCTTTCAATCTGTACAAATTTTCATCGAATATAATTTTTTTCTGCAATAGCGCGAAAATTTTTATATTTTAAACAATACATAATATCAATAATTAAAGGATGGTGAAAGACAAATCTCGTCAACATATATATTCTATAAGCGCAATTCTGCGAAACATAACGATTTCTGTGAAGAATGCGTAATTGATGCTATTATTTTATTTTTTTTACATTTTTGGCATTTTTTTTAAAATGAAAAATATATATTTTCAAAAGAATAAGGGGCTATACAAAAGAATATATTGAGAGTCAAAATTTAAAATTGAATTGCAAAATGAATGGTTTGTTTTTTGATTCGTAAGAAAAAAATACTTAGTTTTGGTGAATGATTATTTGTTTGCTTAAGCTATACATTTGCATATAAATACAAACATGCACACATGCAAGCGCATGTTGGGTTGCTGCATTGGCTAAGTTGTTTCAAAACCAAAATGTGTGGCATACTTTTAGGCATACGTTTGGCTAATTTAAAGCTTTGCAGCCTGATCGGATTGATCCTTTCAAATCCAATGGCTTAGAAAAAGAGCGCAAAGCTTGACCATATCAAGGACTATCTGGACATCCGTCGGTTGTCTTTGGCCAGTAAATAAGAGTACGATAAAGGATGATTGTTCTTCAAGACGCAGAAATAAGAGAAATTGCCGTACAGATCCTGGAAAATTGAGTGTAAAGACGCAGTAGAAATCACGTGAGGTTATGCATGAAAGCAGTCGTCGTAAGCAGTGCACTGCTTGCAATATTTGAGCCGCATACATTTAAGCCCAATTTGTTGTAAATAAAAGACGATAGGTTAATATCAATATTAAGTGTTTTTATTTGTTGTTTAATAAGTAAAATCATTTATCGTTTTTAACTTGTATGTAGTTCTCTCCTCGCTTATTGCTCATTTTCCGCTTAAAATCTAGTACATAAATAATTTAGGACTTACTTAACTATAAATTGTTTCAATCGTAGCCGGTTTGCGGGACTCTTCACAGAAAACGGGACACATTTTGAAATGCAAATAAAAAATACTTTTGGATAATTTCAATTGATTAGTTGAATCGAAACAAAGCTTTACCATTGCCTAGCAAATTGTTTACAATCATTTCATATGTTACAAATAATTTAAATTTAATTTCGCACTGCTCTTTGTTCAAATCGAAAAGAAAAATGAAAACAGAAACCAAAAACAAAAGGGGAAACGAAAGACTGAGTATAATTCTACGAAAATACAATACACACCAAATAAGTTCACGCTACACATATTTGCTTTGGGCCACACAGTTGTTAGGAGTTATTTGTGATTAAAAAAAAGAAAATACCCTGCTTAAATTGTAAGAGCTGTAATAATAGTACGTGTAAAAGTAATGCTAAACATGTATAAGATAAGAAAGCACTTGAATTTCTCTAATGACAAAAGGCAACTTGGTGTTCATTTGATTTTGTATGTCACATATAAAAGCGGCGCTTCAGCTTCTTCATTTTCATTCATTCATCTATGCTCCTCCTTCCTCCTTCCGGCCTCCTCCAAGCAACTTTTGATGCCATCCAGACTTAGCCGCTGCAAAAGCACAAAATTAGATAAGTAAACATCAAGCCAACATTTGAGTTTGTCAAAACAAACACTACCCAGTAAAGAAAGCAGCATTTTAAAAGTACGTGGCAGGTTAAGTGGGTGTGTGTGTGTGGGTGTGTATTGGTGTGTATGTGTGTGCGAATTGCAAAGAGCACAAAGAAAACTATCAACATCAACAAGTAAGCATTATGGGAGTGAGAAACAATCACAAATGATCAGCGTTAGACAGAGAGAGAGAGAGAGAGAGAGAGAGAGTGAGAGAGAGGTAGACTCAAGTAGGGGTAGTCAATCAGGTGGTAAAAATCATCCGAGCACCAGTTGAGAAACAGATTTTTTGGGACACACAAACAAATGCACATTTCTTACTCTTTTGTTTCTCTGTTGTTTTTGTTGTTGTTGATGTTGTTGTTGTTGTTCTTGTTGTTGTTGCTGGTGGTGTGGTTATTATTATTGTTGCTGTTGCTTGCCGCTGATGCTTCTGCTGAATGATATCTCTCTCAATAGTGTTGGTTCTTGGTCTTTTTAGCTGTTGTATTTTTGAGTGCATAAAAGTATTGCTGTTGCTGGTTGTATTTTGTTTGCTGTTGTTTCTTGTTTGTTGTTTGTTGTTGGTGTTTGTTGTTGGTGTTTGTTGTTGGTGTTTGTTGTTGTTGTTAAGTGTGCGTGCAACTACATGCGCAAAATTCACAGCACTTACTTTAAAAAGTCATTCATATTGATGTAATTTTTATAACTAAATAAAGAGAAATACATAAATGTATATATTGTTGTATGCATAAGAGAAACAAAACAAAACAAAAATCAGAATCAGAAGAATGTTAGACACAATGCAATTGGTGATAAACATGCGGCTGGATGAGACTAAAGTGCGTAGGTTACGAATAACAACGCAAGACAAAAACAGAAGAAAAACAGAGACAGACAGAGGGAGGGGAGAGAGTGAGAGGAGAGGATGGGGTATATATATATATATATATATATATAGATGGATAGATGGGTAGTTGTCTACCTTTTGGCCGATGTGGTGCGCGAATAGGGATTCTGCAAGATCTTCGGATGAGTTTCCATTACGCGCAACAGCAAATTGTCCAGATAATCCTCCAGCTCCTTGACGCGCTGACGTTGCAGCAATGCCTCATTCTCCATTCCATTGGCAATGAGCATCAGCTCCTAAAAGAGAGAGAGAGAGAGAAAGAGTGAGTGTTAAGCAAGTTGAGACGGCAACAGCACCTATGGGACTTACCTCCCGGGACTTGCCCTCGTATTTTTTGGACAACTGCGCAGAGATCTCGGAGCGACGTTCCGCATGCGAACCGGACTTCTCGTGGCCAATGATGATGCGCTCCGTGGATTTGGGACTGGGCGAATTGCTGCCCGTATCGTTATGTTTATCTGTGGATATCGATAGTCAATTATAATCGATGATCGATTAACACAACACACAAAATAAGGTTACTACAGAAGAGGACGCGACAGATGCATACAATGAGAGCTGAGAACTGACTTTTCCTTTCGCGAGGAAGTTACTCAACGAAACAAACTTGCCTAATTATGTTGCCAGTTAATTATTTATTTATACAAATACAAGTTTATTATTATTTAAATCGAAACTGAATCAAAGTAGTTCGTTAAAAGTTGTAATTGAATGTCGGACGAGAAATTTGAGATTGCTGTTAAAAAGCAAGTTGGTGTTCTAAAAGCAAATGAAACTCGAATTACTCCAAAAAATAAAAGAATTTAGATTAAGGTGCACAGGACAGAGAGTGAGAGTGATGTAGTTTAAGGGAGAGAGAGAGAGAGAAAGAGAGAGAGATGGAACGCTTTCAATTAGGAATGTGACGCATTAGATGACAGCTCGGATTTGGAAAATTGCTTGATTCGATTTGGAACGTGTTTCGATTGGAACCGCCCGCGTTTCACAACATTGCGCACACACACACTCACACACTTTCACACACACGCAATCACACACACACACACCGCACTCCCCGCCGCATTAGAGATACGAGGTACAAGAGACTGAGGTGAATTAAGTTGATTTGAGTTGAGTTGAGCTGAGTTGAGTTTAGGTGGATTAGTGGCTGGACAGTGTTGGCTAGTTTCTTATTTTTTTTGCTGGGTTTCCTATTTGTATCTCGATTTGATCTGTATTTTGTATGCTGTCTGCTGTTTTTTTTTGTACTTTCTGTATTCGTTTCATTTCGTATCGTTTCGTTTGTTTTTGTTTTTGTTTTTTTGGGGTACAACAACAGGAGAGCTGCTCACCTCGCTTATTGCCGTATTTAAATTTGCCCAATCGCTTCTCCCAGCGCTCGCCGCTGCCGCTGCCGCCACCAATGCTGCTAAACTCCTTGGGCGATTGCTCGGGTGTTAGGAAGTTGTGCTCAATGCTTGGATCTATATCACCTGCGGTGGCAGCAGCAGCAGCCACAATCGGAATCGGAACGGGAGCGATAAATTGGTGATCGTCCACTGGCTGTGGCTGTGGCTGTTGCTCCTCCAGCGAACTGGAGCGCTTCGCAAAGCTCAAGAGTCTTTGATCCTCCTCACGGCGCTTGGCATCGCGACGCCGCTGCTCCTCCTGCTCCCGCTGCAGCTGCAGCTCCTGCTGCATGGCCTCCTCCTCCTCGCGCAGCCGCTGCTCATTCAAACGCAGCTCGGCCTCCAGCCGGGCATCCTCCGCGGCACGCTGCTGACGTGCTGCCTCCGCCGCCGCCTCCACTTCGGCTTCGGCAGCTGCCTCGGCTTTGGCCACGCCCGGTTGTTGCTCGCCACTTAGCAGACGCGGCTGCGGCTGCGGCTTTGGTGCTGGCTGCTCCAGCTGTGAATTCGATTTGAATGTGGATCCTGACAGCGGCTCGTCCGCAAAGATGGCGGTGCTGTTGCGCTGCTCGAACTTGGCGAAGCTCGCATTGAACGAATCAAAGTTGCGAGAGTCCACTTCCGGCGAGAACAGCGACGAGGAGGGGTTGACGCTCTCCTTCTTCTGGTTGTTGTTGTTGTGGTTGCTCTTCTCAGCCAAGGGCGGCGGTGTCAGTTGCACCTGCAACGCTACTGGCTGCTGCTGCTCCTGCTTTGGCGCCTGCTCCTGCTCGTCCTCACTGTCTGACGAACTTGAGGAGGAGGAGGAGGATATGGTGGAGGAGGAGCTGGCGGCTGGCAGCGTTGGCGGCTCCTCGCTGGTTGCTGGCAACGGCACGCGGGTCTCCCAGCTGCGACGCTTGAGGGAATCGCTGCTGCCGCCCATCTCTAAATACTTGCCGCCACCATGCAATTTCGATTCCCATTCATCGGCCACCGGTGGTTCCACTTGCCCCTGCCCCAGCCCCAGCCCAAGACCCAGACCCAGCCCTTGTCCCTGCCCTTGACCGTGTCCCTGCTCTTGCCCTTGTCCCTGGCCCCGCCCATCACCTTGACCATCCCCCTCGCGCTCTCGTTCCATTTGCAGCTCTTGTGGCGTCGACGGGGTGCGCGGCGGCTTCGAGGGAGGCGGCAGAGTGCGTGCACGAACGCTGAAATCGAGCTCAAGCTGTTCCATTTCGGCAACGATCGATTTGGGATCCTCATCGAGTGTCTCTTGCAATTTGGGCTTACCTCCGTTCAGTTTGCCCTTGGGGCCACCACCACCATTGTTTGCATTCCCATTGATCAGCAGCGGCGATGGATTGCGCGGCGCAAAATTGCTCGAGGATGAGGAGGAGATCGCTCCCGGTGGCTGCAGACCTGTGCGCTGTATGTTCAGTGAGCTGCCGGAGCTCTTGTGCGACAGATTGTCGAACACAAACTCATCCTCGTCCTCACTGATGACGCCGGGATCGGCTTCGCCGGCGCGCTGGCCACGCCTACGACCACTACCGCCACCGATGACGCCCAAACCGTTGGAGCTATTCGGAGTACCGATGCTGGCAAAGGAGCCGCTAAACGAGCCACTGTCATCGCCATCCTTGTCATGCTTCTTCTTGCTGCGTATGTGCAACTTGGAGCTAAGCGAACCGGCCAGCTTCTTAATGCTTTTGCGCTTCTCGCCCTGGCCAATCGAGAGCAGACTGCCGCCAACAGAGCTGGCCAGCTGGCCAATGGAAGACTTGTGCTTGTCCTTCTTGCTTAGATCGGTCAGCGAACCGGATTTGACAACGAATGCGATGCGCACCTCCAATTCGCCGCGCTCCTTGTTCTTCTTCTCCTTGCCCGGCTTGCTCTCCAGCTTGCACCACTTGGCCCGGGGCCGATCATAGACGTCCATGTCCTTCAGTGGTAGCGACGCCTGCCCAAGGAACTCATCGATGCCCAGATTGTTGCGATGCAGGCATGTTAGCGTCAGTTCTGCTCGATTGCCCTGATCCGGAATTTTACTAAAAAATAAAAAAAAAACAACAATTATGATATGATCCATATGATATATATATATAATAATATATAGATACTCACAGTTCGCACTCCTCGTTCCAGTTGACGCTATTCTCGGCCTTGTCCTTGACCGATGTCTGGTACTTCTCCTTGCCCAGTGCAATTGTGACAAAGCAATTGTTGGTGCCATTCTTGCCCTTGGTCAGAAGACCTCGCGCACGCTGAACTATGTGTGTGAGAGAGAGAGAGAGAGAAAGAGAGAAACAATTAAGACAGGAACAACAGTAACTGAGATTTCTCAAAATTCAACTGCACGAGTGAGCGAAAGAGAGATGGAGCCAGTAATGTAAGTGAGAGAGACAGTTGATTAAACATATATCATATATATCATATATGTCATATATATCATATATATCGTCTTCATTTGCTTATGGTCTTTTAAAATGTATAAAAGAACTTTCTCGGAAATGAAATTTTGTAATTGTTGTTGATAGTTATCAACAATTACTTAAATCCATATCATTTTTGATTTTAGATAAAATTCACAATGCTACGCGAAATAGAAATCGCCGACATCCCAAAAAAATAATTCCATTATTCGGGAAATTGCCAGACAAGGTCAGCGCAACACGTGTAAATAACTTTGTCAACATATTTGCTATTTGCTGTTATTTGATTATTCAGATAATCGCTTAGCGCACGCAACTTCAAATTCATTTGCTCAACGACAATGCGTTGTTCATTTCTGTTTCGGTTTCGATTCTGCTGTCAACAGCTGTTGTAAGCCAAAAATAGCGAAGCGAACCCGGGAATGACTTTATTTTGATTTGTCCGCCTTCATTTCCGGCAGCTGCCAAATTATCAACAGCAAGAAGAAGAAGCAGGAGCAGAAGCAGATTTCGAGTGCGTCGCCAATAATCCAATACAAAATTCGCAAATTCGTTTGGGGGAACTTGACTTGAGTGACTCAGTTAGTTCTTCTTCTTCTTTGCAATCTCAACCGGCGAAAAGTCAGCCAAAAGAGTCGAGTTTCACTGCTTGAGAGCGCGGCTCGTGACCTCGACTATTCCAAAACTTAAAACCATAGTCATACATATGTGAATATATGTATATATATACATATATATAGCCCAAGCATCCGGCTGATATGGAAACCGCAGAAAATGTTGCATTTGGCCTTGTTGTATTTGGGGTGCGCAGAAAGTCGCAGCATTGTGTTTGGGGGCGACTTGAGATTTGTTAGTCTCTGGGTCGCTGGTTCCAGTCCACTTACATATATGCATAGACAATTCTCAGCTCTAATTATGCCACACACACACACACACACATAAATATTCAGATATCTGTCATAAATTCAGCAGGAATACATTAGACTCTTAGACTGCTCAGATGATCAGCAAAAAACATAGTCGAGCTTGGCATACTTGCAGCACACAGAAATCAGAAATCGAAATTTATCAAATTATAATTATATGAAATGAAATCAAAAATAAAGTGTCGTTGTAATATTGATTTCTGATCGTGTCCAACCACAAACCATTTGCCATCTGTTTAAAGTTCTGATCTATTTCTACAATTGTGATTTTTATTATTTTGTAAGGTTTCTTCTCATCGATTTGGAAAGTAAAGTTGCATTGGATTAATCAAAGTATTATTCTGAAAATGAATAACCATTGATTTGAAGTAAGGTTGCCAAATGAATTTTTTACTTATTGAATTAATCGATTCACAATGAGTATTGGTCGTTGATTATAACACAATTGAAATGTGAAATTGGCACAAATTTGTTAGACAAACTCGAATTGCGTAAATTTCCGACTCGTAACAGCAACAGCAACAACAACAACAACAACAACAAAAACAACACCAACAATTACTTGGCGTAAAGTGAAAAGCGTTCAACAACGAAAACCTTTTTATGCACATTTTTTATTGCCGTTTTCTTTTTTGCTGTTTCGCTCATTACGAGCGAAAGAAGTGCCTGCTGCCTGCTGCCCACTGTGGGCGTCTTAACGCCCAATAATAATTATTATTGCATTAACAGTTTTTTTTTTTTTTTTGTTTTGTCCGCTTTTGCAGTTCTGCTTTGGACCCGCATTCATCACTTGCTGTTGCTGCTCGTTTTGGTTACCATATGTAAATAGAGAGACACATAAATACATACATAACTTAAGCCAATTTGGGAAGTTTTTGCGACGACATCGCCAGTCAGTCAGCCAAGCTATAAGTGCATATGTACACAGTGTATATATATATATATATATCAAATATGTACACACTTTTGTATTTAATTGAGGCTAAACACAGCCGGCAACAAAAAGCAGTTAATAGCAATTCTAGATGAATGGATAGATGGGCATAGAATAAAGCCAATGTCTATCGCTAAACCGGTTTCGTCATTCGAACAATTCAAGCTGCCGGCAGCTGCACGAGATTGTGATTGAGTTCATATATATATATATATGAATATATATATATATGAATATATATATATATGAATATATATATATATATACATATATAGATATATCACTAGCACAGGACAACAAAAATGTTTGCTGATCAATTTGTAATAAATAATGGCAAATCAGGAATTGTGTATTAAAATTCAAAGTATCTGTCTGGCAAAAAAAGGCTAAAATGCCAGCACTGATCACATGCGAAGCAGCCAGGGCTGATGAGAGATGCGAAACATGCAAATGGCTGCCCACCAAAATAGAAATGGCAAATGGCAAGAGGCATAAGGTAAATGGCAAAATGCTGAAATATGCCAAACTGCTGACAAAAACAAAAACGAAGAGTGGCTGAGAGCGAACAGCGAAACAGTTAAGCTGCTGCTGTTGTTGTTGTTGGCCGCTTTCGTTGGACGTTGGATTTGTTGCTTGTTTTAAGGCACGCCATGAAAATTGATTGTGAGTTGGAATTTGTTCATCGCTCGCAATTCGATCATCGATATTTTATACAAAGAAACGATCGAAAAATGTTGTCTGCCCTTTTTTTTTGCAACTAATACACTGTTAATGACGAGCGGTGGGTGTAGACCGAAGGGAGTACGGGGTTACGGGGGGTTAACAAACAAAAACTTTCGACACGTAATTGAGTGCTTGTCGAGAGCAAACAGAAGCCCAAGCGAACAGCGCGCTGGCGTCATCAATGAATTGTGAACAAACACACATACAAGAGAGAGAGGGAGAGAAAGATACGTTTTGTGTGTGTGTGTGTGTGTGTAAGAGAGAGCGTGAGATTAAACATAACGAGCAGGTGAATGCATAGTGGGTAGTCATTGTCTAAAAACCCGCACAAGTCAAGACTCAATCTTCGAGCAATGGTTGTTTGTATGTTAATGTAAATTGATGTATGTATGTATGCATGTATCTAGTTATGTATGTATGTTATGTATGTATGTGTTTGCATGTATTAAATAAACGAAATATTTGCATGCAAAAAGCTAACAGCATTTTAGCCTCAACAACTTTTTCTCCCTGCTCACATTCCAGCTTAACAATAAAACAAGAAACCATGCTTGTGAGTGTATATGTGTATAAATATATATATACATGTGTGTGTGTGTGTGTGTATGTATCTATAAGTGCAGCAGGCATTGGCCGGCTTTGTTCGGGAAAAGTGTGGGCGGATTCTCTATACACATTAAGACACATAAGGTTTTAAATTAAGTGCAGTGTTTACAGACAAGTATAAAGTTCTTTCTCTCCAAATTTCGATATTTCACTGAACAGTCCAAGTTAAAATTTCAAGCAATTTTCAAGCCAGGCAAGTGAAAGTCAAAAAAAAACTATTGAACTTTATACAATAAGTGAAACAAGTTAAGAGACACATTGAGCAATGCCATTAGCTATGAAATGGAAATGTGAGATCACTGCAAATGCCAACTTCAAGTGACAAATAACAAAAACTCTGTGTAAACTGAGGTTGGGGTTACTTTATGGGACAAAGAAATATATTTTTATTTTCCTTTAGTCGTAAAAAAAAACGACAATTATCAGTGTGCATAACACGTACATAAAACGAAGAAAGAAATTAATTCAATATTACTCAGTTAACATTTCGGGTTGGGAATGATTCAGGCTTACAATAGGACTGCTGTGAACAATATTTACCATGTATGTATTACAGATGTATTACAGAGCATAGAAAAAATATAAAATAAAAGTTAACGTTGGTCTTTTCAAAAATAAATGTTCGGATTACAAGACTCTAACATAAACATTTCAAGTACACAGTTACAACAACAACAAGCTGTACGGAATATCTGAATTAACCGTTTCTCCCATTATTATAGATAACAACATTTATGTATATGAATAAGCATGAATGGAATTTTGAAAACAATTCGTCATCTGCGCAAGCAACACAACAAAACTCTACGCATATCTAAAGCGATAATAATTTATTCGAATTTTGATACTCACACATACATATATATGTATACATGTATACATGAGTATATATATACATATATATAAAATGCGAACTGTGGACTCCGCCTTTATAGTGACAAAAACAATAGCAACAAGTATTAGTGACTCGACTCGTGCATACCCAGTTCCTCATACACTCTTCTGGGACTTCAAGTTCAAGTTGAGAAAATCAATTCATTGAAGATTATCAACTGGTTATCGAATTTCATATTATATATAAAAACAAAACATTTTCTTGCTTCATCATATACTTTATATATGATACTTATTTCAGATATATTTTTTTCTAAAATTGCAGTTTGTTTGTTTTTCCTTGCTCAATGCACTTACACAGTTGCAAGTTTCTTGGGCTATATATATAGAGTTACTTTTGGATACCCTATCAGTCAGTTGCATGTTGCTGCAGGGTATCAAAGCAGTAACAACAATGCAACTGCTGCCGGCAATTGTCGCATTTGTTGACTTTTGTTGGCTCTTTTGGCTTTTCTGCTGGCCTCTGTGTTTCTCTTGGCGGAGGTCAACACTGGAGGTTAATTCATTTCAATGAAATCATTGTGAAGTGGTTATTGCTGTTATTGCAGTTGTTGCTGGTTTTCGCTGTGAGTAGTAGCAAATTTGATTCTGATATTTTGCATTACATTTCAACAAGATTGATTATGTGCCAAATAATAATAATAATAATCTGTTGCAATTGCATTGCGATTGGAATCGTCATCGTCATCGTCATCGTCGTTGTCATCGTGATCATTAATGATGACATCATTATCATCTATCTGTACAATTTCATTCTATTATCTTGCGGGCGCTTAAGAACGCTCCAGTGAAACTCGGATAAAGAAGAGGAAAAATCCAAAAATAATAACAATAAAAGTAAACTTTTGCTGCGCGACTGTTAACAGTGGCAGCGAACCGTTAAGCGTTAAGCGCCAAGCGACCTTATTTAAAAGACAACGATGATGGGCGGGTGCGTGCGACATTGAGGAGCCGCCGCCGTTGTTGTTACTGCTGCTCCATCTGCAACACCTTCACGTTGCTGTGGCCAATTGGTTGCTGGCTGCTCGCTGCTGATTCAGTTCCAACAACAAATTCCAACTGTGCGCGCAGCAGTAAAACTCACATTACACCAAACCAATGTAAAAATTCCCAACACGCACTTTGAGAGTTCGCCGTTCTACTTTTCGACACTTGGCGCCGCGATGTGTGCTCGAGAGGAAGAGAGAGAGAGAGAGAGAGCGAGTGTGTGCGAGAGGAATTGAGATGAAAACGGTACAACTGATACTGCTACTGCGAGGCCAATGCTCCTCCTCGTCGCGTCGCTGCTCTCCTCGCATGCATGCTAATGAGCCAATGAGCTCGGTCAACTCAATTGCCACAGCTGCATTTGAGATACACACGGATAACCAGAGACAGATATACATCCAAGACACTCGCACACACACACACACACACACACATATATATATATATGTATGTATGTATTAAAATCAAATGTTTTCAAATTCGCTGTGCTTGGCTTCGATTTTTTCGTTTTTGATTTTGTTGTTTCAGTTTCCGTTGGCATTGGGGCCACGCTTTACATACATATATATATATCTATATATATGCCTATATATATATATATAACTATATATATGCCTATGTGTATTTCCTAATTGTCACCAGCGCATGCTCAGCGGCCGGTGCCTTTGTCTTAATGTTCTTTGGTTTTTTAGTTGTTTTTTTCTTTTTAGCCAAGCAACACAAAAACAGATGCTGGCCATTAAAAATTGGCCAACTGAATGGATATTACTCTTCAATTCTTTGTTAACTTGCTTATGCATGAAGCAGTGACATAGTAGGTGCCCATATATATATATATATATATATATATATATATGTCTGATCTTTAGCTTCGCTTAATAAATGAATGAATGAATGTCGCTTTTGATGATGAGCATTGTTTGTTTCTTAGTAATTTATTATGTTTGCTTATTTTTTTTTTTGTGTTCCCAGGGCATAGTGAAAACTACCGTTACATACATATTTCAGTTTGTTAAACATTTCAGACAGACGGGCATATATATATATATATGTGTGTGTGTATATACTTAAGGGGATTCCACAATTTGAACTCTTGCCGAACATTAATGACTGCTCTTTATGTAATTTCTATAATTCTCTGGCTTTTATCTTCGGCTCGCTGGCAGAAGCAAAATGCGTAAGCACGTTAACACGAGAGTTGAAAACCCGTTAAGAGAACAGCATTTCATAATAAACATTCAACAACAATTAGCCGCAATATCATAAACTACAGCTGCAAACAGCAACCACAGCAACATCCACATTAATAATAGCTGAGATCGTGCGAAAATACTGATTTATTGCGCTCCACCATGAAAACATAAAAACAACAAAACAAAAAACAAGCTAAGGAAAACAACCTCTTTTAACCAAGTTGAAGAAAGCACACAACGAATAACGAAAAAAATATGAACCGAATGCAACTCTGTGCGGCCTTTCATTTCATATCATATCATATCATATAACATTTCGTATCATTTCTTTTCTTATGAATGGTATTATATTATGATGCACCGCCCATCAAATACGGAACGCCCTCGATTATCAGATACCCTGGACCCAAGCCATACACGTCGTACATATACAAAAACAGTGGATCAATATCATGTCACCCGATAAACAAGATAGATCTTCAAATGGTGACTCTAATTGATATGGGTAATCGATTTGCATCGATATTAGCGATATTCAATTGAAAGAAACGAACCTGATCTGCGCATAATATACGATAACTTATATTCCTTAAGATCGGCTGGTTCAACACGACTCTTGATGCTGATCAAGAAGTTATGTGTGTATATATGGAAATGATACCTGCCACTGCCAATTGAATGCGGGGTATACAAAATGAAAAATACTCGTGTTTCTCTTCTTCTTTTTTAACCACTTGCATCCCTCTCTTACTCTCTCTCTCTCTCTCTCTCTCTCTCAAAATGAAAGAGGTAATTAAATGCATGTTGTTCTCAAATTGGGAATTGTTGCTTGACCACGTAGAACCAATTTATGCAAAAGGTCAAAAGAATCTTCATTTGATTTGCGCTGAGTTGCTCAGTTGCAGCTGAAGTTGTTGCTTGTTGCTTTAAACTGGAAATCCATTGATGCGACAGGAGGCAGAATGGAATTGGGTGGAATTCAGCTGGGCTTAGTTGAGTTGAGCTGAATTGAGTTGAGTGGAGATCCGATTTCAGACCCGTTTTCATTCATTCCGTTTTGCATTCACATTCACATTCACATTCACATTCGATGCATTCGCTTCTGCTGCTGCTGTTATTCAGCGGGAATCGTCGCCAACTGGGTCGGGGGCAATGAAACGTAACTGTTTCGCATAAGTGCATTCAGCGGACAACGCCGCCAGCCACTTGCAACAAACAACAAACAATTGCAACAAGTGTGCCTAGATATGCATATGTATATCAATACATATACATACATATATATATATATATATTTATATATATATATATTGTATACTATAAGCGATGCAGGCTTCGCCATCAATGCTTTTCGGCAAATAAATTAAGATTATCCTTTTGAATTATTTATTTAACTCGATTATTAAGATCATTTACTGCAAAGCACTTTTCCTTGACTTAAATATTATTCATTTAATCAGAGATTAAATCAAAGTATTCGATTCATTCAGTTGAAGTACAAAAAACAAACCATAATTTTAAAAAATCACATTTTCGCTTTTACGAAAATTTCAAATTTTATACGCTTGCAAAGAGCTATCGTTGAGTATGTAAGGAATTTAACAAGATATCCGATCCGATATCTGATCCTCCCTGCTAGCCGACTCGATGTAGACATGTCCGATATAAAACAAATTCGGTAAGGGTATCTCATTTTCGGTTTGCCTATTTTTTATGTATATATATATATGTATGTATATGTGTGTTTTTTTGGGATTGGCCATGTGCGTGCCTTTTTGATGTTGTTGTTGAAGTTGTTGCAATTTTGTTTTTCTCTCCTTGGTGGTTGCTTAATGGAATGTTTGTTCGTTTGTCTATTTGGTTGATTGGTTAGTTTGATGGTTGTTTGTGGTCTGTTTTTGAAATTGCACAATATTTACTGTAGACTGTTGCTGTTGGCGTAACTCCTCGGGCTGGGCTCCAGGAATTTATGGCGAAAACACGCACGCAATTGGACCACCAGCAGCAAAGTTTTCAAAAACAGCCGCAAACTTTGAAAACAGACGACGAACGGACGCATTACAAAAGTACAATGCCAAAGAAGGGGAAAACTCATGGGGAAGGTGGAGGTGGAGGGGAAGGGGCAAAAAGCAAGGGAGTGCCAGTTGCCAGTTGGGAGTGGCGTCATTACATTCTGTTTGTAGCAAGTAGTCCACCAGATGCCCATTAAAATAAAAGAGGATTAACAGCAAACAATTAATTAAAGTAACCCAAGTCCATTCCAAAAAGTACACAACTTTTGAGGGCTATGGCGGGATCTCGTGTAGAAACAAACAAGTTTGTATTTGTTGAACTTTTTTGTAATTGAATATTGAGAAGAATCTATTCCGTTTGCATGAGGAGCTCCTGGAATATTTCAGCCAAGAAGCAAAAAGCTGAAAAATTGTTGCACGACTTTTATTTATGCGATCAGCTCAAAATCATTTCTGATACTTTTAAAAACAATATTTTTGTTTGAGTAGTAAATTCAAATGAAAGCAAATTAGTTGATTGAAATATTCGATTCGTAAGCCATTCAAATCGTTTTTCAAGAGTATCAGAAACAGGTGTTTGTGATTCTATCTCTTTATGTGCCTGTGTGTGTGCGCGTGTGTGTGTGTGTGTGTGTGTGAGTGCGCGTGTATGCGTGCGTGTTTAAGGTGTGTGCTCATCCCAAGTGCAAATATTAATACAATGACTATGACAAATAAAACAAAAACAGAAACAGACACTTGTATTATTTTATGCTCTGCCAACTGATGGCTATGGCCTAAACGAGGAAAGTGGTGGTGGGGGGAGTGGGAGGGGGGTTGGTATAGTTGATGGCGCACTTATCAAGAATGCAAACAATGCCAGCAGACAGACACAAGAGAGCAGCTCGAAAAATAACAGCAAGAACAATCCAACGGATTTGTTAATTAATTGACGTCAACGGCTCTGATGATGACAATCGCTGTTATGGCCGCAACAACATGGCCAGAACGAATGAATCTCAATGATTCGAGTCAGTTCAATTTTTGTACACGTACCAAATTTTGTGTAACAATGAAAAAAAAAGAGTAATATTTATTGCCTCAAAAGAGCATTCAAGTTGCGGTTTGTCTAGATATGTTCGATTGCTCGATTACTGGAGCTGTGCAAATATTCGAATATATTACAAATACAGGGGCATATTATACACACACACACCCACATACATACGTACACATGTACAGCAAGTTCAAGGTGGAAAGGCAGACGCACAAGGGACAAACAATGACAGAACTAACGATCAATCTAGCTATCTATGTACCAAGTGTACCTCTGTACAATGTGTACCAAATGTACCTCTGTACAAAAGGTACCTGCGTGCTTATCAGTGTGTGAGTTTTATATTTATAAGCTCTTCTACATTTTGTGAGTCACATTTACCTATTCATCAACAGCAGTAGACTAAATGTGTGTGTGTGTGTGTGTGTATAGAGATACAAACACATGTGCATTAGCACAATATTGCACTAATGGTCATTAAAGTTAATTATACTTTGCACACAATATGCAATGTGCATTTTATAAACTTGACTGAGAGCGATCAGATAGAGAAACAGCAAGAGTAAATTGCGCAGGTTTTTTTTTACTTTTTTTTTGTGTTGCCTTTTGCGATTTTGTCAGTAGTCACGAAACTGAAATTTGAATGCTGATTTTGCGCTAGCACAAAATAAAACAACAAAAAAAAAACAAATACAATGTTCAATGTACAAAAGCATACGCGAAAGAATGCGACAAAGAAGAAAAGGCGGAATCAAAATAAATCAAATATGCGCGCCATGCGCCACAAAGCGCGTCGAGTAGAAATCAATCAAAAAAAACATGAGAATATAGCAGGTAGAGTGGGAGAGGGAGAGTGCGAGTAAGAGGCGGAGGGGGGAGTTTTGTTTTGAAAGTTTTGCACGATGAATAAGAAACGACGAAAGCTTATCGCATGAGCACTGAAAATGGCAAATGCCAAATACCAAATAAATACATGCCACATAATCTTATCAAAGTAATTTACTGATACTGGGCCAAATACATTAAAAAAAGAGAAAACCGGGAAAACTGGCAGCAAGCAGCGCTGTTGACGAAAAGTGAAATTTGAAGCAACCAACCAAATTTGAAGCAATAACTTGCAATGTTTTTTTCCACCACTAACAAAATCTCTTGCTTATAAAAATGTACATGTGTGTGTGTGTGTTGTTTGACAATAAGAAGCATAATGCGCAATTCGACCAATTAATAGTATTTAACGTAATTCAATTGGTTTAGCGTTTAAATAATATTACACACACATACACACACAGAGAGAGAGAGACTCGCTCTCTAAACCAGTTTTGAGGTTTAATGCGATATTTTTTTGGGAGCGTCATCTCTGAGTTGTTATTTATGCAACGGCATCTACAAGTGTGACCAGCTGACTAAAGACAAACATTCAGGCAGAGAGTGAGTGTGAGGGAGTGAGAGAGAAACACCTGCACTTACCAGTTACACTACAATGTGTTGGACTCCACATAGCGCAGCTAGCAGCACCCTTTGAAGATCAGCGAGAAACAACTACAACAACACCGCACCAAAATTCGATATTTGATGTGATGGTAACTATTGGTGGAGCTTTGTAAAGGGCAGGGACGCAGTCTCTTATCCAATGCACTTGAGCGCATTAATGTTTTAATTAGGACACAGCAGGTAACACAGTAACAACAAAATTATGCACACTGTTCGACGCGTCGCGTTTCTTGTTTTTTTTTGTAAATATGCCTTCTATGTTCTGTCGAAAAGTAACACAAAAAAAAAATTAAAATTAAGATGCACAGGCCACACGCGCTTGCCCGGCAGCTCCGCTGTATGTGATGTCTGAAATAAAACTGAAAACAATCGATGTACTACAGCAACACTATCGATATTAGCACTGCTCGACGTGCTAAATATCACACAAAACGCAAATGGTCACCCTCAATGTCAGCTATCGATATATAATCGATTCATGCTTTGCAATCTTGTCTATACGAAAGCATTTCCAAAACGTCATTGCCCTGTTCCAAATGTCATTAATTGCTAAAAATTGCTTCAGTGTTGTTTATTAATTGCAGTTTCTGTTTGTTAATTGATTTTCTTATTTTGAATTAAATTAAATTTTTAGCCAATGGAGCCGATGACACTAGGCAGTCCTGTCGGCAGTCCGGGCAGCAATCAAAGCCAATATTTGCCGCCATTTCTCTTGGGCGATGGCCAAACAATGACGCCCCACAACAACACGCTCTCCCCCAAACTGGGACGCTATAGCACCTGCTTTGGTAAGCCAACTAATTGTCAATCTATTTGCAATCGGTAATAAATATGCCAATCCACCCGGTAGCTACATCTCCCGGCAGCAACACGTCACAGGAGACAGGCTACAGCAATCCGCAGGCTTTCAATCGATCCGGTTCGAATCGTTCGCTCTTTGCCGGCACCTCTGGTGGTGCTCCTGCTGGTGCTGGTAGGACAAACAATAGTCACCAGCGTGGTCCGCCCACACAGGGACTGTTCGAAACACTGCACACCGATCAGATGCCCAACATGCAGCAACGCAACCATTTGGCCATGTTGCAAACACCGCTATTGAACAGCTCCAACTACAGTCTAAATCAGAGCGGACATCCACCAACGACACAGCTAAATGACTCGTATGTATCGAGTGCACCAAATGCGGTGAATGCATCGATGCGTGCCCTATGCTCGCCACTTTGCGCCACAATGTCGCCGCAGGCAGATGGCGCTGAATTTTGGGTAACCATATTTGGTTTCTCGCCCGGCTCCAAGTCGATAATACTGCATCATTTTGGGATGTGCGGCACAATCGTGGATGTAGTGGATGCGCCGCAGAATAGCAACTGGATGCACGTCCGCTTTACGACGCGCATCGAGCGCAGCAAGGCCCTGAACTACAATCAAAAGATAATTGCCAGCAATATGATGGTTGGCGTCATCCCTTGCACCGACGACAGCTTCATCGGCAAGGAGAACGCCCGAGTAGATGGCAGTGTTGACGAGGCTCCCGAGGTTACACCGGCGTATAGGACAAAGATGCGTCCACTTGCCCAGGAATCATACATCAATGCCCAGTACGACACTCAGGTGTCGCCCAACAGGCAAAATGTGCCCCATAAAAGCTCCGGCCTGATGAACAAGGCGATGGATCTCTTATTTGGCTGGTGAATGTCTACCAATGAATGCAAACAAAATTTTTGTGGTAATTTTATTGCTCATATTTAATTCTCATACTCACACCCACACACACACGCACACACATACTCGTACACACATTGTCTTGAAAGTTAAACAAAAGATTCCTAATGCACTCAAAATTAAATAATTCTTGCATAAAATATACAATTATATATAGATATCGATATAGATAGATGGATAGTCAGACATGGTTGTTCTATCGAAATGGTATTGCTTTGCTCCGTTTATAATCAAGCTACAGTTGCCACGCCCAAAATTGACCATCCGTCCACACGCCCGCCCGCACGCTTATAGATTTTATGATTATTTGTGTTTTCCCCCCGTCGGCCCGAGCATTTATTTATTTGGGCTCCACCTGGGCCGTCTCCAAATCCTTCATTTTGGGATAGGTAATTGAGCGACTGTCGAGCTTGGACTGTGCCCACAATATCAGCTTGAGCAGGAACATCATCTTTGGCGTCGAATCCTCGCTGTGCTCACTGCGCAAAATGGCCGCGTTCAGCTCACTGGCGATCTTTTGCCTGTACGACTGCTCCAGCAGATCGGCAAACGGGCTCTCCTGCGGCTTCTCAAATGCCAGCAGGGCCAGTGTGCGCTCCAGCTCGAAGCGTATCTCCTCGCCCGACTCCGACAGCTTGGACTGGGCAAAGACGAGTGCCTCCTCCACTTTGCCAGCGCGGATTAGCTCAATCAGTTGCAACTGCTGCAAGTGGAAAAACAAATAGATCTCGCTGCCCAACAGATTCGGGTGCAGCTGATTCACCAGATCTGTGGCCTCCTCAATGCGGCCCTCCTGCACCGCCTCGCGTATCAGGATGCGATCGTCCAGACTGCTTAGCTCCACGCTCGGCTCCAGTTCCGCTTCGTGCTGGAACTTCTCGGCTGCCTCCTTGAAGCCCTCTGCACAATACACACGCATAAATATATATTTATATATCGATCAAAAATATATATATGGATACTGTGTCACCTGTGACCAAGTAGTTCATGATGAGACGATTCATGTCGGCCTGCTTGAAGGGGAACTGCTCGAGTCGCTGCAGCCATTCCTCTTTTGTGATGGGCTCACTTTTCTCATTGTAGCTCATTTTCTTGTTTTTCCGTATTTTGCCAATTTTGAGGCCGTTATCTGGAAACTGTGGGGAGCGCTAAATAAGTGCTTATTTGACTGCGTATTTGCTATTTCCTTTTTTCCACCACACAATTACGCTTTTCAGTTTTGCGTTTTGCGCAACACACTAAAAAATATATATTTCTATTTCTTCTGTAAGCAGTTTGTTTTTGGACACACAAAGCCAATGCCGTCACCTCAACGATAGCGATAGCCCAAAAGTATTCGATTGGCAAGTTGGCCAGCGATAGTTTACCCTATACGATACCTGTACGATTTCGTCAAGAGCAGTAAATCGTTTGTTTCAGATAGCGCAGAGACTCAATAAATAAATATGCACCCGAGCCATGGGCTGCGATTAGAAATGGGCTTTCTGCGTCCATCTGTCGGGTGGCCTGCAGTAAGCAGATGGTACCAGACACAACGTCTTAAATAAGATAAAATTATGTTGTAATTTTCTTACGCTTATTTCTTTAGCGTTAAGTAAATAAGAAGACAGGTTGTAAGATTTATTCGAGACAACGACGCGTCTTATTTAGCGCTCTAAAACGAAGTGCTCTTATATGCTATGACGAAATACATTTTGGCGAACGATCAGAATTGCCAGATCGTTATATTACATTCGCAGAGTTGCCAGATTGTTACATTGTATTATATTACATTTGCAACACGCCCTCTCAAAGTAACAACCGTGATGATCTTAAATAATAGTGACGCCCAATGAAGAGATGCAACCGTGATGCTTGGCACTGCTTAGAGCCTTCGTTAGGACATCTGCTGGCATTTGCTCCGTCTGCATATTGTCAACTTGGATGTCGCCTCTCTGGTGCATCTGCTGGATGAAATGGTGGCGCACATCGATGTGTTTTGTGCTTGAACTGTTATCATCGCTGGTAGATCCATCACAAGGTTTACTCGTGATATTGATGCCAATACTTCCGTTTGAGCTCTGATCCCAGTCGTAGAACTCAGCGTACTCGCTTTTGAAACCTGGAACATTCAAAAACTTGACATCTTTGCTTACTATTACCTTACGCTTTTCAGGTAAATATACTCGATATGCCTTCGAAGTAGTTGAGTAGCCGACCATTATGCATTCTTCTGATCTTGATTCAAATTTACCCTTTTTCGAACCCTTTATTAATGCATATGCCTTCGTACCAAATATACGTAAATGCGCCACTGTAGGAATTTTCTTCGTCCAGTAAGTATGGGGAATATCACCAGATAGACCCCGCGTTACACATCTGTTTCTGATGTATATGCTGTATTTACTGCTTCTGCCCAAAAGGATGGAGGCGCACCAGATTGCTTCATCATACAGTGTACCATGTCGACCAGGGTACAGTTCTTTCTTTCTGCCAAGCCATTCTGCTGTGGCGTGTGCGGTGTTGTGAGGCGTCTCTGGATTCCGTTGACCTCCATGTACTTGTCGAACTCTTTGTTGCAGTACTCAGTCCCGTTGTCTGACTGAAGTACTTTAATCTTCTTACCAGTGAAGTTCTCTGCTGCAGCTTTATATACTTTAAAAGCTTCCAATAAATCTGACTTCTGTTTAAGAAAGTGATCTTCACAATAGCGCGAATAGACATCTATAAAAGTTGCGAAGTATTTACATCCTCTCAGGGATTGCGTTCTCATTGTTTTTCTTTTCCACTTTTATAAATGCTTGCAGTTTGCTGTTCGCTTATGCAAATTTCGCATTTCGACAATTTTCCATTCTCGCATACTTTCATGCCATAGGCTTTACCACTTTTAGCCATCCATTTCAAATCGCTTTCATTCAGATGACCCATTCTATAATGCCATAAATCAAGGTCGTTTTGACCACCATGAATTATACTATTCACTTGATGCTTTTCGCCATTCAAGTAGTACAAGTTACCGTATCTTTGCGCACGTAGCCGAATTTCGTTATTTTTCATAACAAGTGCTTCATTTTTCCGAAAATGAACTTCAAAACCATTGTCTCTGATTTTGGAAACCCACATTAAACTTTGGCGCAAATCCGATACATAGAACACATCTTTCAGCGTTAAGTCAGTCCGTTGCTGCTGCTTCTTGTTGCAGCGGGTCCGATGCTTTCGATAGTTGGGGCTGCCCACAGCGGCAAACGAGTGGTAGCCCCAGGTTTATAAGAGCGAAAGAGAATGCGCGGGCCCCAAAGCTTCAAAATAACGGAGGATTCTTGGAGAGCAAAATTAAAAGAATGATCGAGAAGTGAAGGGCAAATGAAAGTCAGAATTTTTGTCAGTGTGGTGTAGGTCAAGAAAAAGTCAAAGGCAGTTAGTGAGAAGCGACGAAGGAAGAAGGTTGAGTGTCGGAGACTATCATGTATAGTTAAGTTTTTGTGAAGTTGAGTTTAGTGAAAGTTAGTTTAATTTTTTTGGCCCGATTTAATCGTGCTAAATTTTTTTTTTTTGAGCTTAAGGCTTTCTGGTGAGAGTTTTAAATTCTCCAAAATATTCTTTTTATATATATATATTTTTTTTGTGCGAGTTTAAATTTTTTTTTAGAAAAATTTTTTTTTGGAGATAAAATTTTTTTTGGCTGTGCGAATCTACAGCACCCTGAGGCGGTAGCAGCAAACACCACGTGACCAGAGACTACAGAGCCGCCTGTGACACACCGCATCCATGTATCGCATGTATCGACCGCATCCACTAACGCCCCCAATTAATGTGATCATCGGCGATTGCTGATTGGTAAAGATTAGCTTAAATTTCAAACTTAAATTCCGGTAGTCAAATAAATTTTTTTTTCTGTTTTTTTTTTCTTTCATTTAATCAAATTCCTTTTTTTTGTAATTATTTATTTTTTTTTTGTTGCTTTTGTTAAAATTGAGCCTGATGTAAATTTAAACATTTAGAATCCAAATATTCATTAATTTTTTCCTTTTTTTTCTGTATTTAATTAATATATATCATCATTTAATAAAAATAATTGTTTTTTGTGATTAAGTTTAATATTTATAATGTTCCCCGATTTGTTAGCTAATTAAGTTCACTTGCATGTCATTAGGTTTAAGTGGAAGACACGTTAAATGTTATCACTAAGCACAAAAGTTCCAATAAATAAGGTTTAGTGACTTGGAACAGACGCACTAGTGGGATGGTTCGGATGGGGCTGAGCTGAGGCCACCAGGCGGGTCGCAGGTTGCGGATAGCGAACGGCCTCCCTTTAGGGAGGTTAGCTGCGAATAGCGTGGCAAAAGTGCCCGTGAATAAGCAGTCCCGGACAAACAGCGGGAACGGCTATTATTAGCCGTACCGACAGGGCGCTTGTGTTGCCGCCTCTTAAAACATAGCCTCACACAATTCCCCGATCCCCCAACACTACCTACCCCCATCCTATCCCCACACATCTCACTCCGGGCCGGACTAAGGTGTCACTCGAACCGTGCCGAGAGTCAACTTGGCTGGGGGCCCGGAAAATCAAATAGCCCAGTCACTAACGGTGAGCTCAGGCAGATGGCGACCGCCTGTTCTAATCAGCCTTACCCGGGTACCGCAGATCTCTGCCCGGGCGGACCACACTTTCTCTGCAGCTCGTGGGAACACATGAAAGCAAGTATACAAAAACTCCGCAGGATCTCCCTGCGATTGAAGTCGCAAGACTGATGGAGGACCGAGCCCTGGACGGGGGAAGGTCCTCCCATGTGGTAGAACATCCTCCACACCCCACTCCGACATCAAGGAGAGTGCCCTCTGCACAGCAGGGGCACAGTCAGCAGGCACCTGCCTTGAGAGAAGAAGGTGGGGTCGGGGCACCTCGACCACCACACCCAACAACGAGAGCGGCACACAGGCCGAAAAAGAAGGGAGACTTCCTCCCACCGAGGGGCCAACCTGGAGGGCTGGACGACCCGAACCGCAGGAATCTCTGTGGCTCACGGGTCAAATGGTACCTGAGGTACCTCCGGCAAGGGATGGCCCCAGACGAGGCCCTCAGAAAGACAAAAGAGCCGAGGGAGACAATAGTTGCGGCACCAGCCCCCAAAAGGAACAGCAGTGCTCTAACACCGCCGACGGCCACCCCTAAAAGGTGGTGCTCGACGGTCAAGAGCGCCCATGGTCCAACAGGGGCACGTGCGCCGATGAAGAAGGGCCAGGAGGAACTGGACACGCGCCCGAGCACATCACGTGCAGCGGCGAGCATGTCCAGGTCAGCCCGGACCAGAAGGGCCCCGCATTTCATATGCGGCGGCGGCCAAGAAAGTCAAGGTGGCGGTACTGCCTGCGGACTACCCCCAGGTACTGCTTAACAACAAAGACTTATCTACATTGGAGGAGGTCATAATAGATGACCTCATTGTAGGATACGATGGAGGTTGGGACACCGCGGTTGCATTCGCGGGCATTCACTTTAGAGTCGGCTATCTGCTGATTGAATGCACCAATGAAAGCTCAGCCAAATGGCTGGGAGATATGGTACCACGGCTACGATCGTGGAAGGGGGTGCCCCTAGATTGCAAGGTGGGAGATGACATACCGTCGCCCCACTGCATCACAATATTCTGCCCAAGAAGCAAAGAACGGTCCACCGAGTCCCTGCTGCCCCTTATCGGGTTCCAGAACAAGATGGACATTTCCACATGGAAGGTAATTACTAGGAGGAATGAGGGTGAAGGAGCCCTCCTAGTAATCGGAATAGACGAGCTGTCCAGGAGGACGATCGTCGATAATGGTCACCAGATCAACTTTAGGTACGGGAATATACCCGTCAGTGGTCTGAGGAAGAAGGTTGGAGGGACTAAGCAGCCCGCCCCAACACAGGAAAAGAATGGGAAGGAACCCCCAACAGATGGACCGAGCAACCATCAGTCCGTCATCATCGACCTGTCGGAAGACCTGGCAGAAGATGAGGACCTGGCGGACATGACGCTCGGCCCAGATGAACTGGGTGTGGTAGAAGACGGGGACGCGATAATGTCCTCGCAGGAATTGAAGGAGGAGCTACAGGAGGAGGAAGAAGCTGACGTCACGCTGACGAGCAGCGGTGGCGGGGGCAGCTCCGGGCCCCAGCCACCATGCAAGCAGGAGCCCTCCTCTAGAAGATGACGGGAGTCATCACAACGGGCCTGGCCCAGGTAAACATCCACCGAGCCAAGGCAGCCTCAGCTGTCCTGGCGAGGATGTTTACCAAACGGCATCTTGGGCTAGCCCTTGTGCAGGAGCCTTGGGTGAACAATGGCATTAAAGGCCTGTTCACGTCAAGCTCAAAGGTAATATGGGACCAAAGTCACCCAACGCCCAGAGCGTGCATCATGGTAAGGAAAGAAATTAACTTTACTATCCTTTCAGAATTTCTAACGAGGGACTGCGTTCCCATAACCGTTCAGGATAAGGAGAATGCCCCCCTGGTAATAGCATCGGCCTACTTCGCAGGAGACGAAGCCTGCCCACCAGCGGAGGTAGCAAGGCTGGTAGAGTACTGCCGGAAAGAGAAGATGCCGATCATCATCGGTTGCGACGCCAACGCGCACCATACCATATGGGGCAGCAGCGACATAAACACGAGAGGTGAGTGCCTCACAGATTTTATATGTAGATATAATCTAGAACTTGCCAATGTCGGATCGTTACCGACATTCGTAACCAGAATTAGGGAGGAGGTGCTAGACATCACCCTCATTAGCCGGTCCCTTCAACCTCACATTAGGGAGTGGCACGTATCTCAGGAAGAATCTATGTCTGACCATAGAATCATCCTCTTCAGAGTAGAGTTGAATACAGGGAGTAGTGTACCCTGTCGTAACCCCAGGAAAACAAACTGGGAAGGGTTCAGGTCGACTCTAGAACTTAACCCCAGTAGCGTACTAAACGTACCCAGAAGCCCACTTGAACTAGAGTGGGCTGTAGAAAATCTCAACAAAAGCATAATTAGTGCTTTTGAAGAGAATTGCCCTTTAGGGAAGAAGTTCAATGAAAAAGATGCCCCGTGGTGGAATGAAAGCCTGGAAAGGCTGCGCCTCACCACACGTCGCCTCTTCAACAAAGCGAAGAGAGACGGTACATGGGAAAGGTATCGCGAAAGCCTGACCTCCTATAACAAGGAAATTAGGAAGGCTAAGCGAACTAACTATAGAAACTTCTGTGAAAGCATAGAAAGTACTAGCGAAGGCGCCAGGCTCCATAGAGTGCTATCTAAACGGACGCCAGACGCAAATGTAGCATTGAAGCGAAGGGATAACTCCTTCACAAGCAACAATGAACAAAAACTGAAACTGCTCTTCGAGACGCACTTCCCAGGCAGCATACCACTGCAGGAAAGTGTTACCGAAGTGACAGGTAACAGAGGCAGACCATCTGCTGACGAATGGGCATGTGCCAAGTCGACGATCACTCCGGAGAGACTAGAATGGGCAATTGGAACTTTCCAGCCCTTCAAAGCTCCCGGACTGGACGGAATATCGCCAGCCTTCCTCCAACAGGGACGAGACATACTCCTCTCCCCTGTAAGGAAAGTACTCATTAGTAGCCTTGCCCTCGGATCATACCGAGAGCTTGGAGTAGAGCTAGGGTGGTCTTCATCCCCAAGGCAGGGAAGAAAGACATCACCAACCCAAAGTCCTTCGACCCATCAGCTTGACATCGTTTTTATTGAAAACGCTGGAAAAGCTGGTGGACTACAACATTAGAAGCACTTTGCTAAGACAAAGTCCGCTGCACCCAATGCAGCACGCATATAGAGCAGGCAGGTCCACGGATACTGCGCTTTACCAACTGCGACGCACACTAAATGCGGCGATAACGAATAAGGAAGTAGCACTGTGCGCCTTTCTAGACATAGAAGGCGCCTTTGACAACACATCTCATGAGGCGATTAGGGCCGCCCTCTTTAGGAGGGGCCTGGACCCCATCACCAGCAGGTGGATACTTGCCTTGCTAGGGTCTAGGCAAGCCATGACATCAACGCATGATATAACTGTAACAGTCCTAACAACCAAGGGCTGCCCTCAAGGGGGAGTATTGTCTCCGCTGCTCTGGAGTCTGTTGGTGGATGAACTACTTAACAGACTTACCACCAGAGGTATCCAATGTCAAGGATATGCGGATGACATCGTCATCATGGCGCGAGGCAAGTTTGAAGAAACACTCTGCGATATAGTTCAGTTAGGGTTAAAAATAACGAGTGATTGGTGTGTGGAGGCTGGACTCAGCCTGAACCCCACAAAAACAATCATCGTCCCCTTTACTAGACGCTACAAATTGCAGAGGATGAGACAAATAAGGCTATCAGGTAGCCTAGTAGAAACTAGTAAAGAGGTTAAATACCTCGGAGTCACATTTGACAGCAAATTGAACTTTGGTACCCATGTAGGAAACACTGTATCAAAGTGCTCGAGGGCGCTTTATACATGTCGCAGCATAGCCGGCAAATCATGGGGTACATCACCAAAGATTATAAGATGGCTATACCTAATGGTAGTAAGGCCCATGCTAACCTACGGAGTAATAGCATGGGGAGATAGGGGGCGGCTAGCAACCGTGCAGAAACAGTTACAAAAGCTGCAAAGAATGGCCTGCACATGTATGACAGGGGCAATGCGCACCTGCCCCACAACGGCCTTGGAAGCCTTAATGGAGCTCACACCTCTCCACCACACCATAAGGCTCCAACAGAAAGCAACGCTCTTAAGGATGTCAGCTGAAGGAGTTGGGGGCAATCACATCCTGAGCCACAAAGATGCCCAACTCCTAGCAAATGAACTCCCCCTGATTATGCAACCCAGGGATGAAATGACAGCCGAATATTTATTCGAGCGAAATTTCAAGGTTCATATGAGCAGCAAAAGGGAATGGACGTCGCTGGACGAAGTTCACCCTATGAAACCACACACCATAAAATGGTACACCGACGGATCACTAACCACACTGGGAACAGGCCTGGGTGTGGTAGGTCCTCGAGTATCATACCATGAGTCCCTTGGGAAGCACACCAGCATATTTCAAGCAGAGGTGTGCGCGATAGGGAGATGTGCGGACTTTAACCTGGAACGACACTATCGGAATGCGGATATATCAATCCTCTCCGATAGCCAAGCAGCAATAAATGCTTTAAATGGGACGAAAATAACATCAAAAGTAGTCCACGAAGTAAGATCCAAGCTTGACCAACTCGGAAAACAAAATAGGCTCACCCTAAGATGGGTTCCGGGTCACAGGAACATAGCGGGGAACGAAGAAGCTGACAAGCAAGCAAGAATGGGGGCAGAGAGACCCATGATAGGCCCTGAACCGTATTGTGGCGTAGGGAGACACACAATACGACTACAAATCAGGGATGAGGAAAGACTGATGCGGGAACGGAGCTGGGCAGAGGCACCAGGACTCCGACAAGCCAGGAGTCTCCTTGGTGGCTTTAATCAAAAGCGATTTAAGCAAATAATAACCATGGGGAAGAACAGACTCAGAATTCTCACAGGCCTATTGACAGGACACTGTAGACTGAGAAGTCACCTAACCAAATTAGGTATCTACAGCAGCAACATATGCAGGTTTTGCGGATATGAGGAGGAATCCTCGACGCACATCCTAGCAGAATGCGTCGCCTTAACCAGGAAAAGAAGCAGTCTCCTAGGGCAACATATCATGGAGCCCAAGGATATAGTAACCCTCAACCCAACAAAGATTCTAGCATTCGTGCAAGAGTTGGGATTGATGGAAGAGCTATAGGCTCAGTAAGGGGGCACAATAGACCTGTTAGGTCGCAGTGCTAATTCTCCCCCAATTATAATAATAATAATAATAAAATATGCTTCAGAGGTGCTGTGTCTTCAGTTCTCTGTTGTCTACGCAGCTGACTTGTTGAGTACGATGCAAATTATTTTAATAACGCTGCTAATCTCAAGGCCTCCCTTATTGGGTGTTTGTAATGTAAGCTGATCTATTGACAAAAATAAAATAAAATGAATAGAAAACAAAAATATATACCAAAATACAAATTTACAGACATACAAAGAGGAGACAGGTCTGGAGAATACTTGTGGCATTCAATACTTTAATGTAGTGAAGTCCATGTTGGAGCACACGGTCGCATTGCAGAAAAAAGTGAACAACCAGGAGGATAAGGAAAGAGCTGATTTGCTATCTAAGGTGGATAATATCGAGAAAGAGCTGGTATGTTTGCAAATCCTATCTATCTATTAGCAATCTACCAACCAAATTTACTGACTCTAGCCTGAAGACTGTGGGAAATATTTGCTTTCATCTCATCAAAAATATATTCCTGAATGCCCTAATGGTGTCTGCCTACAGACCAATATACTTTTATACCTTCTGTTTTCGAGACTAAAATGTTTAATTATTATCACACGTTTTAATTATAGAAACAAGTCAAAGATTTTCAATCAGAGCTGGAAACCAAGGAAATGGAGATTGTAATTTTGAAGAAAAAAATTGACGAACACGATAAAAAGCTTAAGGATGCCGAACAAAAGTTTAATTGTCAACCAGAATGGTTTGAGAAAATAGGATCCAAACACTACTATATAGAAAATTTGGCAAAGATGTCTTGGTATGCTGCGGCTCACCGATGCCATCAGTTCGGGGCTCACTTGGCTAGCGTCCAAAATCAGACCGAATTTGACGCGCTAACAGCTAAGTTAAACCCAGCCAAAAAATATTGGATTGATGTTAATGATCTCAGCGAGGAGGTCAAATTTATGTCACTTACCACTGGCAATGATGCAGCTTATTTAAATTGGCATCCAAAATATAAGCCCATTCCTGATACTAAGCAGGACTGTGTACAAATTTTGAACCAAGATAAAACATACGGGATGAATGATGAAGGTTGCTATCAACCATATTACTTTATATGTGAGACATTTATTGTGAAATAATAATAGTTTAAATCAATTTCTGGTATCAAAGAATAACTATGTCAAATATTCCGTTTAGCAGCACATTGAATTTTCTTATTTTACAGAAACAAATAAATTTTGAATGCTCTGGAATTTAAATACGTTTTTTTTTCTGTAGGCAGACACCATTAGGGCATTCAGGAATATATTTTTGATGAGATGAAAGCAAATATTTCCCACAGTCTTCAGGCTAGAGTCAGTAAATTTGGTTGGTAGATTGCTAATAGATAGATAGGATTTGCAAACATACCAGCTCTTTCTCGATATTATCCACCTTAGATAGCAAATCAGCTCTTTCCTTATCCTCCTGGTTGTTCACTTTTTTCTGCAATGCGACCGTGTGCTCCAACATGGACTTCACTACATTAAAGTATTGAATGCCACAAGTATTCTCCAGACCTGTCTCCTCTTTGTATGTCTGTAAATTTGTATTTTGGTATATATTTTTGTTTTCTATTCATTTTATTTTATTTTTGTCAATAGATCAGCTTACATTACTAACACCCAATAAGGGAGGCACTGAGATTAGCAGCGTTATTAAAACAATTTGCATCGTACTCAACAAGTCAGCTGCGTAGACAACAGAGAACTGAAGAAACAGCACCTCTGAAACATATTTTATATAGAGAAGATTATTATTGTGATTCACATAAGCATTATCAATTTTGTTGCTTTAATGTCAACGATGCTCGTACGCTTCGGATAGGTCAGAGACTCAATGGGCTGCGATTAGAATTGGGTTTTCGCACAATCTGTCGGCTTTCAGCAGAATATATAAAATATATAAATATCTCTTCTAAGAAATCATACAAAATAAAAAATATATAGAAAAAAAAATTTAAACAATTTCCAATTTATTTCGTAGTATACGTAGTAAAACTCAACGCATTGCTTGAAAGGCAATTAATTACTGGCGAAGAGATCCAAAATGTAATTTGAAAATACAAAAAGGATCCTGTGGAGCGGAAAGCGAAGCCAGGGTATTTTCAAGAGCGCCTGAAAAGATTAAATAATCTTTGGGAGACATTTTCTAAAGAAGACAATAATAATAATAATAATAGGACAATAACAAATTCAAAAAATAATACAAGGTACAAAAGATGACCACAGTTATTTTACGAACGAATACTATGCGAAAGTACAAAAATTAGTACTTGAATATTCAGAAAAATTTCAAAGCGAAGCGTCCTCATTGGAATTGGAGACTCTATCCTTGACGACTGTGAACGAAGAATTGGAAATTGAGCCAATGATTCGTGAGCAAAATGTATGGCTCGACAGCTTGGAGCGCATAATGAATAAAATGACTAATAAGACTCGCCAAGGATTTCAAAAAGTCATAAGCCAATACTGGAGTGAGATGACAAACATCCACGTCCAAGTGTACAAGAAATTCATCGATCCCAAGAAGATTGGATACGATGATAGAAGATATTTGGCTGCTGAAGATGCTGTTATATCAGTACAAACCATAACCAACGAAGAAATGGTTCAGCGACCTGCCAATACAAATCAACTGCATGCTGCACTCTACCTCTTCCAAAGGTAGAAATTCCCAAATTTAATGGAGATTATTTAAGGTGGCAGCAATTTCATGACATTTTTAAGAGAATGATTCATGAATCTACATTACCCATTATTCAGAAGATGTGGTACTTAAAGACCAACATCACCGGAGACGCGGAACGTTTAATACGCCATCTATCCTTAACTGAAGGGAATTATTTAACAGCATGGAATATGCTGCAAGAGCGTTTTAGCAACAAACGAGTGCTACGTAACGCATTGATCAATACATTATTAGATCAACCATCGACAACAAATGAGGCTAAATCGATCAAAGCTCTGCATGATAACATAAATGAAACGTTATCTGCACTAAATAATATTGGAATCGCAACAGAAACCTGGGATCCAATACTTCTCTGCATATTGACCAAGAAGTTAGATCGGCAGACTCATATGTTATATGAGTAATCTGTTGTAAATTCAAGGCAATTGCAAGAACTAAGTCAGTTGTTGACATTACTGGAGCAACGATTTTTGGCATTAGAAGCCACGTGCAGTGCTGATAAAAAAAATGTTTTCCCTAAACAAAATATATGCGTTTCAACTGGAACAGAATACGTTTGTTATTTCTGTGAAAAACCAATCCACGCCATATTCAAGTGCACTGAATTCATTAAAAAGACCCCATCAGAAAGATTAAATTGGGTTCAAAAACAAAAACTATGTGTGAAATGTTTTAAGCGCGACCAAACATTTTCTGCAAAACATAAAAATTGCAGTCGACAAGAAATTCATCGTTCGACCATTTTTGGAAAACGCTTCAGCCCTGGGGGAGAGTCGTGATCTGGCAACACGAAGACTTTTATGCTTGGAAAAGCGACTCACACGAGATCCTGTGGCTAAGGCCAGATATATTTAGTTCATGAACGAATACGAAGCTCTGGGTCATATGAAAGAAATGCATACAAAGGAAGTAGCAAAGGCACGCCATTTTATACCTCATCATTGTGTAATCAAGCCCGACAGCTCTACAACGAAATTAAAAGTAGTTTTTGATGATTCTGCAGTCACGTCATCAGGAAATTCACTCAACGACTTGATGCACAAGGGACCAACTGTGCAAAATGCAATATTTTCAATCTTGCTGGATTTAAATTAAGGAAATGGTGTAGCAATAAGATTGAACTACTACAAGAAGTACCGAAGGAAGACATAGTGTCAAATGTTCAGCTGGAAGATACTGCATATGAGGATTGCTCGATTAAAATCCTTGGAATCACTTGGAACCCCAAATCAGATCTTTTATGTGGTAAAACTGATATCATCTCTAAGGATAAGATATCAAGAAGAGATGTGATGTCTGAAATCTTCATAATTTTCGATCCTCTGGGACTGTTCTCACCAGTGTTCGTGAAGGCAAAAATATTCATGCAACATCTTACAAAGGAAGGGAAAGAAGCACACCAGCCAATTATTGAGTTCAATGAACTCCAAGAAGCAAAAAAGATCATTGTCGGCAACTTACAACGATACGATTTTATCGACGACATTAAACAAATTAAAAAAATTAAGGAGCCGCGAAGAGAAAGTGCCATTAAATCTCTAGCACCTTTCTTGGATCAGGATGGCATCTTGCGAGTAGGAGGTCGACTGGAAGCAGCACATATATCGTTCGACGCCAGGCACCCAATGCTTTTACCATTCAACGATCCAATCGTAAAAATCATTCTTGGACAAGTTCATAAGGATAACATGCATTGCGGCCCCCAAGCATTGCTGACCTTATCAAGACAGCAATTCTGGATTATAAAGGAAAAGAGCATGGCAAGAACTATTGTTCAAAACTGCAGCAAGTGCACTAAAGCAAAGCCAAAATTAATGGGGCAGATTATGGGAAATCTACCACCACTCCGCGGCACACAAGCTAGACCATTTTTGAACTCTGGTGTTGACTGCTGTGGACCAGTATACACAGCATACATTGCAATCTTCTGTTGCTTCACGACAAAGGCAGTTCATCTGGAATTGGTAAGCGATCTTACCACAGAGGCGTTTCTTGCAGCACTGCGACGCTTCATTAGTCGCCGTGGAAAGTGCCAAACATTGCACTGTGATAACGCAACAAATTTTGTAGGAGCAAAAAACAAGCTCCAAGAACTAGAGGATGCAATATATGCAGAATAGGCTCAAGCTACAATTATTCAGGAATGTAATAATAGAGGAGTCCAATTTAAATTTATACCTCCTCGAGCACCACACTTTGGCGGACTATGGGAAGCCGCGGTAAAATCATCAAAACATATTCTATTAAATAATGTTACAACGGCAAATTTAACATACGAAGAGTTGGAAACCGTTATAGTTGAGATAGAAGCGATACTCAATTCCCGTCTTTTAACGCCTCTATCAGATGATTCAAATGGTATCACTGCATTAACACCAAGACATTTTCTTATTGGAGAACCACTAACCGCGCAAGCCGACAGTGAACCAAACCAGCAACCCAAAACACTAGGACAACGATGGCAAGCAGTTTCGAAGTTAAAACACTCATTCTGGACACAGTGGTCTCATGAATATCTTCAACAGCTACAGCAGCGTCAAAAGTGGAGAAGATCGTCAGCTAACATCAAAGAAGGAGCTATAGTTCTACTAAAAGAAGACAACACTCCAGTCTTACAATGGCCCATGGGTAGAATCGATCGAGTTTATCATGGAAAAAACAATTTCGTGTGGGTTGTCGATGTGAAAACCTCCAAAGGAATCTTTAAGAGGGAGATTCAGCACGTAGCTCATCTATTTAATGAAGAGGAACCCACTCACAAGCACCCAGTAGATGATCCTATGGAAAGTGAACAATCAGATGAAAGTTCACATCCCAAGAAAAGGAGGCAGATTAATATCTGTTCCTTAGCTACAACGATTGCCGCTTACATGGGCACAATCGATAAACATAACTCAGTTCGGATCAAAACCTGGCATATTCTTTGAAAAATTTGGAAAAACACAATTAGCAGTATCTGAATGGACGATTGTGGCCTACTTGGACTTAAAACTCTATTGGACCGACGTAGATACATTTTCAAGAGGCACTGCAAAGATTGGCCAAATGTGTTCCTAAATCATTGATATACCTGCATTCAAAGGAATGTATCAACACTTCCGACACATAGAAGAAGAAGTATTTATGGAAAACATGTATTGACATCGTGGGAAACATCGCAAGTAGCTTGTTCGGAGTATTGGACTTTATATATGCAAAGGATATGTCGAAAATCATACTGGAAGTGAAAGGAAAACCATCTCCTGGAGTTATTACAAAACCAAACTTCACTTATTGACTCCACTATTAACGTTTTGAAACGAGATGAAATTGCTTACTCAAAGCCATTTGGAAGATCAAATTAATAATGTGATGGAAGATGAGTCTCATTTCCATACTTTTCAGTGGTACATTACGCTGACGTCACAGCTTACGGCAATAGCTTCCAATCTTCAACGCATACAAAGCGGGATCATTAATATGCTGACTGATGTACGCCACAATAACATAAGCCCTCTTCTAGTGTCACCTCGGCAGCTAAAGGACCAATTTGACAAGATAAGAGATAATTTAAAACCAGATCAAATGCTTCCAGCCACCCCAGAGAACATGCTCATGGCATACAAAATGATGAAAGCGGAAGGCACCGTAGTAGACAGTCACGTTATAATAAAAATAACGTTGCTCTTGGTATCAACCTCAACACTGGATCTATTAGGATCAATTTAGTACCTATACCAGCTACAGGCCAACATGGATTTCAAGTGTTCAAAATTCAAACACCCTTTATTGCCATCAACAATTATCGGGATAAATTTGTGGAATTGACTACGGAAGCCTTGGCAGACTGTCATCGAAGATCCACAAATGATTTCATCTGCTACAGTAAACACTCACTGTTTTCTATCGACTTGAGCTGCGAGATGCAACTCTTCCACAACAAAACAGATTCATCCTGCCATATTCAAAATATCAATAAAATATTCATGTGGCAGAAAATATATGGGATGAACCGTTGGATATGTGCAACAAAAACTCCATTAAGATTCTCTGCAGTCTGCACCGATGGAACATCAAATATCCAGTTATATAATACTGGGCTACTGGCAGCAAAGGCGGGATGTACCATATGCAACTCATAATAACCGTAACCAGTCAAAGCGTTATGGAAACATCATGGTCGACATCATATGCCCGATTTGGTGACATGGAGGACAACAAACCGACCACCCAGCGACCGGATACTACAACAACAAAATACATGGAAGTCTTTTGCTACAATGAGCTTTACGAACTACACAAGGACCTTATACCAAACAAACGTGTTCATCTACCACACAACATTCAAACAATCGAGCATCAGCATATAGCAATGTACATCGGATCATGCTGGCAATTTACTGTGTTACAAAATGGCGCATAACAAATGGATCACCTCAGCAAGGCGAACCATCAACGACGCCCAGATGTGAACACCCTGCTGTAAACCAACCATTCACCATTAGATTAAATGATGGTTGAATGTATATTCAACGGCCGGGAGATGTACGATTTCGTCAAGAGCAGTAAATCGTACGTTTCAGATAGCGCAGAGACTCAATAAATAAATATGCACCCGAGCCATGGGCTGCGATTAGAAATGGGCTTTCTGTGTCCATCTGTCGGGCGGCCTGCAGTAAGCAGATGGTACCAGACGCAGCGTCATAAATAAGATAATATTAAGACATGGTATCTACAAGCATGTATATAACTATTGATTGTTTAGGTCAACTAATCTAAATAGAATAACTAGTCCTAAGCAAACAATACCGTCTAAGATTTTGTATATAAGTCATGATTTTTACTTAATAGATCAGTACGAAAAGATCTCTTGACGTATTCACTCCGTTTAGCCCAATTTGTTCCAAAGTACCGAATGCGGCGACACTTTGTTACTGGTACATGAACCGGTACTATACAAAACCATATTTCAGCATCCCAAAGAAGTGCTTATGCATTTCTTATTCAGATACTCTTAGCTAGCTATCGATATTGAAATCATTTGTTGCGACATAAATTCAAGGCAGTGAAACTGCACCCGATATATTTCCGTTACAGAAATCTATATACGTTTGCAGATTAATAACTGATAACTGATAAATGCATTAATGATCTAGTTTATTAACAGCAGCATCTTATAAAAGTACATAATATGCACATGCATAATATCTATCGACTGTCCAAATTTCATCATAATCGGATAAGAAACACCGAATTTATAGCCCAAAATATATTCATTTAGTGTAGTCCCTGCGCCTGCCATTAGAAGACCTTCTTTGGGTGCAAATCTATTTAAATGAAAGTTTGCAAATAAAACTAGAATATATGTCGAGCTCACTCGACTACAGCTTTCTTACTTTTTAAGTTGCGGTTTAGCGATTTGAATTTTAACAAATTACGATTTTATCAAACTGAACCAGTTGCTGCCCCAGCTGCAGCTGCAGCTCCAGCCGCAGGCCCAGTCGCAGCTCCCGATCCAGTGGCAGCTGAAGGTCAGTTTTTCCGATTGCCGCGTCGCCGCATGGAAGCGGTGCACTTGGGGCAATACCATTTGCCCTTGGGCGGCTGGGTGATGCCGACGCAAGGATAGTGGAACCATTCGTAGGGGCAGGCATCGTTGTCGCAAGCAACCATATCGCCATACGACACCTGATTGCAGGTGCAATAGCGCGGCTCATTCGGATCGTACGACCATTCGCCCTCCTGCGCCTGCTCCACAACCAAACTAGCATCGCCGATGGTTAGATTGGTGACCGGCGTCAGCGTACTGCTCGGCAATCCAATGGCTGTCGCTGTGATGCTATTCACAGCCGGCAGGGCAACGGACGATGCGGTGGCTGCCACACCAGCAGCAGAAGCAGCAGCCACTGTTCCATGAACAGTTGCCAATTGTTGTTGCTGTTGTTGTTGCTGCTGTTGTTGTTGTTGTTGTTGCTGCTGTTGCTGTTGTTGCTGTTGTTGCTGTTGTTGCTGCTGCTGCTGTTGTATACTGACAGCGACGGGATTGAGGGAGAGTGCTCCATGTGTGGCGGGATGATGCAGTTGACCGGCATGTGGTATGACAGTTGCAGCAGATGTGCCACTCGTCAGTATGTCCACAGAGTCCACGCTCATCGATGATGTGGACGATGCAATCGAGTTGCCCGACGAACCATCCCAGAATTTGACAGCGATGCCGCCAGGCATCGATATGCTGGCATTTAACTTTCTGCAATGAATCAAAGAAAATACGAGATACATTTAGAGTTAGCTCCACTTAGTTAGTAAGTTCCATTTACTTCTTGTGCTTCTTATCCTGATGATGGTGCTGATGATGATGATGATGATGATGTTGCTGTTGTTGTTGTTGCTGCTGTTGCTGATGCTGCTGTTGTTGTTGTTGTTGCTGCTGCTGATGCTGGTGATGATGATGCTGATGTTGTTGTTGCTGCTGCTGCGGCTGCTGCTGATGATGTTGGTGTTGCTGTTGTTGTGGCGGTTGATGTTGCTGTTGCTGCTGCGACTGTTGTTGCTGCTGCTGCTGATGATGATGATGGGAATGTTGATGTTGGCCACTGACCAGCGATCCAGCTGCTGGCTGCATGCTGCTATGCTGGGCTGCTGCTGCTGCCGACCAGAACTCGTTGCTGCCAGCGACACTGGCGACATGATGAATCGCCTCAAAGCTAGCCTTCAGGCTGGCCGTGCGTCGTCCCTGAGGCATCTGTTGTGTGGCAACGATCGCTTGACTCGCCGCCGCTGCAATGGCACTCGAGGCAGATGCACCGCCGCCCAGCTGATGCAGATTGTAGCTAACCGTTGTCGGATTGCCATGGCCGACATGGCTTCCGGGCACACCTGGAACGCCGGCACCCACACCTGCACCGACAACAGCTGCACCACCACCCACACCAACATTATTGCTGGCGGCAACACCAGCAGCAGCTGCTGCTGCAACAGCTGCCACGGCTGCGGCAACATTCGTAGAGCTATTGTTGCTGATGCTGCTGCTACTGTTGGCGCCGATAACGCTGTGCGCGCCAAGATTTGTGGGCAGCTGACGCACAAGATTGCCAGCAACAGCGGCATTAACCACATTCCCTGTGGCACCGCTGCCAGCCACCATGGGTAGGGCGACGTGGGTGGTTATCGTGTTCACATGAGTGCCAACGACCGGAATGACAAGGCTGGCGCCACTGTGGCTGCCAGCGTGATGACCGCCACCAACACTGTGATGACCACCAACAGTGTGATGTCCACTGTGACCGCCACTCGCCACTGGCAAGGATTGATTTAGATTGAGTCGCTTCTCTGGCATGGGAACGGTGCAAATCGTTTCGCGACGCTTCTCCAGCTTGCGATGTCGATGTTGACCACTGCTGCTGACGGCTGTGCTGCTGCTGACGCCTGCACTGCTGCTGCCAATGTTGCCGGCCAGGCTGTTTAGAGCGGAGCTGGTGACGAGCAGACTGCCACTACTGCTGGCACCGCCAGTGCCACTGACACCCACAGTGCTAGTGGTGCTGATGATGCCAGCGGCGCTGTTGATGCTACCAGCGATAAGATTGCTATTCACCGCAGTGCTCGCTTGATTATAGAAGCGATTCTCCTTCTGATTCATGCTGAGCAGCAGAGCCGTTGCAGCCGTCGAATTGTTGCCATCCAGTTCCAGCGAGCGTTTCTCTAGAATCTCGGTGATGCCATTGTTGTCCGCCTCCAGTTCACATTTGAACTTGAACAGCTCGTTGTCCAGCCGGCGCAGATAGCGCTCGACGAGCTCGTGGATATGTGTGGCAATTGCCACCTTCTCATCGGCATCCTCCATCACCTTAAAGTAATCGCCGCGCAGGCTACGAAATTCGTTGTCCATCGAATCGTGGTGCAATTCGCCGCGCTTGCACTGCTGAAAGAACATGCGTGATTTCTTGTCCAGCGAGTCCATATTGTCTGCGAATGTGTGTGTGTGGTGCGTGTAATGAAGTAGAAATAATAATTTATCCTTGTACATAATAAAACCTTCTGCTACAATTCGCTTACTTTGCACAGCTAAATCGAGTTCACGCATTTCTGTGAAACGGTCGCGCAACTCCTGCGGCAGATGCTCAATCACTGCAATTTCGAAAAGGAAAAATACTATATATATTTGGGCACGCCATCGCCATCGCCATGGCGCTTACTCTCCAGATAGTCCTCCAAGTATAACATGTTGTATTTATTTTTGATGTTTGTTTATCTTTACAACTTTACAAATATTCTCATATGCGAAAAAATTGTACTGCTGTGGTCAGTGCTGCAAATCGTCTGGCGCCTTGCCTGACAATATGGTCACCCCAAAAACCGAAGCCATACCATCGATAGGAAATAACTTATCGATATCATCGCAGTGGTAATTTTGTTTATTTCGCTTTGTTGATGAAATCATCACAACATATTCAATAATTCAACATGAACATCTCCGACACCATTAAATTTCGCGACATTTGCACAATGATGGAGAAGGTTAAGGTGGCTAAAAATACGCAGCGCAAAGAAATCGTCCTGAAGCGTTACTACGACTCCTTCTGCAAGCACCGCGAGGCATTCCGCCAGGATGCTGGCCTAATTCCCAAGCAATCGGAAAATGGCAGCACCAGCTTCTATCCAGTGCTGCGTCTGTTGTTGCCCGGCGCAGACACGGGCTTGGAACGCCTCTACACACACGTCCTCCAGCTACCCAAGGATTGTGAGTGGAAGCAGCCAATCAACATCGATTTGATAAATTCATCCAAATAATGTTCTCCATTTCTTGATCATCATCATCAGCTGATGATGCGATTCGCTTGCAGCATCGAAGTTTCTCCTCGTTTCGTGAATATGGGGATGTGGTGCATGCCATTGCCACGATGCCACAACGAGCCTAGCAACCTGACACTCAAGCAAGTCCACGCCATGCTCGATCTTATTGCCAGCGAGGATACGACTGGTAAGCCAATTCAAATAGAAGCAACGTATCGTTTTCAAATGGGAATTCTTGTCTGTTTCGGTCAAGGAATGCGAGCTGATCCGTTTTACAGAGCTGGCATCGGCCCAGGAACAAAAGTGGCTGATACGTATCCTGCTCAAGTCGATGGGACTGGGTATTCCATGGCGAAGGACATGTACCAGCGCTGCTCGGATCTGGAGCGGATCTGTAATCTGCTCGCTGATAACAAGCTGACGCTGGAGACAATGCCTGATAATGCCACCAGTAGCAGCAGCAGTGCCAATATCAGCGCTGTCATTAATTTAAACACATTCATTGAGCCCTTCCAGCAAATAAGGCCAATGCTGTGCGAACGGTTTCCGGGCAAGATCGAGGAGCTAATGTAATCGGATGTCCTCTATATGGAGCGGAAAATGGATGGTGAACGTTTTCAATTGCATTACGCGCGCAATCGATTCAAATATATATCCCGCAATGGTGCCGATTACACAAAAAGCTTTGGCGATAGCTACGAGCGTGGAACACTGACGCCCCAGTTGCGAACACTGCTGCCCCTGGGCATGGAATCGATAATACTCGATGGCGAAATGATGATTTGGGATACGCAACAGTTGCGCTATCGCGAGAAAGGCGAGAACACTGATGTCAAACATTTAAAACCGGAGCGCAGCTGGCGTCCCTGTTTCGTTGTCTATGATCTACTCTATTTGAACAGTCTCCAACAGATGCTCGGCTCCAATGCCGAGGGCATTGTGCTCAAGAAGCAAAACTCAATCTATAAGCCTGGTGTACGTGTTTGCGGTGGCTGGTACAAGGACAAAGCAGATGTGTGTCTCGCCGGTTTTATCCCTTAGTATATAGAAGGTCTAATCACCGAATTCAATGTGCTGATCATTGGTGGATTTTACAATCGTTAACGGATATTCATTGAATCGTTTCAACGACGCCCAGATGTGAACACCCTGCTGTAAACCAACCATTCACCATTAGATTAAATGATGGTTGAATGTATATTCAACGGCCGGGAGATGTACGATTTCGTCAAGAGCAGTAAATCGTACGTTTCAGATAGCGCAGAGACTCAATAAATAAATATGCACCCGAGCCATGGGCTGCGATTAGAAATGGGCTTTCTGTGTCCATCTGTCGGGCGGCCTGCAGTAAGCAGATGGTACCAGACGCAGCGTCATAAATAAGATAATATTAAGACATGGTATCTACAAGCATGTATATAACTATTGATTGTTTAGGTCAACTAATCTAAATAGAATAACTAGTCCTAAGCAAACAATACCGTCTAAGATTTTGTATATAAGTCATGATTTTTACTTAATAGATCAGTACGAAAAGATCTCTTGACGTATTCACTCCGTTTAGCCCAATTTGTTCCAAAGTACCGAATGCGGCGACACTTTGTTACTGGTACATGAACCGGTACTATACAAAACCATATTTCAGCATCCCAAAGAAGTGCTTATGCATTTCTTATTCAGATACTCTTAGCTAGCTATCGATATTGAAATCATTTGTTGCGACATAAATTCAAGGCAGTGAAACTGCACCCGATATATTTCCGTTACAGAAATCTATATACGTTTGCAGATTAATAACTGATAACTGATAAATGCATTAATGATCTAGTTTATTAACAGCAGCATCTTATAAAAGTACATAATATGCACATGCATAATATCTATCGACTGTCCAAATTTCATCATAATCGGATAAGAAACACCGAATTTATAGCCCAAAATATATTCTTTTATTAATCTCATTTCGATCAGCAGACGCAAGCAAGTTTTTTTTACAGTGTAGTCCCTGCGCCTGCCATTAGAAGACTTTCTTTGGGTGCAAATCGATTTAAATGGAAGTTTGCAAATAAAACTAGAATATATGTCGAGCTCACTCGACTACAGCTTTCTTACTTTTTAAGTTGCGGTTTAGCGATTTGAATTTTAACAAATTACGATTTTATCAAACTGAACCAGTTGCTGCCCCAGCTGCAGCTGCAGCTCCAGCCGCAGGCCCAGTCGCAGCTCCCGATCCAGTGGCAGCTGAAGGTCAGTTTTTCCGATTGCCGCGTCGCCGCATGGAAGCGGTGCACTTGGGGCAATACCATTTGCCCTTGGGCGGCTGGGTGATGCCGACGCAAGGATAGTGGAACCATTCGTAGGGGCAGGCATCGTTGTCGCAAGCAACCATATCGCCATACGACACCTGATTGCAGGTGCAATAGCGCGGCTCATTCGGATCGTACGACCATTCGCCCTCCTGCGCCTGCTCCACAACCAAACTAGCATCGCTGATGGTTAGATTGGTGACCGGCATCAGCGTACTGCTCGGCAATCCAATGGCTGTCGCTGTGACGCTATTCACAGCCGGCAGGGCAACGGACGATGCGGTGGCTGCCACACCAGCAGCAGAAGCAGCAGCCACTGTTCCATGAACAGTTGCCAATTGTTGTTGCTGTTGTTGTTGCTGCTGTTGTTGTTGATGTTGTTGTTGTTGCTGCTGTTGTTGCTGTTGTTGCTGCTGCTGCTGTTGTATACTGACAGCGACGGGATTGAGGGAGAGTGCTCCAAGTGTGGCGGGATGATGCAGTTGACCGGCATGTGGTATGACAGTTGCAGCAGATGTGCCACTCGTCAGTATGTCCACAGAGTCCACGCTCATCGATGATGTGGACGATGCAATCGAGTTGCGCGACGAACCATCCCAGAATTTGACAGCGATGCCGCCAGGCATCGATATGCTGGCATTTAACTTTCTGCAATGAATCAAAGAAAATACGAGATACATTTAGAGTTAGCTCCACTTAGTTAGTAAGTTCCATTTACTTCTTGTGCTTCTTATCCTGATGATGGTGCTGATGATGATGATGATGATGATGTTGCTGTTGTTGTTGTTGCTGCTGTTGCTGATGCTGCTGTTGTTGTTGTTGTTGCTGCTGCTGATGCTGGTGATGATGATGCTGATGTTGTTGTTGCTGCTGCTGCGGCTGCTGCTGATGATGTTGGTGTTGCTGTTGTTGTGGCGGTTGATGTTGCTGTTGCTGCTGCGACTGTTGTTGCTGCTGCTGCTGATGATGATGATGGGAATGTTGATGTTGGCCACTGACCAGCGATCCAGCTGCTGGCTGCATGCTGCTATGCTGGGCTGCTGCTGCTGCCGACCAGAACTCGTTGCTGCCAGCGACACTGGCGACATGATGAATCGCCTCAAAGCTAGCCTTCAGGCTGGCCGTGCGTCGTCCCTGAGGCATCTGTTGTGTGGCAACGATCGCTTGACTCGCCGCCGCTGCAATGGCACTCGAGGCAGATGCACCGCCGCCCAGCTGATGCAGATTGTAGCTAACCGTTGTCGGATTGCCATGGCCGACATGGCTGCCGGGCACACCTGGAACGCCGGCACCCACACCTGCACCGACAACAGCTGCACCACCACCCACACCAACATTATTGCTGGCGGCAACACCAGCAGCAGCTGCTGCTGCAACAGCTGCCACGGCTGCGGCAACATTCGTAGAGCTATTGTTGCTGATGCTGCTGCTACTGTTGGCGCCGATAACGCTGTGCGCGCCAAGATTTGTGGGCAGCTGACGCACAAGATTGCCAGCAACAGCGGCATTAACCACATTCCCTGTGGCACCGCTGCCAGCCACCATGGGTAGGGCGACGTGGGTGGTTATCGTGTTCACATGAGTGCCAACGACCGGAATGACAAGGCTGGCGCCACTGTGGCTGCCAGCGTGATGACCGCCACCAACACTGTGATGACCACCAACAGTGTGATGTCCACTGTGACCGCCACTCGCCACTGGCAAGGATTGATTTAGATTGAGTCGCTTCTCTGGCATGGGAACGGTGCAAATCGTTTCGCGACGCTTCTCCAGCTTGCGATGTCGATGTTGACCGCTGCTGCTGACGGCTGTGCTGCTGCTGACGCCTGCACTGCTGCTGCCAATGTTGCCGGCCAGGCTGCTCAGAGCGGAGCTGGTGACGAGCAGACTGCCACTACTGCTGGCACCGCCAGTGCCACTGACACCCACAGTGCTAGTGGTGCTGATGATGCCAGCGGCGCTGTTGATGCTACCAGCGATAAGATTGCTATTCACCGCAGTGCTCGCTTGATTATAGAAGCGATTCTCCTTCTGATTCATGCTGAGCAGCAGAGCCGTTGCAGCCGTCGAATTGTTGCCATCCAGTTCCAGCGAGCGTTTCTCTAGAATCTCGGTGATGCCATTGTTGTCCGCCTCCAGTTCACATTTGAACTTGAACAGCTCGTTGTCCAGCCGGCGCAGATAGCGCTCGACGAGCTCGTGGATTGTTGTGGCAATTGCCACCTTCTCATCGGCATCCTCCATCACCTTAAAGTAATCGCCGCGCAGGCTACGAAATTCGTTGTCCATCGAATCGTGGTGCAATTCGCCGCGCTTGCACTGCTGAAAGAACATGCGTGATTTCTTGTCCAGCGAGTCCATATTGTCTGCGAATGTGTGTGTGTGGTGCGTGTAATGAAGTAGAAATAATAATTTATCCTTGTACATAATAAAACCTTCTGCTACAATTCGCTTACTTTGCACAGCTAAATCGAGTTCACGCATTTCTGTGAAACGGTCGCGCAACTCCTGCGGCAGATGCTCAATCACTGCAATTTCGAAAAGGAAAAATACTATATATATTTGGGCACGCCATCGCCATCGCCATTGCGCTTACTCTCCAGATAGTCCTCCAAGTATAACATGTTGTATTTATTTTTGATGTTTGTTAATCTTTACAACTTTACAAATATTCTCATATGCGAAAAAATTGTACTGCTGTGGTCAGTGCTGCAAAACGTCTGGCGCCTTGCCTGACAATATGGTCACCCCAAAAACCGAAGCCATACCATCGATAGGAAATAACTTATCGATATCATCGCAGTGGTAATTTTGTTTATTTCGCTTTGTTGATGAAATCATCACAACATATTCAATAATTCAACATGAACATCGCCGACACCATTAAATTTCGCGACATTTGCACAATGATGGAGAAGGTTAAGGTGGCTAAAAATACGCAGCGCAAAGAAATCGTCCTGAAGCGTTACTACGACTCCTTCTGCAAGCATCGCGAGGCATTTCGCCAGGATGCTGGCCTAACTCCCAAGCAATCGGAAAATGGCAGCACCAGCTTCTATCCAGTGCTGCGTCTGTTGTTGCCCGGCGCGGATAATTCGCGCGACAATTACGGCTTGCAGATAACGGCCTTGGGACGCCTCTACACACGCGTCCTCCAGCTACCGAAGGATTGTGAGTGGTAGCAGCCAATCAACATCGATTTGATAAATTCATCCAAATAATGTTCTCCATTTCTTGATCGTCATCATCAGCTGATGATGCGATTCGCTTGCAGCATCGAAGTTTCTCCTCGTTTCGTGACTATGGGGATGTGGTGCATGCTGTGCTATTGCCACGATGCCACAACGAGCCTAGCAACCTGACACTCAAGCAAGTCCACGCCATGCTCGATCTTATTGCCAGCGAGGATACGACTGGTAAGCCAATTCAAATAGAAGCAACTTATCGTTTTCAAATGGGAATTCTTGTCTGTTTCAGTGAAGGAATGCGAGCTGATCCGTTTTACAGAGGTGGCATCGGCCCAGGAGCAAAAGTGGCTGATACGTATCCTGCTCAAGTCGATGGGACTGGGTATTGGCGAGCAGCGGCTATTCGGTCTGCTGCATCCCATGGCGAAGGACATGTACCAGCGCTGCTCGGATCTGGAGCGGATCTGTAATCTGCTCGCTGACAACAAGCTGACGCTGGAGACAACGCCTGGTAATGCCACCACTAGCAGCAGTAGCAGCAGCAGTGCCAATATCAGCGCTGTCATTAATTTAAACACATTCATTGAGCCCTTCCAGCAAATACGGCCAATGCTGTGCGAACGGTTTCCGGGCAAGATCGAGGAGCTAATGCAATCGGATGTCCTCTATATGGAGCGGAAAATGGATGGTGAACGTTTTCAATTGCATTACGCGCGCAATCGATTCAAATATATATCCCGCAATGGTGCCGATTACACAAAAAGCTTTGGCGATAGCTACGAGCGTGGAACACTGACGCCCCAGTTGCGAACACTGCTGCCCCTGGGCATGGAATCGATAATACTCGATGGCGAAATGATGATTTGGGATACGCAACAGTTGCGCTATCGCGAGAAAGGCGAGAACACTGATGTCAAACATTTAAAACCGGAGCGCAGCTGGCGTCCCTGTTTCGTTGTCTATGATCTACTCTATTTGAATGGGGACAGTCTCCTCGATATGACGTATGTGCAGCGTGCCCATAAGCTGCATGATCTAATCACCGAACAGCAGGGCGTACTCCAGCTAATGAAGGCAGAGAAAATTTCATCGCTGGAGCATTTCAATACGCTCTTCCAACAGATGCTCGACTCCAATGCCGAGGGCATTGTGCTCAAGAAGCAAAACTCAATCTATAAGCCTGGTGTACGTGTTGGCGGTGGCTGGTACAAGGACAAAGCAGATGTGAGTCTCGCCGGTTTTATTGTTTTGATATCACATGAGCAACATATTTAAACTCGCTCTCTCTCCCTTAGTATATAGAAGGTCTAATCACCGAGTTCGATGTGCTCATCATTGGTGGATTTTACAATCGTAAACGGACATTCATTGAATCGTTTCTGGTGGGCGTATTGAAGCCCGGTGGCGACACGGAACGCGATGAGGTCTACAGCATTGGTTGTGTGGCCAACAATACGCGCCAGCGTAGCGTGCTGCATCACGAGCTGAGTCCGCATTGGCGCAATGCGAGCACAGAACCGCCACCATTATGGTATCACTATAAGCCCAACGAGAAGGATGGCTCGCCGGACGTTTGGATCCAGCCCGACAAGTCCATCGTGTTGCAGGTGAAGGCAGCTGACCTAACGCCAAATGGTGCATACTTCACGCCCAAATCGCTGCACTTTCCGCGCACGCAGCTCATGCGCGATGACAAGGTGTGGAACGAATGTATGACGCTGCAGGAGTTCACAGAACTGTGCCAGGTAAGACACTCAAATAGGTGTGAAAACAACAACTTGATGAACAAGCACCTTGCATGACTGCATCTAATATGGAATTCTTTTTGTGACTAACCTTTTAGCATCCTTCTTGATGTGCATCATTCCAGAGAATGTTGTTTTTTATTTTTGTTTGGAACGAGTCAGATCAAAACGAGTCTTAATCTTAAAATTTCGGGGAAAGTAACTTTTCTGCATATTGATCTTGATGAATGGAAAGCATAATTTTTAGCTGATGAAATTTCTTGAATCCTGTTCGACTTCTGATGTTTTTTATTTTTCTGGCATTTGTAAAGAAATTCTGAGATCAATTGATGATTGTTAATTTTTTGCTTGATCTTAAAGCTTAGCATCTCTCTATCTACAATTCGCAGTCCTGCATTGATTGCCTTGGCCCATTTAATGTTATTTGATAGGTCAGCTAAGTCTTTATTCTAATGGATATATTCTAATCTTGCAAATCAATAGAGAAATGAATGTTTTCTCAATTTCATGCAACTTACAACTATTTCAAGGAAATCACACCTAAGACAAGAAATCTTAATACTCACAAAGGAATAAATTGTATTTTGTATATGATATCTAAAACTGGTCTTCACACCTAGTTTTGTATTATATGTATTCCATATGTGCCTATAAATATTTATCAAAATGCTCTTTTTATTAGGGTCGCAGTGGCATTAAAAAGCTGAACAAGCGACAGGCGAGCCTTAATGACTTTACCACGGAACGCAAGCGTCAAAAGATGACGCCCGCTGAACGCAATCGCCTTGGCCTGACGGCCTATGAGAAGCGCTACGATGTGCAGCCGCTGGAGCACAATTCGCAGCTGTTTGATGGCTTCAGCTTTTGCGTATTGAGCGGGGCTCGTGGCAATAGCAAGCAGCAGCTGCAAACGCTGGCCGCCCAGAATGGGGGTACAATCGTTCAAAATCCGTTGCCCAACGATCCGAAGTGCATTTGCATAGCCGGTGATCTGATCTATCTGGTTGAGCGTCTAATGCAGCAACAGCCGCGCACCAACGATATTCTGCGCCTGGACTGGCTGTTGCGGGTGTGCGAGAAGCAGCAAATCGAACTGCGTCCCAGGGATGTCCTCGCCGCCACAAATGCGCTGCAATCACAATTCGCGAAAAGCTTTGATCGATTGGGTGACAGCTATACGGACATATTTTGCAGCATTGAGGAGGTGCAGGAAGTGCTGCAGGATATTAGCAACACACAGCTGGACACTGTAGATGTGGAGCAGCAACAGCTGGACCAACTGGAGCAGCAACTGCTTGGCGACGCTGCCACATACAACATATTTGCCAAGCATCATGCTTGCTTCTATAATCGGGACGCAGACGAGCTGGCGAGGCTGCTATTTATGCAGCGTGGCGGTCAACTAGTTAGCGAATCGCAACCCCAACGCCTGACCATTGTATTTGTGTGTCCCAGTCGACTGATTCGTCAGGATTTTGTGCAGTGGCATCAGCAGCACTTCGCCTCACATCCCATACAAGCGCTGAGCACGGATTGGATTCGGCAATCGCATCGAGCACGTTGCGCTCTGCCAACAGCCGAGTTTCTTTTCCCATGCTAGTTGCAATCAAAACGGATCATTTGTATATATTATTATTTATATATATATTTATTATATATATATATATATATTATATATATATATATATATTTGTCTTGCAAATTGTTCCACAATAAATACCCGTTATAAAGATGTTAAGGATTTGTTTTTTTTTTTTCTTTTGTTTCAGTTTATTCACATCAAGACGAGTTTCGCATTCAAGTTGCAAGCGGAAAGAGACTGCAAGTAAAGCAGCAGAGGCAAGTTCTTGTGGCACCTTTCTTGCACTAGTTGTTAACAATGAACTCCAACAGTGTGGAAAGTTCAAAAGCAAAAAGATTTCAATTTCAAGTGATTTTCGAAAGGTGCTTTTGCGGTTTCTTTCTCGCTTGCTTTTAGTTCAAACAATTTGACAACAATTATGTTTATTTGATACGCTTGAAAATCGATAATTAATTTCATTTGCAGCAATAAGGACATCAAAAATACATTTAACCTTTTTTTTTTCGTTTTTCTTTTTTTTTCGATTTGTAAATGTACATAAACATATGTATATGTTGATATAGTTATGTAAGTTTTCTAAATTTAACAATTCTTTAGAGCATTAGCCTTTTTCTTGACTCTTTGATCAGTTTTAGGCGAACAATAATACAAAATACAACAAAAAAAAAAATTATATATATATATATATATATATATATATATCTTAGTTATATATGGTATTTAGTTCAACAAATTGGGTTTATGCCCATCATATAATATATGTATATTTGTATTTATCAGGAATATATTCAATCTCTGAGATTGTTTAACACCTAAAAGCTTTTTAATCGGGCTACCGGTTTTCAAACCAGTGCGGAACACTGCCTAATTATTTGAGGATTGTTCAAAAATGTATAAAAATTACATTTCAGCTTAGAATTGTGTGTTGCTCGAAGTAATCTTAGGTATTTTCTGATTAATGTGTTTATTCAAAATGATTCCAAATGTACTCTTTAGCAGCCTGCTTTATCATTATTTCTATTATTCATTATTAATTCTCGGCGAAATTCGTCTTTCAAATCAAATTCTATGCTTTAATATTATTATAGGTATAATAAATATTTGTGTTCTTTTTCTTGTGTATAAATGTCGTACAGCAAATTGTTAGTTAAAGGTAAACAAATGCATATTTAAGAGGGTTGATTTCATTTCATTTTGTTTTGTTTTGTTTTGTTTGTGGCTTTTGTCCATTGATAATTAAGTTTTCAAATTATTTGATTTAATTAAATGTCTGAACAAATTTCAAATTTTTTTCGCCTGGGCCACTTATTGTTGTTATCTTATTGTAATACTAATCAATGCGCTTTAAACACACAATGAGGCATTTAGAACATATACACATACATATACACATTCATAAACATATACACATTCATAAACATATGCGTATACACATACATATACATACACATATACATATACAATCATTTTCTTTTAATGGTAATGCGAAACTTAGACTACATGTAGAAACTAAAATCAGTAATAATAGTCTTAATCATAATAATAATAATAAAATATAAAGTTAATAATAATAATAATAATATTTTGTTTTCATCTTCATTACGATATAATTTAAACATATCAAACTTTAACAGTATGAAGAAAAAGTGTTTTATTTTTTTCTTTAAATCAAAAAGTCTTTTGGAATTTTCGCATATTCATATTCGTTGCTAAAAATATTTACACATGTACATAGATAATTTAAATTTGCTTTTGCGCAAAAAAAAAAAAAAAATGAATAGAAAAATAGAATAGAAATTCTTGTATATTTGCAGGAAAAAATAGGTGTTTTATATGTGCATATGTACATATATCAAATCAGACTTCAACTTTCAAAAAGTTTCGGGATAATAAAGGCAATAAAAAAAAAAAAAATAAAAAAATGGTGTCAATAACTTAAATGTTTTCCTTTTTAATGTATAATGCATATTGAAATTAATATTAAATTATTATTTTGTTGTGCTTCGTCTGTTTATTATTTATAATTATTTAGCTGATTCGCTTACTCGCAGTTTATTCATGTATTTATATGGCAGTCGTTATCAGTTTGAGATAATTTGACTTTTCTTGAAAAATCAATTAAAAATTAACAAAAACATATATATATATATATATATATATATATATATATCTACAGGGTATACAGCCTAACAAGTGAGCTTAAAAAACTACAAAAGTGTTCGTGTTGTGTGTGTGTGTTGTGTGTGGGTGTGTATACATTTATATGCTTAGGATTAGGCCTGTGTGGTTTCCCCTTAGTTGATTCAAATAACCCAATAGTTTACTTTGTTGATCAGTTGTTGTTTAAACTAAAAAGAGAACAAGAAATAAATTTGTTTATATTTGTATTTGTATAATATAGAAATATATATATATATATATATATATATATTTATCCATCAATTTGAAATCGTTGAAGGGAAAGAAACTAAGAACTTACGCTGATCGAAGGTGCTTGGATTGATGTAACTGATTAGATCCTGATCGGACATTGTGGTCAGCTCCTGAGGTATCGGTGGCTGCACAGCAACAGCAGCGACGGCTCCAACGGCCGCCGGCAGAATGCTGCCGGCGCTGCTGGGTACCGATGCCTGTTGGGTCATGACGGCACCATTTGTGGTTACGGCAGCGGTGGCCACCGATTTCTGCAGCGCATTCTCCGTGGCGAGGGCGACAATGAGAGATTCTTGTGGTGTGGGTGGCACAACGGGCAAATGAACAGCGGTCAGCGTGGGAAAGACAGCTGCAGCGGCGGCGGCAGCAGCTGCTGCCGCTTCCACAGCAACCGTTTCTGTGGTAGTTGTATGATTTAGCAGTAGATTAACAAGTGGATCATTTGTGGTTGCAGCCGCATTGCCGGCCTGCTGCTGCTGCTGTTGCTGAGCGTGTGGATGTGGCAAGTGTTGTTGATGTTGCTGCTGGTGTTGTTGGTGTTGCTGATGCTGATGTTGATGTTGATGATGATAATGATGCTGTTCCTGCTCCTGTGTGGTTATAAAATCGGCGGCTGCTTTAATAATCATGTTGCTGACTGCCGTCGATGTTGCTGTGGCTGCCACTTCCGGTTGCATAACAACTGGTGTCGGCGGCAACGTATCGTTGACATCCGCATTTGGTGGACTCATCATAATGTTGCTCAATGCCAGCGCAGCGACAGCTGCATCTTGTTGCGTTGGCTCCGCCTGCATGGCAATGTCATTCAATATCGAATTGGCCATCGTCACCTGATGTGGCGCCAATATGTTGGGCACAACGGCAGCCAATGCCCCATTTGCCGAACAGAGTATGGTCGATGGTGAGACAGCTGGATTCATAATGATGTCGGTGGACAGTGAGCCATTGGCACTGTTGACGCCTCCCCCAGCAACAGCGGGCCCATTTGCCAATTGCTGCAAGCCAGCGCCAAGTGCTGCTGCCGGCTCCGAGTTCAATATGATGTCCTGCGTCAGTGGCGAACTGTTTGGCGATTGTGTGTCGCTGCTCGAATGGGAGCTACTTGAATTGTTGCTACTGATTGAAAGGCTGCGCTTCAGCACACTTGGCGCAGATGTCGCAGATGTGTGCGACAAAACGCCCACCTTCTGTTGTAGTATATCGGTTAGGGCATGATCAATCACCGCTGCGGTGGTGAAGATCGCCGGCTCACTTGTCCCATTGCTATTGACAACGGTTGTGGATTTGGTTAGATCATCAATGAACTTGTGCTGCTGCTGCTGCTGTTGCTGCTGCTGCTGTGCCGGTGACTGATGCTGTTGATGCTGCTGCGCCACATGCTTCACAATCTCATTCTTGACGGCCAGCTCAACGGCGACGGCAACAGCGGCGGGATCCAGTTCAACGGTCGTTGTGGCAGCAACCGGAAAACCGGGCATACTATTCGACTGGTCGTACATGATCGCATCCAGGCTGTTCTTGCGTGCATAGTGTGCATGATATTGCAGAGCATTGGGACTGCATGGATTGATGAGCGCCTCCGGCGAGTGGTTGTCCTGTGCGGTGAGCGGGCTATGCGAACTATTCTCATCGAGCAGTTCACTTTTCAGTGCCGCCTCAGCGCTAAGATGCACCAGCTGCTGCTGCTGATCGGTGATCATCGGTGTGGGGCCAGACAGCGAGGATCGACGTAATCCCATCGGTATCTGTGTGGTTATCGGTGGCGGCATCATGCCCAAATCAATCTCATGCTTCGTCTCGACAACGTTTGCTGCAGTGGCGGCATTGCTGACACCATTCGTCCACACTGCGTTGCCAGCGGATGAGGCACTGCTCGTGTCCATGAAACTGTTAACATCTACAAAAACAAGAGACGCTGATTTAGTACACAGGTTGTGGCATTTGCGAGGTTTTTCACGGGCTTTTCTTTTTCTTTTCTTTCATTTTTGTCTTTTTTGTGGGTATGGTTTAGGGGTTCGGTCAGGGGGTGGGGGGAGTCGAGAATCAACTAAAAAAAAATATTAATCAAAAAATTATAAGGAAAACATATAAAAATAAAATATAATCAAAAAAAATGTTGGGGAATTATTATAACAGAGTAAAGCGTTTACTGCTAGCAGTGGGTGTAAACACAGGGGGCAAGAGAGAGAGAGGGAGAGAGAGAGATAGAGAGATAGAGAGAGAGAGAGAGAGAGAGAGAGAGAGAGAGAGAGAGAGAGAGAGAAAAAGAGACAGTCAGCTGATTTGGTTGCTTTGCAATAGAGAGCAAATGCTTGAGCAAGAATGGCCTACAACTTACACAACTAGTTTGAAACCTTAAAGCTAATATTAAAATTAAGTTAAAAAAAACATTGCTCTCCATTTGTGAAGCAACCAATTCGCTGCGCTGAGTCACTGTTTTGTGGTTGGGCTGTAAGTACTATATACATATATGTATATATATATATATCAATTATATTTTTATTTTTATTTTTTTTGAGCATAGATGGAGCAAGGGGGTCGGGGAGGGATGTGTGTGTGTGTTTGGGGGGGGGGGGGGGTGGAATTGGCTTTGTTGTGTCTATGGCAGGGGTATCTATCGCTTGTTTGGGGCTTGGTGGGTTAAGTCTTATGGCCCAACAGGGCCTACACAATTAAAGGCTACTTATTAAACGACTTTATTAGGCTATAAATATATATATGTATAGGTAGGTATAGGTATCTATCTATGTATGTATGTCTTTGGGAAATTGCTTTGATCATCGACAGCATTCACAAACTCATAAAGGCTATCTATTATCCAATTCACGCACACAGGCACACACACACACGCCAACAACCATCTGGTGATCCAAATCCAAAAGCAAATGATTAGCGATGACAAGATTCACATTTACAAAATAGTAGAAGAAGAAGAAGCTACACACACACGAGTACTGCAAGTACTGCACAAAATGCACGAGGCTCCATCGAAAAATACAACAAGAATATTAAAACGAACAAACCAACTCTCTCTCTCTCTCTCTCTTTCATACAACACGCTTGCTTGCTCTCTCTCTCTCTCTCTCTCTCTCTCACACACACATTCTTAAACTCAGTCAGACTCGATTTCAGACAGTTCGCGCAAAGCAATTTCCAAGGCAGCAGCTTAAAGTTATTTTTGTAAGAACTACGCTTATAATGTAGATATTTGAATACGTTTGTAGGCGCATCATTAAAATCTAGTTATATATATGTATATATATATATATATATATATGTATTATATATGTATGCATATATGTATATATATATCTTTCTCTTGTGTGTATAGATCATATATGTATGTAAGTATATGTATGAGTTTTATATGAGATCGTTGAAATTGGTCTGGTTAGTACGAGAATGCTAGATGATAGTCGGAGTGCGAAGAAAATAACATCTTATTATCATAGAAGGTAGAACAGAACAGAACAGAACATTAACATTAACACTAACCACACACCCACACCCACATTGCAGATCTATCAGTTCACCAAAGTGGGATTAAGGACTAAGTTCAACTGCACCACCACCATGTTTATATCATGGGCACATTTTGTTTTATAGTTTTTGCTGTTTTGAGGTATATCTCTAGGCGTAATGCTGAGGCTCTGAAGTGCGAGCAATGCTTTTAAAATTCCACTCGTTCTAGTTGAGTCCCATCACTACTTCTTAAAGAACTTTCTTATAAATGCCCTAAATTGTGCAGCTGATAATAATAATAAGATATATTTTGCATATACTGTTCCCATTCGCCATTCTCAGCGTTCTACATAATCGGAAACTTTTGCTTTTTAAACCTTTCATGAGATGAATGAACCACATTCCACTAATCATCATTCTTCATTCAAATGGTTGACCAATTTGAAGCTACATAACTGTCTCTAAATTCCCAGGAAACGATCTTCATAAGTTATCGGTATTCGTCATTTATGTAGTAGTATATGTATATGTATAATGAATCGATAACAGATCAAGTTCAATGATCGATTTCTGCTTATGAATCTACCCCACTTCTTATGCTGAATTCAATTGAACAAGATTTTTCACAATTAGTTAATGGGGTATTTGAATATGCTATGTATGTTATATATGTATATGGATGTTACATACCAAACTATATATATGTATGTGTTAACAGGAGTATATGCGAAACGGTGTTATTTATGGTGTGTTGAGAGTGTATGTGTACGTGTGTTGCATGTTGCATGTATAGCTAGGTATAAAGTTAATAATAATGGTAGACATATAAATATGTACGAAATGTCAAACGAGGTCAAACGAGGTCAATGGTTCAATACTTTTTTTTTTCTCAAAAAAAATTGATTTTTTTTTTCAGTATTTTGTTGGTATTTGTGGATTTTTTTTGTTTTGTTTTGTTTTGTATCACCAGTACCCTAATCAAGTGGTGCAGAGGGCTCCATGTTGTTGCTGTTGTCTCTCGTGCTGTTTGCTGTTGGCTGGCTGGCTGGGCTGTGTGTGTTCCGAGTCGAGTTGAGTTATCCTAGACGCAACGCTGTGGAGATTCTTCATCTGCTCCCTGCAGTTATTCCTGACCATCTGTTTTGTAGAATCGTACTTAAAATGTCTGGGTGTGTGTTTTGTTTTTGAAGGGGGGTTTCATCCGTGTTTCATTTTCATTATTCGTGTATATATCTATGTATGTATTTATATATATATATATATAATTAATATAATTATATATTAATATTTGGATATAATATTTGTTGATTTCCATTTAAGCTGTGGCGCTTTTATCTTATTGCTGCCTTATTTGATTAATGTGACTTGGATCTTTATCGGATTTTGTACTTTTGGGGAATATTCTTGACTAGATTTTGTTTCTTTGTTTGTGTTCTTATTTTTCTGTTTTCTTTTTTTTTTTTGCATTTTATAGCACTCAAAATGGTTACATATTTGACTATATAGTATATTGAGCACCTAAATTGCTAAGAGAAGGGGGGAGGGAGGAAGAATTAAGTAAAAATATATATATGTATATATTTAATTTTTTTTTTGTTGAATTGTTGTAATTAGTGTTGCGAAAAAGTTCCTGCCAGGTGCCCTGAACAAGAATTAGAACGGCTGCCTTCTTTTTTTTTTGCTCTCTTTATTTTAATTTTCATCATCATATTTTCATCTTCTTTATCTTTTTCTTCTTTTTCTTCTTCTTCTTCTTCATCTGCATCTGCATCTCCTCTTGCTGCTGATTTGTTGCATTTTTGTTATCGGCTATCGATTATCGGACGTGTCGGTTATCGGTTGTATCGGTTATCGGCTCTCGGTTGAGTCGTCTTTAGCTGCAGCCGCTGGCTTCGTGCGGTGGAAACGTGATCAAAAAATCTCTGCATGCCTCACACAATAAGCACCCACTTTGCATTCACACACATACACTCACACATATACACACACACACACACACACACACACACACGCACACACACACACACACACACACAGCAAGAAAATGAAACCCCGCAAAACTGCAGTTAACGGCTCCCAAATTAATGTGTCTAACCAGAAAGCATATTCAAAACGAGAAATCTCAAGCAACGCGTTGCCCTCAAAATTCCTAGAGAAAAGTACTATTAAGATTCGCAATGTGAATACTATTTAGGATTTCCTCGGCATCATCAATCAAGGAATCCACAGCAAAAAGGGCAATGGCAATGGCAAAATGAACTAAGCCCACATATAATTTGGGACATTCACACCGCAGAGTTTTTTCGATCAGTTTCCGAGTGGCCTCGTTCATCAGTTGGTTCAGAGTGAGAAATTGAGGAAGAGGATAGCCAGTTATTCGCGCAGTGTATACACTCTCCATTTTTTAAAAGCTTTCGCGAAAGATTTCTGAAGCGTCGCAGAGTTTTGAGCCATCTCGATTTACAGATTGCATTTGTTCTTGTTTTTTTTAATCATAAATATTACGTGTTTTTTTTTTGTAGTTGTTTTCCTTTTTCTTTCTTTTTTCTTGCATATTATTTAGCTTAATTATTAATTAATTGTGTTTTCGTTTTGATTTTGTAGCTACTTAAATATTATAATTAAGTGATCATTTTTTGTTATAGCTTCCATGCGTTATTCTGTGTCAGTGGCAATAGGCAATATTCGATAGAAGGACGAGGACGAGGCAAGCAACATTTTAGTGGAGTTTTGGGATGCAATTGCTTTTATGGGGCATTCATGAAATCTGATAAATCGTGTTTAGGCTAAATCTCTTTATCTGTTCGTGTTGGCAAACCCAGTTGAATTATAGCTCATAACGAGTTGGAATTCGCAAATCAAATTATATATATATATATATATATGTATATGTATATATATTAATGAATGTGTAATATCGATTGAGTGAGGGCCATTAGAAGTATTTGTTAGATGCATTTTTGAGCGTAAGATATTGCAAATGTGTAAAATGAGATTTCTATTTAGTATTAGTTTTGAATATTCCCAAAAAACTGGTGGCCAAGAAAATGTGGCTAGTGGATTTGAAGTTAATAATACTCAATTTGATATCAGTTAAATACAATTTCTGCTCAAGTAATTAATTACTTAATTACTAATCACTGCTTGATCGAAAGAATGCATTTTTAATTACGAAATATGCATTCAAATATGAAATTCGAAACTTTGTCCCACAGAATAACACAGGAAGGCATCAAAATTGCTCTATTCGATTTTTATATTGTTGTGATTAAAATTATATTTAATTATATTATCATTTATGGCTTTATAAATGGCTCTACTACATATCTAATAAGCTAACTGATCAATGTGTTTTCGCAACTTAAAAAAAAAAAACAAAAAAAAAATACAAATCAAATAAAAAACAGTGAAAAGCATTTTGGTAATCGTTTTTTGTTGATATTCGTTCGAACTAACTGTGGTAAGACGAGTTAACGCGTTTGAGTACATATTACATATATATACGATGGATATACATATATGTACTTATGTATACATATTGTGTATATATCTATTTCACAGTTATTGCATACAGACTAACATTAACGTTAACGTTAAAGTGCGTTCACTGGCCTGCCTGCGACGACTGCCTGACGGATTTTTCTTTAAATTATTCTTCTTATTCTTTTTTTTTTTTTTTGTTTTTTGTTTTTTGTGCGTGTGATTCGCAGTTGATACGGTTATGATGGTTGATGATGCCTGCAAGGGCGCCGGCTATATATGTATTTTTTTTTTGCTTCATGTTTTCTTTTTTGGTTTTTGTTATGTTTATATAGAAATAGTTAACAAATAAATACCTTGGCTAAGCACTGTGCTACTTAACGTGCTGGCCGCCGCTAGTGTCGTATAGCTGCCCTTGGGTGTATAGGTGAAGGTGTGCGGCTCGCTCTTCTTGCCACTGGATATAATGGACACCTGCACGCTGACCGGCTTGAGCAGATTCTGATGCAAATACGGCGGCACTGTGCAGATCAAATGCGTCTACAAACGGGCGTCATAATTATTCAAATATTACATTTTATATATATATATATATATATATATATATATATATTTATATTGTAGGCTTACCTGATGCAAATACTCCTTGTCGGGCAGCACGCTCTGCTCCCAGAGAGCAGCGGTGCCACCGATGAGCTGCTGGCGCACGGCTATTTCCGTTGCGGGATCATCGCCATTGACGCTGTCGTACGTCTCCTGGAACACAACATGGGTGTCCTTCAAAAAGTTCTTGCCAATGATGAACAACTCCAAGCCGCCATCAACGGGACAGGAGTTCAGTGATTTCTTGCATATCTCTGGAACGCCCGGTGGCTGAGCTGTAAAAAAAAAAGACAAATTAATCAAATATAAATATCGATATGTATATAAATACTCACTGCAGATGATGGGATTGGAGCAGACCTGCAGTGTTTCGGTGCTGCCATCATCTTTTGTCAGCTGAGTGCGGAATACCATGCGACAACGTGTTGACTTCTTCTTGTTCTTCTGCGCCAGATGCTCGGGGAAACGGTGCTCCACATCGACGTTGCGTTCCTGCAAAGATAAGTATTCCAGATAAGTTTCAGTTTAGTTTTTGAACTGTGTGTGTGTGGATGAACGTACCTTGAGTATGCCAACGCAATCGCAGGTGACGGTCATGTCCGTTTCGGGCTTGAAGTCAATCTCGATGACCATGGTGCCATCGACCTTCTTCTCGTTGCACTGCGTCGAATTCTTGCCGGCCACCTTGCACGCCTGATAGAACATGTGCGGCACAACGCGTCCAATGTCCGTGCCAATGAACACCTGCAGCACGGCGGACTTAACGTAGCCGGTTAGCCGGACAATGGGAAAGCCGTTGCCGCTGCGATCCTTGACGGCGCCGCGGCTACCCTCGGTCTGGTAGCGAGCGCGATGCTGTTGCTCCGGCTGCGACACAATCTCCAGTTGGACATGGCCATCATTGGAGCTGGCGATGCTATTCAGTGGCGTCGTCGGTTGCCTCTTGTTCGCCACACGCGTCACGGTGCGCGTTCCAATAAATCTGCGAAGCGGCAAAGTGAACGCAACACACAATCAGAAACAGAAACAGAAACGATAGCACCTGAAGATACTCCTCCTCCTCCTCATCCTCCTTCTCCTCCTCCTCCTCTGCGACTCATTATAAATCGAATATAATATTTAAGATAGTTCAAATCTTTCCCAAACACAAATACTACACTCAGAGAAAACCAGTCAGCATTTTAGTTATAATTTCGAAAAGTACGTTAGAATTATCCAAACCAAACCGTTATCTTACTCTATATATATATATATATATATATATATATATATATATGTGTGTGTATATATATATGATCAATTTCGGTTTCAATTCTTCCTCTTTTTATTCGTAAATATTTTTGTAAATTTAGCATTTGGAATACTGATGAAAAGCGAAGAGCTTCGGCTTTGCCGATTATCCAGGATATATTTGTTTGGTCCTGAGCGTAGTTTGTTTGTCTAAGGACTATGAACTTTTGCTGCGATTCTAATGGGATATATATATAATTTTTGGCTACTGTTTGCTGTTTGTTTTGATAAGTATAGTTGTATATATAAAGTATGCTATGCACGAGTATGTGTGTGTTTATCGCATGCGAGAGTAAATGAATTATGACAAAGAATTTAGTGCAACATGTGCTGGCCGGGATGAAACAACTTGGTAAGGCACGACACACAAACACACACACACAAACATATACATATATATATACATATATATCAATCGAAATGATTTATGAACTATATAATACACACACAAACACATACATAGACACCGGCAAAACCAAAAGCAAACATACAAAACCATTCCTTAATTTTATATACATTTATTTTTGTTTGTTTTTTGTTTTTTATTTTGTTTTTTTGGTATTTGTATATTAACTTAAAAGCTATGAAAATAAGCAGCAAGAAATGTGAAAACCAAACAATTTAATTTGTGGCTAAATCAAAGCTGCATTTTGCAGTTGTTGTTTTTGTTGCCTTTGAATTTGATGCTATTTGATTAGCCTTATTTTCGCTTACTGTTAACGATTGATTTTGTTTACACACACACACACATACACAGAGAGAGAGAGAGAGAGACCAAGACAAAAAGAGCGATAGTTAAAGAGAGAGAGAGAGAGAGAGAGAGATAGAGATAGAGAGCTAAATAACATACACATCAGCAAGTATAAATATAAATACAAAAATATACAACAAAATTCAAAAAACATATTTTTCGATTTTTCGGTTTTTTGATTCTGTGGCATTTCAGACTTCGAGCCCATCAAATCTGGGCAAAAGTGCTCAAAACATTTCGGAGAATTACTAAACAATTTTTTTTTTTGGCTACTTTTGTGGCAATTTTATGTTATATTTATAGTTTCTCAATAAAAACATTGAAAACTCAAATTATTTTAACAAAGGAAACTTTGCAATTTTTTCTCTTTTTTTTTGGCATATGGATTTTGGATTTATGCAATTTTGAAAGGACGTTTTTTTTTTTGTTTTTGTCTGTTTCCATTTTCGGTAATTTATTTAATTTGTTGCCTGTTTATTTTTGTGTACCGCTTACTTTGGCTCACTGCTGTGATGATTGCTGCTGATCCTGCAATGGATTTTGTTGTTGATTTTGGGGCCGTCGCTGACGTCGCTGCTGACGCCACCATTATCTGCAGCAACTGTGGCAATTTTGCGTATAAAATCATCCTCGCTGCATGCATCATCGTTGTCGAGCTCCACCTGATTGCACTCGTATTTCTTGCGCTTGCCACCAGCACGACCAACGCCATTGGTGCTGCTGCTGTTGCTACTGTTGCTGCTGCAACTGCTGCTGCTCTCATGTTGCTGGTGATGCTGCTGCTGCTGCTGCTGCTGTTGTTGTTGCTGCTGTAGCTGCAAATGTAATCCAGGATAATGAAATTGCTGCTGCTGCTGCTGGTAATGTTGCTGTTGATGGTGCTGCTGCTGCTGTTGTACAACAATGCCATTCGTATTGAAGATGCCCCCAAAGAGTTCTGAGCTCAGCGTTGGCGTTGACGAAGATGATGACGATGACAATGACGATGTGGCTGTGCCTGTTGTGGTTGCTGCAACCGTTGCCATTGTTTGATTGCTGTCGGTGCCAAGGCCAGTATCCTCATCGTTGCTGTGAACTGTTGCCAATGCATCCACAAATGTTGATATCGATGAGTCCGAATCGATTTCATCCAGATAGTTGGGCATTTTCTTGGAATGACGCGATCTACATACATACATATTTATTTACATACATATATTCACATACACACACACACACACACACACACACACACACACACAATATATATATCCAATTATATACATATATTATATATACACATTTCGATACTATTTAATACAAACAATATTTGTTCGATTCGTAAACATCTTTTCAATTAATTTCGATTTATTTGAAAGATTTCTGCTCGACATGCATACAACAACATACATATACAATGGCAATGTACTGTGCACATACATTAAATTGTGAGACCGATCGTAATCAATGAATGAACGCAAATCCAATCATGAATATAATAAAACACATAAAAAGTGAAAATCAAGTGATTTGTACGATTCAATTGGAAGAGCTGTGGGCGAATGCGAATTACGAACACAATTACAAAGTCAATCGAGAATCGAGAATTGAGAATCGAGAATTGAGAATCGAGAATTGAGAATCGAGAATTGAGAATCGAGAAAGAAGTCGAACTCCATTTGAATAATAATAGAACTTGAAGTAGTTCATTCGAATGCAAATCGAATTCCCGTTCAAATCTTGTTGCTGCCTCACAAAAGTGCAATTGCAATTGCCACAGAATTGCAAAGAGAACTCGTTCGGAGCACGTAAAACAGTTACATTTTTGCCAAGAACTAAAAAACTCAAAAACTAAACGAGCAACACTTTATTTTTTTATTGTCAACTTGTGCAACACATTCAATATTCATTTTGTAACACTCAAATCGAAGCACATTTCATTATTCATCCATTACAGTTGGCATGATGTAAATGATATCAGGCAAATTTAAAAGCCAACCGATTTTATGTATATATACAGTGGCTCACAGTTCAAATCAACCAGTGTCAAAGAAAAAAGTAATTGCCTAAAGTTTTTTACCTAAAGTTGAGTATTTTCGGTATAAATAGACCAATCCTTCGTAGTCAGCTTAGTTTTATCCTGCATCTCGTGTGCAATAAGCCAACAAGGACTATGGGCAAACAGACTACCGTTGCACGACGGAACTCATCCTCGAACACCACAAAATCGGATATTCACATCGCCAAATAGCTAAAATGGTCAATCTGAGTTACTCAACTGTGTATAACATCATTCGGCGCTTCGTCGACGCAAATCGGATTGAGGATTGCACCAAACAAGATTTTCACAGAAGAGGAGGAGCGAAGGATCACTAGGAAAATAAGGGGAAATCCCAAGCTATCGGCTCCAAAAGTGGCTCAACAGGTGGAGGATGAAATGGAGAAAAAGTGCTGTGTGGAAACTGTGTGCAGGTTTCTGCGCAAACATGACTTTAATGCCCGAGTACCACGGAAGAAGCCCCTTATAAGCGTAAAAAATAAAGCGACTAGGATGACGTTTGCCAAAACCCACTTGGACAATGATCTGGAATTCTGGAACACTGTTATATTTGCAGATGAGTCCAAATTCAACATTTATGGCTCTGACGGACGGAATTATGTGTGGCGACAGCCCAATACTGAGCTGAATCCCAAGCACTTAAGGGCAACAGTCAAGCATGGTGGAGGAAGTGACATGGTGTGGGCATGTATTTCGGCAGCCGGAGTCGGGAATTTGGTGTTCATTGAGACAACTATGGACAAGAATATGTACCTCTACATACTGAAGGAAAATTTACTCGAAAGTGCCGAGAAGCTAGGAATCCGACGTACTTTCCTGTTCTACCAGGACAACGATCCCAAGCATAAGGCCAAGATAGTACAGTCCTGGCTCATCAGGAACTGCCCCCACATGATAATTCCACCGGCCCAGTCTCCAGATTTAAATGTTATTGAGAATTTGTGGGCACTGCTGGAAAAAACCATCCGGAAGCACAGCATATCCAGCAAAGAAGACCTCAAAACGGCTCTGCGGGATGAGTGGGGCAGAATCAGCCCAGAAGCTACTAGGAAGTTGGTATCTTCCATGAATAATAGGTTAAGGGAAATTGTTAAGGCTAAAGGATATCATACTAAGCATTAACATTCGTATTTAAGTTTTTATGCGCCAAGTATATAATTTTATTTAGACTGATCCAAATGAAATCTGCCCTGGAAAGTAGGCAACACTTTTATAATCCTACCTAGCAGGTGGGGAAACCCCTGTTTATTGGGGTCGTATATTAATTTTGGTGGTTAATATATGTACCTACCATCGGTCTTTGGAATTTTTGAAAAATAATAAATAATTAGTTTATGGCAGGCAATTACTTTTTTTCTTTGACACTGGTTGAAATGAAATGTGAGCCACTGTATATATATAGTAGTTATATAATATAGTGGAACAGTTATAAAAAAACACTCATAACTAGTTTTGAAAACAACAAATGTAAATCATCTCAACAAATTTATTCAAAATAATCGTTTTCTAATCTAATTTGATATTACAGAAACTGCACTTTCGAATCGAAGAATGTATTTTTGAGCTTCCAAATCCGAATCCAAGCCAAATCCAGGTGCAAATGTTATCAGTTGGCAATGAGAAGATTAGCAGTGCCACATGGCGTATGCGTAACGCAGTACAAATTATTACATTGGCTTCTGATTTTGGATTTAATCTACGACTTATAAAGAAAAATGTTACCAAAAAGTGGACTAACCCAAATGTCCCAAAGTTGGCTTAAAAGTTGGCTAAATAGTGTTGTAGTATTTATTCGAAGGAATACCATTATTTGTTTATTGCATTATTTCAGCTTAAACGAGAGCTAAGAGGCAGGCGACGAACTTGGCTATAACCGAACTGACTAATTGAGTCTACAGCTTCAAGTCAATGCCCGTGTGCAGCCAACAAGACACAAAGAACGACACGAAGAGAGAGGGAGAGGGAGAGAGAGAGAGAGAAGGGGGAGGGCAGACTGAAATCAAATTAGCTGCACACACACACACGCACACACAACAATAATAATAATTACAACAACATAAAAAAGTAGGTGCAAATGAGAAATGTAAATGCGAAAATCGAATGAAAAAAAAAAAAATAATAATAGCCAAGTTGGCAGGCAGCGAGCACTTCAGGCCCATAAAGCAATTAACTTACACACTCGACATTTTGATCATATAAATCACAGCGCAAGTTGTTCACTCGTTCAATTCTTAGTGTGTCAGTAACAGAAAATATATAGACAGTGATAAGTGATACGTGATAAGCGCCTCTATTCAAAAGTGTGGCCGGCAACTTAAAACTGCTGCATGCCAACCGCCGATGCCACTGATAAGATGCAAACAAATGCGATTACGCTGCGATTACGATTACGGGCATGTAATTATAAATGTGGCAATCACATTATGGCAACAACACTCACACACACACACGCAGACAAATCTGCAACAAATAAAATCTAGCAGTCATTCACCATGACCTACAATCAACGAAATGCATCGCAAAAAAACCTGTCAAACCAATTCAATTTGCGTATTGAATATTTTTTATATTTTATGTTTTTTCTTCACTCCTGAAGATCTGGGCAATTATATATATATGTAATAATGAATAATGCATTTAATAATGCAGATTGAGTTGATATATACAGTGGCTCACACTTCAAGTTGACCATCGTCAAAGAAAAAAAGTAATTGCCTGCCATAAACTAATCATTCATTATTTTTCAGAAATTCCAAAGACCGATGGTAGGTATATATATTAACCACCAAAATTAATATATGACCCCAATAAAATGGGGTTTTCCCACCTGCCAGGTAGGATTATGTAAAAAAGTTGCCTATTTTTAGGGAAAATTTTATTTCGACCAGGTACATTGTGGACACCTGGGTGCCATAAAACCCGGATTTTTTACCTAAAGTTGAGTATTTTCGGTATAAATAGACCAATCCTTCGTAGTCAGCTTAGTTATATCCTGCATCTCGAGTGCAACAAGCCAACAAGGACTATGGGCAAACAGACTACCATTGAACTACGGAAACTCATCCTGGAACACTTCAAAATCGGATATTCACATCGCCAAATAGCTAAAATGGTCAATCTGACCAAGTCAACTGTGTATTACATCATTCGGCGCTTCGTCGACGCAAATCGGATTGAGGATTGCACCAAACAAGATTTTCACAGAAGAGGAGGAGCGAAGGATCACTAGGAAAATAAAGGGAAATCCCAAGATATCGGCTCCAAAAGTGGCTCAACAGGTGGAAGATGAAATGGGGAAAAAGTGCTGTGTGGAAACTGTGTGCAGGTTTCTGCGCAAACATGACTTTAATGCCCGAGTACCACGGAAGAAGCCCTTTATAAGCGTGAAAAATATAGGGACTTGGATGACGTTCGCCAAAAACCACTTGGACAAGGATTTGGAGTTCTGGAACACAGTCATATTTGCAAATGAGTCCAAATTCACCATTTTTGACTCGGACAGACGGAATTATGTGTGGCGACAGTCCAATACTGACCTGAATCCCAAACACGTAAAAACAACAGTGAAGCATGGTGGAGGAAGTGACATGGCATGGGTATGTATCTCGTCAGCCGGATTCGGGAATTTTGTTGTTGATTTGATTTTTGAAACAACAATGGACAAGAATGTGTACTTCAGCATACTAAAGGAAAATTTACTCCAAAGTGCCGAGAAGGTAGGAATCCGACGTACTTTCCGGTTCAACCAGGACAACGATCCCAAGCATAAGGCCAAGATAGTGCAGTCCTGGCTCATCAGGAACTGCCCCCACATGATAATTCCACTGGCCCAGTCTCCAGATTTAAATGTCATTGAGAATTTATGGGCTGTGCTGGAAAATAACATCCGGAAGCACAGCATATCCAGCAAAGAAGACATCAAAAATGCTCTGCGGGATGAGTGGAGCAGAATCAGCCCAGAAGCTACCAGGAAGCTGGTATCTTCCATGAATAATAGGTTAAACGAAGTTATTAAGGCTAAAGGATATAATACTAAGTATTAACATCCTTATTTATGTTTTTATACGCCAAATATATTATTTTATTTAGACTGATCCAAATGAAAACTATGCCTGGAAGTATGCTACATTTTTATAATCCTACCTAGCAGGTGGGGAAACCCCAATTTATTGGGGTCATATATTAATTTTGGTGGTTAATATATATACCTACCATCGGTCTTTGGAATTTCTGGAAAATAATGAATGATTAGTTTATGGCAGGCAATTACTTTTTTTCTGTGACGATGGTCAACTTGAAGTGTGAGACACTGTAGATCGTATTTGCGTGCAATGAGAATTCCCATTTGAAATATTTGCATAATTTTTGCATTCGGTTCGGCTTTTTATTAAATACATTTTTGGCTTAAACTCGTTTGCCTCAAGTGCTGGCCTAAAGAATTTAATGTGTACAAGTTATTGTGTACATATCGGAACACGAATCACAAGTACTATTTGTAACGCTGACACTCTGCCGTCAATTTGAAAACTATTTTTAAATGCCGCACAAAAAAAACCACGAACAAATTGAGGAGAAGACTTGCATTCGAAGCCAAGTCCAGCCGACAACTGGAGTCAACTAACAATTCACAAATTGAATATATATATATATATATATATATATATATATATAAGGCATTAAACAATAAACAATAAACTATAAACTATAAACAATAGCTGAAAAGTCTCAATTTAACACCAGTGTGTGTCTGTGCGTGTGCATATATATATATATATACATATATGTATATATATATATATAAATGAGAGCAAAAGCAATGAGTGAGTGTGTGTGTGTGTGTGTGTGTATGTATGTATGTGTGTGTGTATGTGTGTGTGTGGTGTGTGTAGCTAAACAGCTGACCGCCTCAAAAGGGTAGTTGAACTCACCGTGAAACGGGTATCGCGCGTATTAAATGCTGCTGCGGTGTATGTTGCTGTTGCTGCAGCTGTACATGCTGCTGTTGCTGCTGATGCTGCTGCAAGGTGTTGCTGGCGACCGCTGCAGCTGCGGCTGCTGCTGCTTGGGCAACAGTGTTGGTCAAGTCGCTATTTATCACCAGATTTGTGATCTGATTGCTGTTGCTGCTACTTGGACCATTGTTGCTGGCATCGACAGCAGCAACAGTTGTTGCTGTTACGGCACCATTTCGCAGCTCCGTATGCTGATCGAAACCTAAGCCGCTGTCATTCGAATTGTCACAGGGCGGCGGATGCGGTCGCTGTGGTATTCGCTTGCCCGGCACCAGCTTCCCGGGCCCCGTCTGACGACGTAATCGAGAAATCGCGCGCAAGAATGGCAAATAAGTACAAGTGGCGACGGTTGCACAACTGTTGTCAACTTACCCTGGCAATCGTGTGCAATTTACCGGGCAATCCCTTGCCCGTCTGCCGCTTCGATGGTATGCGAAAGCCTTTGCGATGGATGCGAGGACTCATTGTCGAGTTTGTCGATATCGTCATGCGCATCCCTGCGAATGAAAAAGGACAAAAATGATATCAATCTTAAGTTTATATATATATATATGCTGAATAGCTAAGATTTTGCACTTAATAAGCTGATTCGTTTCTTAGCCGATATTGATTTTATTGACGTTTTTTTTAAGTGTAGCTATGGACAAATCCAATTTGTTGCAGTGCAGCATGCTCGGTGATTTAGTGATATCTAGGATATCTATTATATTAAGAAATTGATATAATTTTGCAGCAGTTGCAAATATTTCTTCTTCTTTTTTGTTGATAAACGAGATGAGTTGCTGAGGCAAGCAAAGTGTGTCGTAACCTCAAGATAAAACCCGCTCGAACCAGAATTTCACAATGATAGCGATAGAAGAAGAACAGAAATCACAATTGCATGCAGCAGTTTTGTGCAACATGCTGTCCATCCAATTAGATCAAGACAAAAAATGTATTTTTGTTTGAATGCGATACAATATTAAAGATGCATGTGTGTATGTGTATATATATTTATATGTATGTGTATGTGGCCAGACCGAATCAAGTGCTTCATTTAAACATACAATGCAAAAATGGTTTGACGCTTGCAACGCAGCTTGCTGCCTCTGCTGCTTGCTGCCTCTGCTGCTGCTGCGACTGCTGGCTGCTGATAATGCCCCGTAAACGGGAGCGATGCTGAGATGGAGCCGTACCAGCAGCCACTAGTCATATAGGCATACGGGGTGCATTGAACTCAATGTCCGCTCTGTGACACACAGGGACACACAAGTGCCACATACGTGTACACTGTGCAAAAATGCCACCCAGACAATGCTGCACGACTACAAATCGAGTGCCACAAATTTGTGTTAAGTACGATTTTTCTTATTTTAAAACCGATGTACTCGATTCGTAGAAGTGTGATTTTTACATCGAATTTCATCACACAAATCAACAGTTTAAATCGAGAATAATACCTAGATTATTTGCTGAAATCTATTTGTTGACTTTTTGACATTTAATAACATCTTAGTTCAAGAATTTGATTGAAGGGTTTTAATTCTGGAATGAATCAAGAATCCAATTGAAAACAAAAAAAGAAAAGAGAGTAGAATGTTCCCCAGCTCGACTAGGAGATACGCTGTTAAATATGTTCCTTACCCTTTCTTAATAATAATAGTCAGAGCATAATATACAATCGATATATATCGATATTCGAGAAACTGGGCTTATCGACAAAATGATATAAACTGGCTCTGTGAGAATTATTATTACAAATGTCAAGTCTCTAACTCTGAAATCGGCTTGTTCTTACAGACGAGCTGACTTACTTGGCTATATCGACTCGGCTGTTGATATTGATCAGGAATCTATATATATATATATATATATATATATATATATATATATATATATATATATATATTTTAGGAGTCTACCTATTAATGTTTGCAATGCAAAATTCGTATTTGATTTCAGAACTTTTGTCCATACCTATTTGGGGAATATTTAATTGTGAGTTGCACTTTGAATAACAGAATATTAGAAATTAGCGCACCTTTGTGAGTGCCTTTTTCTTCGAGTGTATGTCTGTATATGCACATAAATAAATGTACTCGCTGCCTAGTCGCAGTAGCTCGATTATTTTGCAGCTGACATTGTGCATGCAAATTGCACATCAAGTTACGCCCCATTGTTGCAGCCAGTCAGTTTAGAAGACTCAATTGATGCCCAACCCAATCTCCACCCATCCATCCACCCATCCAGTGGCCAGTTGTTGTCTCTCGCGCATTATCAATGCCCAGTTGCAGTTGCTATTGCAGATAGCAGCTATAGTTGCTCTACGAGCAGCAACAGCAGCAGCAGCAGCAGCAGCAGCGACAACAACAACAACAACAACAACATTGAGCAGATAGCTCTACTGATAAGGCCAAGGCGACGCTAATCAAGAGACCCACTCAAATCTGCATTAATGCACATACTGTTGTGGCAGCAAAAAGTGGCACTATTATCATTGCAGCACTTCTGTCTCAGCTATCTGCTAACTGAGCTTTCCTTAATGAAGGCCCATTTTTAGAATATTGTGTGTTGAAAAATATTTATAATATTTGTTAAAGGAAAACGAAAAACCTTGAAAAATTACAGATTTTTAATTAGATTGCTATATATATATATATATAAGTATTCCCCGATTTGAATTCACATATGCCTATTTATGCATTTGCGTATTTTGTATTTGATAAACTTGAATCGCTTTTCGAATTTTGGTATATACATTATTTGAGGTTTAATTTGTTTTCGATCTGAATATGATAAGCTCTCCAACTATTTGTACAGTCCATAAAAATGTTCGTAAAGCATTTGAAATTAGTAAATATTGAAATTATACCTTATCGTTCTTAGCAATAAAAATTGTACACTTCTGAGAATGTTGGGAAGCAAATTAGGATACACACACACACACACATTAAGTGTGTTTGGGAATTGTTGTGCCGATTGTTGTCAAGTGATGGTGGTGCTCAGGCCCATAAAGATATTCCTTATAGATAAGCGAGGAGGTATTCATATAATATGCTTTCGCTGTAGAACATGGCTTGGCCACATTTTCGACATTTCGATATCGCATAAATTAAGCATTGATTGTTTTCAAGATAAGATATATATATATATATATATATATATATATATATATATATATATAGCGGTGTAGTTGTCATTCGAACAGAACAAAATATTAATAATAACAATGATATTTCGTCAGCAAACATTAATTAAAATCGCGATTATAATTTCTTTTTTTTTTGTCTTTGCCACAAGATAAGCCTTTTGGCAAATATTTGCCAACGTCAAAAGAATAACAACATAAACACAAAAACATTAATGTATATATATATATATATATATGTGTGTGTGTGTGTGTCAGCATTCATTGCTTTGTGGTAAGTACAAACGTTTTATGTTGTCGCCAAAGGTGCAAAGCCGCACAATAACTGTATTTATGTGTGTGTGACATCATGCGAAAACTTAATCAATATACATCAATATCTATAAATATATATACATATACATATACATATACATATACATATACATATACATATACATATATATATATATATACACATACACATACGTAAACAAATATATATTGGCTGGAGAAACGCACCTTGCTGTGCCACAAAGAGCGATAGCTGATTTTGCCTACATATGTACCTGCCACTGACGCGGCAACTTTATCTAAGCGCCTGTGATAAGACGAAAAACACACACCATACACACACACACACACACACCTACACCCATACGCACAAAGAGCGCGCCTATTCACATGGGCAGGCGACGACGGAGTCGGGGTTTATCTGTGATCTGCACGGCGATAAGATTTTCGTGCTTCTTCTCGGGTCGCCTTTATGTAATTTCCACGGCTTCAATTGGCATACAAAAAACCGGTTTAATTCAATTCACTTTGCATTTTGTATTAAGCGTTGCGGCAATTGGAACGTAAAAATTTATATATATATATATTCAAACTTAAATAAAGTCGACGACTCCGGGCCAACAGTCAAGACAGTTAAAAGCGAAAAGAGTCGGAAGGAAGTTCAGAGAAATCAATAAAAAAAAATAATGTTTGTCACAATTCGGTTAAAGCCTTGATTCTTATTTCAAGTAAAGTTTTGGTTGTAAGCATTTGAGTTCTAAATAGAAAAGAAAAGATGTTTTTTTATAGCATAATATTTAGTTTCTAGTCGAGTTCCTTCAGAAATTTGAAGCTTAACTCAATAAGAAATTGTACTGGATATTTTGAGAACACACTTTCCAGAATTTAAAGCTTTGTCAAAACTCGACCGATTTTCATTTTATCGATTTTGGTAATGACAAAAAAAAAAAAACGAAATTCGGTGTGTTTATAGAACTTTCATTCTGGGAAATATAAATTGGGACATGCGAAACAGTTATTTGAGGTTAGAGGATATAGGGCAGATTTAGAAATGGATATGTAGAGCAGCGGTATTCTATATAGAGCAAATGATGCTGCACTGGTGTGGACTTCTTGGCCAAAGGGTCAACGTTATCTGTGGTCTTTCAGCAGGCCTTAATCTTATCGCTGGTAATCTACACAAATGACAATATATAAATAATATTTATATACAGTGAGAGACAGCTTATTAGGCACAGAGTCAAAGAAAATAGGCTACTTTTTTACATACTCCTACCTAGCAGGTGGGGAAACCCCAGTGTATTGGGGTCATATATTAATTCAGGTGGTTAATACCTGTACCTACCATCGGTCTTTGGAATTTTTGAAAAATAATTAATGATTAGTTTATGGCAGGCACTTACTTTTTTCTTTGACTCTGTGCCTAATAAGCTGTCCGCCACTGTAGATCTTACTAGCAAAAAAAAACTAGTACAATTTTAAATTATTAACTTAACATTCCACTGGATTAGCTAAGGACTATAATTAATTCTGTGGCTGTGCCCATAAGGCATAATATAACCACCTTCGGCACATCGACGATGTCACTTTGTCTTTTTGTTGTGAGATAATTTCGATTTGAGAAATATTTATTCGAAATGCAACATTTTGTGTATCGTTTGTGTTGCAGGCGCAGCTTACCAAAATTGCTTTTGTAATTATGTTGGCATGCATTTGTGTTGGAATTATTGTGGTTGTTGCTGTTGTTGTTGTGGTGATGATTGTAGTGATGATGGCCACTGCCATTGTTGTTGCTGTTTGCTGTGTTGTTGTTGTTATTGTTGTTATTGTTGTTGTTGCTGTTGTTACTGTTGTTGCTGTTGATTTTACCGGCAGTACCATTGCCATTATGATGATGGCCCAGACTATGCATTTTGGATGGAATACGATAGCTGGACTCGTAATATTGATACTGATTGTAGGTGAAGCGCATTTTGTTGCCGTTTCCGTTGTTGCTTTCGTTGTAGTTGATTTTATCTTAAATTCACATTAATCAACATTTGCAGCAGTGAATGAAAAATAGTTGTTGTTGTTTTGTTGAGTTACTCTAAACTCTCAAACAATTTAACTGCGATTTATGTATACATCAAATTATATTTGGCACGTTTCTTATGTATTTGGAATTTAATTGTTATTCTCACTTTGATTGTTTAATTGAAGTTATTTGAGTTTTGTTGTTGTGTTTATTTGGCATTACAATGATTTGTACATGTTGTTGTTGTTGTTGTTGTTGTTGGTTGCTTAGTTAATGTTCATAATAAATGTATGTTTGCATTTGTGTTTCTTTGTTGTCGTTCTTGTTGTTGTTGTTGTTGTTTAGCTGTAAAATTCAAGTAACGTTTTTTGGTTTGTTTTTTTTCGTGTTTTACACATTAACATTTTTTTGATGATCGTTTCTTTTGTTTTATTCTATTTTCAATTCGCATTTGATCAGTATTCTTTTGGATTTAAGTAGCGCGAAACCGAACACAGCCATTAAAGCGAAACAACGAAGGAAATCTGATCGACACACAAATACCCTATTGAAGTGTGTATTTTACAATAAGTAAGTAAGATTTATATTTCATTTATTTGATTTGGTTCTCAATGTTTAAGTGATAAGCGATTCGAGAGAAGACGCCAGTTGTCTAAATATTTACATCAAGTATCAGATTGCTTAAGCAATTTTCAGACCATAAATCATATCATATCCAGAAATTAATAGGAGAAGCCTACAAACTGTTTTTATAGTCATTAATTTGCACACATCCTTTACAGAATATATATAGTATGCAAATCACTTCAGAACTAAACTGCAGCCACGATGATTATGATTATGACAATGAATGCTCATAATGATCTGATCTGATCTGATCTGGTGTGTGCTAAATGCTAAATTCGCCCCGATTCCATTTTTGTTACTTTTGATCGTTTTTGGGTTTGGGAAACAAGTTTTGAGGCTGCCTTGAGAGTTTTGATATCTTCCTCATTTTACAGTTATGCATGTGGAGTAAATATTGCTGCAGAACTGGTTCACTCAGCCCTTTTACTTTTCCATCACAATTATTTCCACATCGATGTTAATTGTTTTAATTTTAAAGCATTTAGAGACCAGGAAACAAAATCGCCTGGCGATTGATCTGATGTTAATATCTCTCAGGGTCTATTGAACCCTTATTATAGGCAAATTCTAAATATTCGATTACGAAAGTTGGTAAGAACTGGCTTAACCTGGACATGTTTGTCTGATTTAGGGCAGTTGCTCTACTTTTTTTTACTTACAAAATGGTTATCTCATTTATTGGCATTCCACAAAGAATCATTATCGAGAGCCTAGTTACAAGCTACACTTCTTTGAAATGATACAATATATTTGAAACAATAACAATAATTATATGTATTCGTATGCTTGTTTGATCAAGCTAGTCAGTGCAACCCAAAGGAACTTAGCGAACATTAAGTGTTAATCTTGATTGTGGCACGACACCAATCAACATATGAAGTGCGTAGAGGCTCATATCACTGTCATTACTAAATAGTTGCATGAAAAGCAATGCCAAATTCTATGAATTGATTATTAAATGGCACTTGACGCCGTTATATATATACATATATACATAAATACATGCATACATACATAAATAAATTATAATCACTAATTTGAATTTATTTGCACACATTTTACAATAAATATTGCGAGTTATTGATCTAACCTGAACTAATAAAATCAAAATCAAAATTAAAAACAAAAGGAAAAGGAAAACATTGAATGGCACACCAAAGACAAATATACGTGATTAGAGTAGAATTGCATCGAATCGAATCGTATCGTATCGAATTGAATTCAATCAAATCTCATACCGAATCAAATCTTGAGCGCGAATATTTTTTTTATGTTTGTGGCTGTAGCTGTTTCTGTGACTGTGGCTGTGGCTGTGACTGCCCTTCTATGCGATTGCTTCGGACTGGGGCGCTGCTTCTCTCTGCTCTGCTCTGCTCTCACTGTGGCTGGTGGTGGCGCTGATAAGATAAAGCTGCTTAACCACAGCACCGCCGATCGTTCGTTTCGTTAACGTTTTCGTTTCGATTTTGTTTCGGTTTCGGTTTTGTTATGTTGGGTTTCCGTTTCTGTTTTCGGTGTTCCCTGAAAACAGTTATCCGGATGCAAGCCCGTCTTAAATATGTAATTGTTTAATTTTTTTTTTTATTGATTGCTTTGACGAAATCGGCATCTATCAATAGTTTGTATTTATATTTTCGGCAAAATGCCGATTAAAGATACTGCCGATCGAAAGGCGATCAGCCGACTGCGACGACGGTCAACGATAACAAAGCGGCGACTTTCGATGTCGACGATCTTTCATTGTTGTTGCTGATTGCCAGCAGCAGCAGCAGCAACAACAATAGCAACAACAACAAACACGCACGCATACTTAAAGCACACGCGACAAACTCAAACTCACAGTAAAAAAAATAAATTAAATAAGTATGTACAATTTTATATAAATATATATTTAAAAATAATAATAATAATAATAAATGTAAATAATTTCAAAGCGCGCGTAAAAAAAAAAAACACCGTTTAGTCACAACTTGAGCGTCGTGTTGCGAGCACTTACGCTGAGATCGATGAACTAAAATCCTAAGGAACGACAATCCGTAATTATGCCTGGGCCCCGGTGCTTGGTTTCGAATTCCGCCGGCGCTGTAGAGCATCGCTAAAAGAGAGCGAGAGAGCAGTAGCAGCAGCACCAACGACAGCAGCGCGAGCAACAACAAGTGTACGCGTGGTCGCTCGTCGTGCTCATGGCGAGTGACGACAACGGGTTTAATTGACTTCAATGTGTTTGTGAGCGAAGCGCGCGCGACCCTTCGGTCACACTGATTTGTGTTCGTATTTTCGTATTTCGATTCGTATTCGGATTCGGTTTGCAAACTCAAATTGATAAAAAAAAAAAATTTAAATAAATAAAAAATATGACGTGCACGGCCACCGACGAGTGGGCGGCAGAGTCAATTGAAACCAATATCGATATCGATATGCAAACTGAGAGCAAATAGCTGCTGTTAATGTTAATTAACATCTTTTGCATAAGCCTCTTTCTTCCTATCACTCTCTCTCTCGCTCTCTTTCTTTACGCAATTTTCAGTCAATTTCAGACAGAAAGCAAAAATGTGCAAACTGATCCGTGTTAAAATTTCACACGTACAACCAAATCAGCTAACATACTTATGATGTGTCTATGCAAAGAGTGCAATGTGTTTGGAGCATTTTGGACATTTTGGGCTTTTCAAATTCACACACATACATAAACATATACACATTAATATTTGAACTAGCTAAGCACGCTTCACGCACCAGAGCAGCACGACAACAACAGCGAGATCTGTTAACAGCAACATAACAACAACAGTTACGGTGTTAAATTCTTATTGGCCGTTTCATTTCTCGCACCGTGCCAGAAAAAAAAGAAGAAAAAAATGCCCAAAATGTTGATAAACAAGAAAGCTCGTGCAGCCCTTGGCAAACGCCATCGAATAGTGCATACCCTGTCAGACCAGTTGGACCACAACTGTCACATAGTTGTTTTTTACACAATGCTATTTTGAAGCATAAATGCGATCAACGTTTCACCTACATATTTTTCAAATTATACTAAACACATGCATGTGCTTCACATGGCTTCTTTAATGAGAAAACTATAATGCTCTAAGCACAAGGGTATCAAAAAAAAGTCATTAAAAGAACTTTCGCCGGGCACAGTTCAAATGGTGGTAACATAAGAATTATTTCGTTGGGCACAAATGATAAAAGCAATAAATAAAATGTATGTATGCTAAATAAATACAGCATACATACATGCTCATATGTAAAGTGTAGTTCAGCCAACTATCAGAACAGAAAAAAAACAGCGCACCTCGAAATAATTATCACAATCAACGAACGCCGTCGCCGTCTTCGTTGCTGTCGTCGTCATCATTATCATCGTGCTGATCGCTTTTCGAGTACTAATGAGTTGGAAATGCGCGATCAGCGCCAAAACATATCAAACGACTCACGAGGGCGCTATGAGTCTCTCTATTTATCTCTCTCTCTCTCTCTCGCTCTCTGTTTACAGAAATTAACACTGACAATGTAATTCATACGCATCGTTGACTTTGATCACTTTATCATTAGCATTAATTAATTGTCCTTTAAAAACGAGTTAAATTGGTTTTGTGCAACGTCCGGCATGCTGTCTGGCCGTTTGTATAACTTTTTTCGACACCCTTAAAAATATAGACTACAAACTTGCAATATATACTTGTCTATGCCTGCGTCAGACAAAGTGTAAGAATTGGAGTGCTGCGTCCACTAGGGGGCTAGGATATCGATAAAATCGATAATTGAAAATCGAAATCGCCCCGACGGTATTTCTTGGTTACACCCACCCTGTAATTTGCTAACTGTTATCAGGTAGTATGTGATACCATATCAAAGTATTTCACAGTCGGTTACGACCGGCTGCAACGTTTCTTTCTTGCTTGGCTTAAATAAGTGCATAGTTCCAGAGTAGAGAAAGCGTAATTTATCACATTCCAAGCGATCCACTTGGACCCACTAACTGAAAGCCATGGCAATGAAATGCTCTTTATATTAAACCAAAGCAAAGACTTATTTTAAGCATTTCGCAGCAGCAGTTGAAAGATTGCCCGACTAGAAGATACCATGTACTTTAGTCAGAATAACTCATATGAGCACTTTGAAGAACAATTTAATTTTGAGATTCAGGAGAAATGGGATCGAAAAGGGATGCCATCAGCCAGTTCATCAAAACTAACCCGATTTGCACAGGTCGTTTTGACTTCCAGAATAATACTACATTTTAATTTGGAAACCATTTAAATTTTTAAGTACGTTTTTTAATTACATTTATACTACGACTTTGTGTTGAAACTGGCTTAAATGGACTTCCCCCTAAACACAATTATTTTACTACGAAAATATTAAATGACGTTCCATTTGAAGCTTGAGCGCAAGATGATAATCATTCTTTAACCAGTTTACCAACGTACATTTGTAGATTGTTTGTGCAGTGGAAGTGATTCCGTTCACAGAAGAATCAGCGAAAGTGAGTAACTATAATCCCACAATTTATTACCATTGATAAACGATCATTTTGATTTTTGAATAATAAACATAACCTTTATTGTTATTGTTATTATGGTTTTTTTTTTTTTTTTTTTGGGATTCCTTTTTTGTTATTTCCTTTTGATTTCAGGCCTGGTCTTATAATATGGAAAAATTCCAAAACAAATGAAACATCGTATAAATAATTATAGACGCAAATGTTCTTTATCTTTTTTTTAATATGTTATGTTGTTGTTGTTGTTGTTGTTGTTGTTGTTATTGTTATGGCTGTTTTGTCGGTTGCACTTTACAAAAGTACATTAATAAGTACAGGTTTTAACCTTGGACCCAACTCGGATTTGAGCTTCTGTATTTTGTAATTGTTGCTGCTGTTTTTCTTGTTAGTTGGTCGACACGCATTTGCATTGTAGGGTGTAATATAATACATTCATGGCTAAGCAACAATAAGTACAGCCAAAAGATCACGCAAATATGGGAACAACTGTAATCATCATGGATGATCATCTGTCACAAAAAAATGTTATAAATTATACATACTAGATTGGCAAAGGGGTGGGTTGGGGTTGGTTGAGGTGGGAGATGGAGGAGGAGGAGGAGTCGAGTTTGGAGTTGAGATTTTGCAAGATGCGTTGATGACTTATCGTGGCTGTATATATATATTTTAACTTGTAAAGATTGAAACCAAAATTTTGGATTTCCTGACGACAGCTACCTTAGGCATGCCGAAAATGAAACTATTTCTCAGACCGTAGTCAACTTGCCCACGTCTAAATTCCACTATTCCTCTGCACGGCTGTAAAAAATGATCACACTGCACTTAAATTGAGCATTAATTCGAAAACCAAGTATTATATCAGTGTATCTACTGGTTGAGACTTCCCTCTTTCTCTCCGAACAAAGCACTCAATTGGCACAACCCATAACGGAACGTGTCTATAGCTATGTGGCTGCCCCTTTTCATTCACTCTTAACGCCGATATATTTGATATATACCTACAAATACATACATATATATGCAGACAAGTTTGAAATTTAAATAATGTTAAATGCCCAATCACGATTTCGTACAATTTATTTCGATTAACGCACATCGTGGACTTTATAGGACATCTGTATATCTATATATATATATATATATATATATATGTATATATATCTCTATATGTGTGGCGACAGGTTCCCAAAAGAAATGACGACACGCTAACATGAAAAACAAACATTAAGTGAACAAATTCGAATGTTTTCAAAACATATTCGAGCAGCAAGCCAAAAAGAATTTTCAACATTTTTTTTTTTTTTTCAAGAAAAATGTGAAAGTTGCAGTCGAAAGTAACCGACTGCTTAATATTCTGATAAATATGAATGTAGGAATATAACAAATATAGTTCTATGGTTTAAATAAAGCTCCTCTTGTTAAACATGTATGTGTGACTAAAGGGTAAACATAGTATCAAAATTAAGATGCCACAAAATGTGTATTCGAAGAAAATACGTCAACATTTTGCGATGCATTCGATGTAAATAGTTTGGCTTGAACAATGACAACCAATTCAAAACAAATATAGAACAATGAATGATACAAAACTATGTGTGTATATGGATGTTTGTATGTAGTTAACTTTTTATTGAAAACGATTTACTGATAGTTTGGATTTTTGTTTTTTTTTTGTTTTGGCATTTACGTGGCGAGCGCAATTGTTGGTCATAAAATAGCAAAGCAAACAAATCGCGGACGATAACTTCAAAGCGCACGCTTAATAGCAACAATGCAAAAAAAAAAAAACATAAAAAAAAACAAAACAAATCAAAACAAAAATTGGTTCATTAATCTGCTTAAATTTGTTGTAATTGCTGCTGCCTATGGCTGCTATGCGATACAGAGATAACTAAAGTACTAAATTGAGCGATAATTCTTCTCGTAGTACTTTAGTTCCATGATTGTTTGTTTTTTAATTATATCTATTGTGGCAAGCAACAACAACAACAATAAAGTGACAGCCACTCAGCAGCAGTGACGACAGTAGCAGTGCCCGCACACAATAACACAAATTACGCATACGACACACATACACACACACATACAGCAGATTGACGCGAGCAGGCAGCTGTCAATCGCATGAACGGGCAAGCGATAACGGACAACAGACCGTAACAGCATGAGCAGCAGTAACAGCGGCAGCAACTGTTACGTTAACAGTCTGTATGTAAAGCGGGCAAGCCATTTGATTAAAGTCGCGCACGCGCTCTACGCTGTTGGCTTAACATTATCTGAAACTGTGAGTTGTTAACTGTTAACTTTTAACTGCTCTACAAGTAACTTTAACTTATCTTGGAATCGTCATCGTTGTCTCATTACCACTATTAATTCCATTTTTATGCCAGCCACTCGACACCTTATGTCAATACATCGATCCTGCACCTATTTTTAGACAATCCATATGCATCCCGCTGTGGCAAACAGTAACATGCATTTGACATGCCACATGCAGAGAAAAAGGACAGAATAGGGCGAAATCGTAACGCATTCAACCGGATGAATTTGGCTTTTGGTCACGTGGCTTGCATGTTGGCCAGCCAACAGCAGAACGCTTACGCAAGTACGCAAGTGCACACACACCTAGTTAAATGTTATTCAATATGTGTCTGATTCTTTTTTAGAGATCTTGGATATAGCCTTTAGCTGCGTATCTGCACGTGGAGTGTGCGAATTTTGAACGTGTTAAGTTGTTTTTGATAAGCCCCTTAGCTTTATTCAGTTCAAATATTGTGATTTATACCCTAGAGGCTGGCAGTCAACTGATGATGCACTGACGAGCTTGCGAAATTGGTAAAACTGATTGCCAAATGTGCACAAATAAAAAAGAAGGCGCCGAAGAGGAAATACTCTGTCGCATATATATGTCTAATTAATGTCAATATAACTTCTCTTAGAGGTATTTTGTGAGGTGTCACATCAGAACCACAACCTTAACTCTGGCTAAAGCAAACAACTAATTTGGTATCAAATGGGTCAAAAGTCTTATGTGTACGATCAAATATTATCAATACATAAATATATTTAATTCAATAAAAAAAATATGAAAAACAATAAAAAAAAACTCAGCACTCAACCTATTTCAGGTCTACGACTCATTTTTTAAATTACAATTCAATCTTTGAATGCAGGTCAAGCGGTGATTTGATTCGGTTTGTGAATGGATTGTTTAATGCGATTTGAAGCTTTGTTTAGAGAATAAATCTAAGTTCGTTCAACACTAAAGTTATGTTAAATATATCTGTATATATATATATATGTATATGTATATGTATATATTATTCATATCACTCTATTGCATAACGGACTGATATATTGAAATACTTTATGCAAGGGTATCAAGTTGAAATTAAACTAGTTTTCTCGCGCGCATGTTAACATTTCATCCAAATTTTACATATTACACAAACACACACACAAACACACACACACATGTGTGTGCATATGGATTTTGACTATGCTGTGGCTCTGATTATGAAGAGAGAATGTCTCTGATTATTTCCGGGTTATCTCACATGCGCACCCTTTGTCGCCACTTGCATCACGTGGCATTAGTGGGGAGTGGCAAAAATGATGCCCTAACAAGATACCATTAACACATTCCTCCTCCCTCCCCCCTCACTCACTCTATTATTGTTGTAGTCGCCTAAATTGAGAATAAAGTTCGCATGCTAATGCTGATAAGCGCACAAACTTGATTTAAATAGATTTGGTTTCTTGCATAATCTATATTAGCAAATAAAACATAATCGTGGAATTTCGACTAAAATTACATGTTATGCTAACAATTCTGTTCAGTTCGAGGAAAGTAGGCACCCACTGTATGTATGTGTGTATGTATGTAATGTATGATGCACTTGTATGCATAAGTATCACATAAATCACATCTGAAAAGCGTTGGATTTCCATTTTTTGTTTATCGATTCTAAAGTTAATCGATAAAATTCATTTCCGGTATTTGGTTTCGTAATCTTTCCTTACACTACCGGTGCGTAACTGTTGGAAGACACAATTTTGAAATTAGGTGGCAATTTCGACTGATACGTAGAGTATCAAAATATCGTTAGTTTCTGGTGTTTTCTCAATTTTGTATACACAGACGCAGACGCAGACACATACACATACACATACATAACGAATCGGCTCTAATAATGTTCCGCTACGATTCTTTGGTTCCAATGCGCCCTTTACACATAATATCAGTCAGCGGTATTGGGGTGTTAAAAGAAATGTTCAATTTAATCAATCAATAAAAATGAGCTTCCGATTCCAATTCCTACCTATTCCGGTTTGATTCATCCTTAACAACACAAGTCGTTATGCTGTAACGCTAGAATGTTTTGGTTAGGAATTATATCAGTCTAATCAGTTGCGGTTTGGCAACCTGTTAAAATATTAAATCTCTATAAGTGGACAGAAGGGTAGTTAAACGTTAGTTGACAAATTTCCCGCATTGTTTATATATACATATTTATATATATATGCAAGAAATATAAAAATGGGCAACTGGTATTATCATATGATCTCATAGATAAAGAAAATATCTAACAGATAACCAATGCTTCTTTTGTTGCTCGGCATAGTTGAGTTGCCGTCTGCTCTTCAATATCTACGAGCTGATAAGGATAAGAATGTGGATGTCATCTCTTCAAACAAAAACATTCTAAACGGATCACAATAATGTTGTACGCATGTTTGTTAATAGGGTCTGTTCCCAACCAACGTTGATGATTGATGATTGATGGCGATAAAAGTGAAATCGAAATATTGGGATGTTTTCAATATTTAACCTTGATTTCCGATTTAATTTAATTACTTATGCATATGTGATAGTTCATTCTTAATTATTGCAATTACTTATAGTTAATCTAACAAATATATTGACATAATTCATTCAACTAAACAACCTGCACAGCAACAACAACAACAAAAGCACACTCGACTAGGGAATACTCTAACAATATGGAGCCATGGATCGTTCAAACTGAGGCATGCTCATTTTAAATGAATTTACACACAAATAACAGTAATATGCTGATATGCCTTGCGCTGCTTTCAGATAGGGTATTCACAGTGGGCAACAACAACAACAACAACAACAAATAGCGTGCCAAACACAGAGCTGCTTCCAACCAAACGAAATTTGACCGGTTTTAACTACTTTGACTTTGGTGTTTTGTCTATTTTATTTACTTTATTTATTTCAGTCAATTCAAGTAGTGTGAGCGAGAGAGAATATATTTTATTTTTACGCTGGCTGCCTTGAGGCTGGCTTTGTGTGTGTGTGTGTGTGTGTGTGTTTCTATGTAAATAGGTGTTTGTCTTTTTTATGATGGCGTTGATATGAAACTTTGTCTGGTTTTTTTTTATTTATTTATTTTGTTTTTTTTTGGCATACGCCGCACTTGTAATAACTATGGTGACACCAAAAAATCCATAACAATTTAAAGATTTAATTACACTAAATAATATATGCAATTATCAATAAATCATTTAATACAAAACATTCAAGGTGCTGTGATTCACCGTACCCCAAGCCAGTACATAAGCTATATAGAGTACCAATTAAGAGAACCGTGGGATATACCTAAATATGCAAGACTAACGTAAACAAATTAATGAAATTCGTAAAAATGTTTATATATTTAAATTTTCTTAATTTACACTTAATTGGTTTACCTTTATAGACTTAAATAAGATATTCTACGCAAAATAAAACTCTTGAGCTCAAGTAAATATGCACATTTACAGATATTTTGAATAAATATTTTATTTTTGACAAGCGATATATCAGAAAATGTTTGGGATTTTTCTACTTATATTTTTGATACATTTGTAAACAAACAAATTTCGTTATCAATTGATTAATTGGGATCACTTAAACAGCAAAATTCGTTTGAAGCAAAAATATTACAGAGAATAAGGATCCAAATTATTATTTTTTTTTTACAACTTTTTTTTTAAATTATTTATAACTGAAATCAAAATAGTGAAATTCGTAGGAACGAAAATTGCATAGGATATTTTTTTTTTGTCTTCTTTTCATGTTTGGACACCATAAAGAATATATATTCTTTTTTGGGATCATTAGCTGACTCGAGATTCTTTCTACATTTTTAGCCTTTTATATATATATTCGATTTATGCTGCAGGCAGCGAATGGATCAGAGATGAACGGGTCAGAAACAATGCGTCGAAAGATGAGTTCTAAAGGTATGTGCGGAATATTCAGTAAACAGTCAGCCCAAAAACAGCTATCATAAGTAAACAAAAATTTGTTCAAAACGAGAAATGTTCACAAAAAAAACTCTTTAAAACGCACAAGAAATTAAAAAAAAAAAAAGAAAAAAAAAAAAGCATGTTTGTGTGTTTTCGAGTGATGTTCAAATTTCGCGATTTATTGTGAAATTCGCTAGACGGTAAATGGCTGGGATGGGACAAACCTCAATTGTGTATGTGTGTGTATGTGTGCGTATGTGTGCGTATGTGTTTAGATGTGTGTTAAATATGTATTTACTGTGTCCGTATCTTTATGAGTTGGGCGTGAGCTGTGCGAGCCAGTTGGCCTATAACGACGACGACAACAAATTATTTGTTGCTGATAAGATTTTGTTTACTTTTGCAGCTCCAGGAGCAAAGTGAGCAAAGTTTTTACTCTTCTTAATTTATTTTTGTAATTTTTTAATTACTGCGAGAACTCTCCCATCGGGAAAGAAAGGGATTTGGAATGGGGTCTGGGTATATGGTCTGCCATATATGATAACTATAACTATGACGTACATTGCAAATCGAAATTGTCAACTGTCAAATGCTGCGCGCGACTCGCAGAAATGTGCCCAAGGCAACAATAACAACAAAAGATACAAATACAAACGGCGAGCAGACAGTCGCTGAGCGATGACTTATTGTTGCTCTTGCTGCTTCTGTTGATTGCTTGCTGTGTTGCTTTTGCTTTTGCTTTTGGTTTTGATTTTGTTTTTTTGTTTTTGGTTTTTTATTTTGTTGTCACGTGAGGCGTTCATGCGCCGCCGACAGGCTGTTTTTTTTATCGGTTATTGTGCGCATTTTGGCAGGGTAGCGCCTCAATCGAAAGAGAATAAACAAAAAAGCACTAAACTTTGATTTTTTTTTGTCTCGAATTTATATCAATCAGTCAATCAATCAAGCAATAATAATTGGAATGCAAACAAATCAAAGCAAATTGCAGCCAATTCACCTTAAAACTGCTCGACTAAAAAATACCCACTTCTTTTTTTCTTACAGTTTACATATAAATTTTAAATATATTTATTATTTAAAGATAATATAATTTGCATTTAAATCAATTTCAACAAGTTTAGTAAAACAAATAAAATAACGAAAATCTCCAAATAACAAAAAATAACAGCTGACAATTATAATAGAAGTGGTGTTGCCCAAGAACGCCTTACTACTGCAGCTAATCCTTTGTACAAACACTTTTTTGACATACTGTGCACTGTACATATATGTATATGTATATATATATATATATATATATATATATACAGTTCTAAATATGATCAGATAAAAGCCTCTGCCCGTCTGAATGAAAATTAACTAAGGTGTTCAACCTTGAGCGTGTTTTGCGTGCGTTTGCGAAGCGTTTTTTTTATTTTTTATTTATTTTTCTTTTATTATTGCCATTTGCTTTTGTTATTGTTACTATTTTGCGGCGCTTGCGCATAAAAAATCGACTCTGTGAGTGTGTGTGTGTGTGTGTGTGTGTGTGTTTTTGCTGAGTAGTAAACAAATAGATGAAATTATATAGAACGCAAAATGTTAGAGGCACAAAACACAAATTGAAAACATAAAAAAGACTGACAAAAGAAGAAAGAGAGCTGAAGAGAGTGAGTGAGAGCAATCGCAAGAGATAGGCAAAGAGAGACTGACAGACAGAGGAGAGAGAGAGAGAGAGAGAGAGAGAGAGGGAGAGAGAGAGAGTTCATTAAGAAGTTTACAATTTGGTTGCTGTTGTTTGTCTGAATTTTTTTTTTTTTTTTTTTTTTAGTATTTGCTTATAAATTATTTGCCCATTAAATATTATTTAGCACTTATTTTCTTCGACATTTCTGTGTGTTGAGTCATCCAAATACGAAATTTTCATTAAACACTGACCACAAACGATAAGATAAGATTCATTTCTGGGAAATCATGTTCATTATTATGAAACAGCAGCAACAAAAATAATGATTTTTTTTTAACTTAAATTGTTAAAACTCTTTTTAAATGATATCGAAAGAGATTTCGCTGATCACCATGAAGTATACACTTTTAGTCATTCTCGCAGTCTCTCAGCTATATATTGATGGAACTTCGCACATATCCAATTAAAGGGATGGTTTGCCACCTTTGCGTCAAGCATAATAAATACACATTTATCATTTACAGTTGTGCCTGGGCGATCTATGCATATATACACACCCATCATTTTTTCGCAATTCATCTCTATAAAGTACACATAACCACGTCGTCATGCCCATTATTTATTGATGTCAAAACGACTCATGTTTCGTTCCGATTCTTCTAAGTTAAGTGTAAGATAAAAGTGAAGCGATCCTCACATTCAACGAGATGTTATGATCCAGATTTTTTCTCTAGAATACTACATTTAAATTTGTCAATTTGTAAACAGGAAATGCAACGACAAACATCGCTTCTTGATCAAATCTATAATCTCAGGGTTTGTTAATAGTTGAATTAATTCAATATAATTAGTTCTATTTGTTAATTGTAGGTTAGGGAAACATAGATTCCGAAAGATTGAAAATTAATTAAATCAATATCGATATTAAATGAACGTAGCCTAAAATCTGATTGCAATTAACATGTTGATGCTGACAAGGCGTTAATATAAATATATATGTATATATATAGGTATATAGAGGTAAATAAGGTAATCTTCTCGATTTAGTTGAGTACTTGTGTGGTGGAATAGATTTTGGTTATTTTGAATATCTCTGATTAAGGACTTTAAATTCCTACAATATAAATGTAAAACTAAATTAGAGGACAAATCATAAATCAAATGAAAATCGGTGCGGCACTTTTCACTTGAGTTTCGACGAGTTCAATGACCTCCAGCTAGAGTGTGGAACACCCAAAGTGTCAACCTTTGGCAACAAGAGATGAAAACGAAAAGACCGCAACAACAACAACAGCAACAACAACAATGCCAAGAACAATATATACACAAATATTAAATAATTGGTAGGTGGTGTTAAAGATATTAATAATGTACATGGTACAAAACAAACAAAAAAAAGGGGACGATACTTTTCGACTATATTAGTTATTATTTTGATGAACGAATCTGACATGAGTTCAAGGTTTGCCAAATTCAATAACAACAACAATGACAAGCAACAGAACTAGATATATATATATATATATATATATCTATTTATATATATATATATATACAGACATGTATAAATACCTAAAGCATTGCTTGCCTCTTTGTTTGTTTGTTGATGTTAAAAGCTCCCCTAATTTGATGTATATAATATGTAATATAACTAGAAAGAATGCCCTAGTCGAGAGAGCTCGACTACTAGAAACTGCTTGAGCTTGCTGCTGTGTAATTGGTTATTGGATTCGTGTTTTATAATCGATCTCGCTGAACTTCATTATACCCATAAAAAGACGTTTATTAAAAATGACTGTTACGGAAAACATTTTAATATTAATATAAATAATACACTTGTAGAGAAAGAAATCTCAAATTTTGATTACTAGGTATACGTAGCCGAGAATTGTGAGTTATTCGAGTGATGTATGTGTTTGTTGTTGCTTTCGGTAACAACTTGTTTTTCATATCCAGACCGAATCGACTCGAAGTCGTTGTCATTTCATTAATATTATTAATTAATTTAACAAATTAGCACCGATGTGTGGATTAATAACAATTGACGTCACAACAGTTTACAGCTTCCGTTTAAAAGAGTTTAAAAGATTGTTTTGCTCCTCTTTGGCAGTTGATTCAAATGAGTCTCTCAACTCATTTAAACGAATGCCTCGCCTCGCTCTTGGTATGTGCTTATTAAACCGGCTACGGGGGGGATTCACAAAACTGCATCGAACTGATCAGATCAACATATTACATATTCATCATTTAATTTCAGCGGCATTTCCGATTGGCCTTTGTAATAGACAGATTGTTGACGGGGTGTTCTCTAAGTATCGCTGTTGTCTGGCTGCCTTCAATGTTTCCAAGAAACATTTTGCAGTGTTGCGTTTTAATTTTAGACAATTACTCTTGTCATTATCGTTGTTAGCTTATAATAATCGCGCAAAGCAATGAAATTTAATGTTAATGTAAACAACAACAACAACAATTACTAACAAATATTGTATCAGAGCGATGCATGCAATCTTTTGAAATCTATTCAAACTCCAAATGCAGTTCGATGTAAATATGTCAAGCAGATGAAATGATTATGTGACAAAAGATGTGTGAATTTGAAGTGAATCTGTACTAATATCCAAGGCAAGATATGAACAGACTGTATATATAACACTAAATCTATACTCGACTAGTGATGCTGATCAGGAAAATATATACTTATATGGAGTAAGTCCTTCTGCATATCACACCTTATTTTACCTTTCTTAATGGGTTCAGAGTATACAAATGCAATAGAAAACCAAACCCGCCCAAAATGATACACTTATAATTCTTGAAAATTCTATAAGCAAGAATAAATTAAAATCAGAAGATTGTAGATTTCGAGATTTCGAGATTAGCAAAAATATATACTTTCTCTAGTCTTTATTTGTGAGTCTGCATTGGTGTTGAGAGGGTAACTGCTAGCTGGATTAATTCTAAGCACATTCGAGGATTAAAACACAAGGCAAAACAACAATAGAAAACAACAACAACAACAACAACAATAACAACAACAACAAACAACAGGAACAATCACTAATCATTTTGTTTAGACTCCCAGTTTCTTTGCTAACTTTGACTTGAGAAGGAGGGGGAGAGTACAATAGACAAATACAATAGAAACAGCAACAATAACAAAGCAGCAAGACGAGGAGAAGAAATACAGTGAGAGACAGCTCAATTCGACCAGTGTCAAAGAAAAAAAATAATTGCCTGCAACTTATTTGAACCAGGTATATTGTGGACAGGTGGGGAAACATCAGTATATTAGGGTCATACAATCATATTGGTGGTAAATACATGTACCTACCATCGGTTTTTGGAACTTTTGAAAAATAATGAATAATTTGCTTATGGCAGGCTTAGTACGTTTTTTTCTTTGACACTGGTCAACTTGAGCTGTCTCTCACTGTACGAATATCTAATGATGCACTGCCGACTTTCATCTGACGATGGCAACAACAAAAACAACAAAAACAACGAAAACAACTACAACAAAATAACCAACTAAAACAACTAAAACAGCTAAGACAGCTAAAACAGCTAAAACAGCTACCAGTGGCAGGGCAGTTAAGCACAACAACATTTTAATTGAGGTGGGCTCGCCGTAAACAAATACATACATAGAGGTATCTGTATTTGTACAGCTGCCGCCAAAATAATAGTACTACACACATGCATGTAGCATGTATGTTATGCAAAGCACTACAAACAAACAAAAAAAAACAAATAGTGAAAATATAATTTTAAAAAATTACGGAAATGGATGCCACAATGCAAAGGTTGTCTTTTTTCTATAATAATACAATTTAAGAATTTTTCAACACATATTTTATGACAATATTTATGTTTGTATTCTAAAATCATTGTCATTGCCATTGATAAGAAATCAAACAAATTGTTCTTTTTTGTCGAACAAAATGTTGATAAATATTGAAGATTTTGAAAGAGTTCTCGCTTTTATTGAATATGAAATATTGGAATACTTTTCAATAAACGGATCAGTTAAAACTGTATTATTCTACTCAGTAAACTGTAAAGCAAATAGGTCTCAAAACAGTCCAAAGCCGAAAAAAAATGCAAGGAATACCAAAATTAGCCAAGAAATCAAACGGAATCTGAAAGGCGGTATGAAAATATTCGGAGAAGCACTACTCTCATTTTGACCGCTGCTGTAAATGCAAATTCATATTTATATGTACGCTGCATGCTACATGCTGGAGTACAAAATGGCGGCGAGAGAGAATGAGAGCCATATAATTGTGTGGCGCACAATTGTACACACAATTAGATTGATTAGCCTTAACTTGAAATTATTATACTCTCTTCTCGAATGGAAACAAGTGAATAAGCTGCAGCTACCGATTGCTTAATACTCTGTTCGCAGTGCGACAGAAAGCTTACTTTTCAAATTTGCTGACTTAAGGACTTTTGGAGATAATGCAAATTTTGATACAGTTTATAGGGCAAGACAATTGTTTCAAAATACGCCAAGGTCTTCAATCGAGTCGTAATTTCAATAACAGCAACAAGATTTGAAGATTCTTGATTGCGATTCTACGATTTTAGTTTCTGGTTTCTGGTTCTATAAAATCAAAACTCAAGGAACTGTTCAAGTTCAGCTGCCAGCTATTATTACATTGGAAACAGGGTATCTATGCAGTTGGTACGCTGCTCGACGGCAAAGGCCGCACAAACGCCCCTTTGATCATTAACTAATCTAGAGAGCAGAAAATTGCATTTAATAAGCAGATGACAACCCGTAGAGCTGTGGAGGTTAATAGCGTCGTCGTTTGTGGGCCTGATCCGTTGACTAAGTCAAGTCACGAGACTTGGCACACACACTCGCACACTCGCACACTCACACACATACAATCAAAGTTCAAGTTAAATAGTTAAGCCTTCCCGTATGTGAGAATCGTATGTGAATATTGCGAAATGCAGAACTATCAATCGGAGACAACAATGCAGGTCACATAGAAAATCCCCCGCACAGAAAGTGACTAAGCATTTCACAATTTGTTGTGGGATATTACTGTCGAATTCAGTAACACGAGTATGCACTGTAGTGAGTAATACAAAAGTTTCAAAGTTAAATAGATTTTAATTTTTTTTTTTTTTTTTGGGGCTTATAATTTTTTTATTAATACTCGCAATACTACAAAAAAAATCGCTGAACCATAATGTCAATGTTTAAAATCAAATCAATGTTGAACCGGAACCGGTATCGTTGAACGGACACTGAAGCAGTGAATTTCTTAAGCTTTCGATAACTTTGGAAGAACTAAAATCATGCTGATGCAGTTTATTCTATATACACTAAAAAAAAATTAAAGTTCGAAATCGAAGTCACAACTTAAATACGAATGCGTCACAATAAATATGAAGCGCACTTTACGATGGCCGCCAAACTGCAATTCCCTTGACATGCCTGTGTATATATATGGGTACATGGCAAGGATTCAAGTCAATTAGACACTCCCCAGAGTTTGCCAGCTTAGCCAAATGGATGTTCTTTTTCAGTTGCGAAGGCAATCATTGTTGCTGCTGTTGTTGTTGTTGTTGGCATTGGTATCAGATAGTCAAGTTCTTAGTTTGGTTGTGCGCACCAGGGGGCCACTTCCTGGCACGACCTTGTACAAACTATTAAATTGTATTCAATTAACATTAGCAATCAACAACAGCACCACCCAACACCACCCACAAGCACTCCCCCAACGGAAATCAAGTATAAGGTATAATGCATACACAAATAGCAACAACAAGAAGAAAACTTTAATCGAGTCATGTCTCGGAAAGTATCCTTATGTGTTGGGGCTCTCAATATTGTTTTCACTGTGTGTTTGTCTTCAAATGTCATGTTTTCTAGGATATGTTATGGTCCTGCTCCTGCATTCACGCATAGATTCAATTGAATTGAAAGTATTGTGGCTCAGTTTTGTTGCTGTTGCCACGTGTGTAGACTAGTGGCCTACGCAAACAACGTCCATCCCCACTCTGCTACCAACAATCCAAGAATAATATCCATATACGTACAGTGACCCACACCTTATTAAGATCAGTGTCAAAGAAAAAAAGTAATTACCTGCCATAAACTAATCATTAATTATTTTTCAAAAATTCCAAAGACCGATGGTAGCTACAGGTATTAACCACCTAAATTAATATATGACCACAATACACTGGGGTTTCCCCACCTGCTAGGTAGGATTATGTAAAAAAGTAGCCTATTTTCTTTGACACTGATCTTAATAAGGTGTGGGTCACTGTATGTGTTTATGTGTATACGAGCCGAAAGTGCTGTCAACATTGCAGACGATGTCACACAGTGGGACAACATCATTGGCCAAATGTACACAAGTAAAGTGATACGAAAGTAATCGATTTGAGCCACTGTGCAACGCCCCGCTGACGCTCTCAATTATGGCCACACGTGCCCTCTCTATGTTGCGTCAATCAGAGGCGAACAAGAGTCTATTAGTGCTATTATTGATGTTGCTCTTGTTTATTATTGTGGTTGCTGTTGTGTTGTTGTTGCAATCTCTCGTTATCAAAATCAAAATCAAAATCATTTATCTTATATAGACACACACATAAATATGTATCTGGGGTCTGTGTGTCTGTTAAGGCAAAGGTACATAAGTGCCAAGTAAAGTTAAAAAAGATGTAGAAATAAGAAAATATGTTTAAAAAAAAAAACAAAACATAAATAGAAAAAAAGTCAGAAAAACAAACCTGTTCCTCCTCCGCGCCCCGCAAACGTTGTGGTCGCCAGCATTGATGAACTGGAACCGGAACCAGCGACGCCGGCTCCACTGGTTTTTGTGTATTTTAAAAGCATCGCGTTCTTGCTGTTGTTTTTGGGTTTTGTTTTTGTTACTTTCTTATCTCTCTATTTTGTATTTTGTGTGTTAACAAAAAAAAACAACAACAAAAATTAAAACAAATAATTGCACTTAATATATATTATGTATTGTTTATTTTATGTATCTGTTTTGTTTGTTTATAATGGCTGCGCTGCTTGCTGGGCCAACAGGCTAGCGGTAACTAACCAATAAACTTGGCTAACCCAAAAGTCCGAACGACGTCAACGTCAGCGGCAGCGGGTTCGCTGTGTATTTATTGCTATTTTTAGTGACAATAGTTTTTTGTGTTTTTATTCACGATTGACGCAGGAACGAAGACAGCTCGTTGTTTGTTCTTTCGTTCACCACTCTCCTGTCGCTTTTTTCAGATGTATTATTATTATTATTATTATTATTATTATTATTATTATTATTGTTCACTATTCACGTAGTGTTTGTTGTTATTGTCGTGTTGGGTTTTCTCTTCAATGAATGCTCATATGCTTATACACGCTTTGCGCGTGTATGTGTGCGTGCGTGTGTGTGTGTTCGGTTTAATTGTGTCTGCCTTGAAATTGTTTCGATATCTGTTCAACATGGCTTGGCGTGCATGCATTTCATGCTCTAACTGTGCCCAGTTGCATCCACGATCGTTTCGTATATGCTGCGACAGTGTTAACACGTTTTGCACACGAAAAAAAAAAAGAAAGAAGGAAAATAATTGATGCGATATCAGTACGACTATTGCCCTTTAGTTGCATTCAACTGGTTGTGTAGTGCTGCCGGACTGTTGAGAGGTGACCAATGTGGCCAATGTGGCCAGGGCTGGACAAGCACAATTCAAAATTATCGATATGCGTTTTATCGACTTCGATATACATACATTGTTGACCAGTTGGCAAATATAAACAGCTGATCAATGCGAATTAAAAACAAATAAATTATTTAGTTAAATACATTTATTTGTGTTGACACAATTCCATAGCCTAATGTCATCGGATTTTTGTCTGGTCACATCGCCATATTTGTTCGTTTGATTGCAAATCGTAAATTGAGAGGGCGAGTGGCACACAGCAACCACAAAACACACACAAAACGGATAAGATTATTCAAAGCGGCGATAATTTGACTGATAAAACATTTGTAGCTCGGGAACAAAGCAACAAAGAGACTAAAACTGAGACTTTAGCCATAGGCATCGCCATCGCTCCACTTAATATGCATTCGCATTGAACGTGAAACCCGAAGCTAGTCAAATTCAAAGCCTCAAACGATGTGCGTCATATTCTTCTATGCAAACTCAGAGCCACAGCCAACGGGCTACAAACTCATCTTGGCCTCCAACCGGGATGAGTTCTTTGCCCGCGACACACAAAGAGCCGCCAAATGGTCAAATGCCGAGCATTGCTACGGAGGTAAGCTAATTAAAACGGGTTAGTTCATTAAAGTTAAATAACAAATTTGCAGGCATTGATTTGGAGCCGGGACGCGAGGGTGGCACTTGGCTGGCCTTTGGCAGCGAAGGGGGCATCTTCAAAGTGGGCGCATTGCTCAATCTGACGGGGGAGCCACAGCCACGCAATGCAGTCGGTAAACGCAACTTTCATGTTCACTCATTATACACATTTTATTCATCGTAGAGTTGAACACGCTTGGAAATTGATCACGCTTACGTTTTTCCAAATTACAATCTATCACAATCTTCGCTTTGCTATATTGCTTGGCTTCCGCTATAATACAATTTAATATTCAATAATTTGCCAAAACACAAGCATACACAGTGGAAACGATCCATGCCAATCGCTTTTCGATTAGAAGATTGATGGCCAAATATCCTTTAGGATAGCCAACATGTTTGCCTGCCCGTCGTCTGTCGGACAACGTTATTCTATGATATTATTCCTCCTGTTTCCCTTCCCGCTCATAACTGATAACGCACCCATTTTTTGTTTGTTTCGAAGCGCACAAGAACATTTTGCAGCCGCATAATATAACCAAGAACAACTGCTGCCAAAGCAACCCGAACAAAGAGCGCCACTCAAATAACAAACATTTCTTACTAGGACGCGGCATGATCGTGGCGGACTATGTGCGGCAATCAGATGTGCAACACGACATTAACAACTATAATCAGCATCTGCTGGACGACTGTAACAAATACAGTGCCTTCAATTTTGTTTCCATTGAGATTGGGTAACCACAAGTTCTGATTCTGGTTCTGAGTCTGATCTAATCGATACTCATCTGTCTTTATTTAATTGTAGCGACTCCACGCAGCCGGCACAGATCAAACTGTTGAGCAATGTGCCACCGACGCTGGCGACCTTTCAGCAGGGACAATGCTATGGGTTTGGCAACAGTCTGCCCGAGAGTCCCTTCGAGAAGGTGCGCTATGGCCAGACGCAATTCGAACAGATTGTGAGCAGACATGGCCATTCGGATGTGGCCACACTGAGTGCTGAGCTGCTGCAGCTGCTCAAGAACAAGCACAAGTTCTGGCCAGATTGGGAGCTGAAGCGACGTGCCCCAAGCTGGGGCCAGGACCTCAGCGCCTTAAACGTGCACATCGAGGAGCACGGATATGGCAGCCGGACCCATTCCCTCATTCTGGTCGATGCCAACAACAAACTGCACTTCATTGAGGAGACCATGTTGGGATTGAGTCCCAGCGGTGAATGGCAGCGCACCCATATTGAAAAACAATTCGACAGCATTTAAACAATTGGCTTACAAAATAAATGACCCATTTCGCTCAGAACACAACTAACACTTATATATATAACTGATAACTGGATATATTTAAGTTGTTTAACTTTAATCAAAAATGACTTTTAAAGATAATTGGCTTGAGAACAAAGTGATTCGACTAAATTTGAATACACATTTACAAATTCTAATCACAAAACTTGAAGACTACAATTATGTTATTCTTCAAGCTTAACGGTAGCTAAACAGTTATATATACATATATATATATATGTAGATATAGGTATATATGCCACATTTTCCTTATGCAGACATTGACTGTGCCAAGGCTTACTAAATTTAATTTAATTTAAATAAAATACGCTTGTACATTGAATAACGAGTCATGTAGTCAAATAAACACATTAATAAAGCTAAATATATAGACATATTTGTAAATAAGATTGTTAATTGATATACAGGCAACTCAAATTCAAGAATCTTCGGGCTAAATAATTTAAAACGTATTTTTTAAATAACCTTTGCGTTTCTCCACAAATTTTCAGCAAACTCACCAAATTGGCATCAATTTTGTTTCAGCTGAAAATTCCCATTAAACATACCATATTTTTACTTTCCAGTTTGTCTACATATATATATATATATATACATACACCTATTTTGTACAGTTCTGCCAATATCTAACTTGAGTTGCAAATAAATTTATTCATCTCAGAAGCGAGTCTTCAAAAATGCGCTCAAGAAGGAAGCATTTTCAATTCCATTTTTCCTTTAAGCGAGTTCATCCAGTACATCTTGCATATATAATGGTTATATATTCACGTACAGTTACAATCTGCTTGTGCAAACATTCATTTAAGTTTATATTGCATATAAACATATATGCATATATGTATATATATTTGCAGAGTTGAGAAAAATAACAGCAAATTATACAAAATGATCCAAATTATCTTTATGATGCCGCTTAATTGAGGCCGCACTACTTGTACCTCTTGCCAACACGGCCAGCACCATGTGATGTGCCACCACTAGTTGATGTCTCCCCAGCACCAGATCCAGCGCCGCGCAGATCGCTTTTGAGCTTGCGTGAATTCTTGGCCCGATTGCTGCATGTGGGCAAATAACAACAATTAAGTGGATGCAGCTTGATGTACAAACTTGACTTGGACACAAACTTACCGCTTGTTTAGGGTAGACCTTGTGAGCGGTATGTAGGCATATGGATCCATTTTTCCGCGCTGCTTCATGTCGCCCTTGGCCTTTTTGCTGCTGTACTCGCTGCCCGCTTGCTTTGAGTGTCCACCGCCGCCGCCGGATTTCATAGACATGGCATCGGTGGCTGTGGCTGGTGCTGCGGCGCCACCAAGAGGACGATGTATTCCCTTGCGTGTGCTGGCGCTCATTTTACCCGAGCGCATGCTTAATGCATCGCTAGCCTGACGCTTGCGCTTGGCGCTAGTTGCCTGATGCAATTCCTCCGCATCGCTGGAGTCCTCCTCCATGCCGCGCTTGACATTCCCATTATTACCCGGCTCAAGACCGCTATCCACCGATTCATCTTCGCTGTCAGAGTCATCATCATCATCATGATTATTTTTGCCCTGTCCTCGTAGCGCCTTATCGCTAATGATCAGGCGACCATCGTCGGCCGTCTTGAAGCCACCATTGACCAACTGTGGCTTGGACTTGGACTGCGGTTTGCCGCATCCCGTGGCAGTTGCTGCAGCCGAGCCACTTGCTGCAAGGAAACAGTTTGAAACTGGAATTTGAATAACGAAGCTTGCGGCTTACTGAGCACATTGCCAATGGACTTGAGATCGGCCAGGTCGACAATCTCATCGGCATCCTCGCGTATGTAGGTGCTGCGCGCTTGCTTGGCCTTTGATTTTGATTTGGCTGCACGCTTCTTGGTCGCCGAGCCATCCTCCTCCATTTCCATATCTTCCGGCAAATCGGAATCCGAATCGGCCAAAATGTCATCGATGCTGCAAATATGATGCGACAATTGAGTCTGGATGTTGAATTGAATATTGATAGTTGATGTTGACGCTTACGTGTAGGTCTTCTGCTCAAGATCACCGACCAGCTCCTCGTCGGAGCTTTCGGCCTGTGCCTCCTCGCTCTGCTTTTTGCGTGTGTCGCGACGCATCTGCTTGCGTATATTTTTGAGCCGGCGATGAGTGACCTCATCGTCGCCAGGCACAAAGTGTGCCAGTTCCTCTGTGGTGTAGCGTTTGCACAGCTTCTTCAGGAAGTAGCCAATTTGTATGCGGCAATAGCGTTTCGTGTCCTTTGTCATCGCCGATAGCGAACGCATCTGCAATAGATTCGCTTGATTAGTCAGATTTATTCATCTATCAAATGACGGCACTTACAATCGTCTCCAGGTGATTGGCCACCAGCGGAGAGGGTATCACCTTGATGAATGTGATGAGAAAGGCAACGGCTGCTTCAGCCTGGTGTCGCGACTTCTTCACCAGAAACACAGATACCTGCTGGAGCACAAACTCCAGTGTGCTCACAGTTAGAAATTGGCCTTGTTGATGCAGCACCGCACGAAAGGCGAGAATTGTGTTGGTTATCAGGGAGCCATCGCCGGTGAAGCCGACGGTCAGGATGTCAACGAATTCATTAATTTTGTCTGCCTCCATATACAGATTGACAATCAGCTTGATTAGATTTTCGGCCACCTGCTCCTTGCGAGTCGAGAACTGCAGACGTGATGCCTGACAGACGCTGCACGTGCTGTTGAAGGCCTCCAACAGTATCTGCTGCAATGCCAGGCAATTCTTGCGCGTAAACTTCTGGCATGAGGGCTGATCGGAAGTCATCAGCTCGCGCAGCAATCTGAAAGGTGCCCAATTAAATAGTCTGTTACATAGTCTGTTTTTTGTTGTACTCACTCGTAGGTCTTGCGCTGTTGTTTCTTCATCTTCTGCTCATCGCGGGCGACCAGCTTGGACTCATCGTTGCGCAACACGGGCGCCATATATTTCTCGAAATAGGCCTGGGCGCTCTTGAAGAGGTCCGCCTGAACATCGGCCGGCGTACGCTCTATATATAGACGTATGACGTCAAGAGCACGCTTACGCTGATCCGCCTCATAGCTGCCGGTTGGCTTCTGTATGTAGATGTTAAAGAGACGCGGCAGAAAATTGCGTGCATGTTGCCCAATTGCCTCATGGCATTCCTCACTCTGACTCTCGTCGAGCAGCTCGAGCAGGCCATCGTAGATGGGTGCACGAAACTCGTGAATGTTTTGCAGGACATCGCCCAATATTGGCGCCAATTTGTGCAAATAATCCGGATCGCGGGGCTGGCGACAGAAGCCCGGAAACAGACCCCACAGCTGGCAGGACAATAGCTCATAGATATGCGCCTTATTGTTGCCGTTCTCCTCGATGGCAAACTTGCGCCAATTGATCAGACTATTCATGGCCAACGGCACCACATACTCCATGAAAAACTGCAGGCTCGCCCCATTGACGCCCTCACGCAACAGCGGCAAGAGCCAGGAGCGCGCCAGACTCGTCCAATGGTATCGCTCTCAGCACCAGCTCCGGCCCCAGCGCTTTAACGGCACTAATCAGCGTGTGCTCAATCTGCAGACGCAAAGCGCCTTGGCTCTCATAGCGTTTGCCAATTGTCGCCAGCGATGGATTCAGCTCCGCTCTACGTGAATAGTAGAAAAGAATTTTGTTAATAATAATGAGATTAAAGAAAGAAAAAAAAATATGTAAAACTTGTTCATCTATAAGATCTACCTAGTCAATGTCAATCATTTATACACAACAAGTAAGAGGGAACAAGTATGCCAAGCAGCTGAACCGATACTGAGTACAACTGTCAAATTGTATACTTCAAATTCAGATTCTAAAGTGTCATTCGTAATTGGGGCTGCATAAAATTGAGGTAACTATAAAATGTAAAAGACCAAACGACTAGTTTCCATTCGCTATCATCTGTGCAGTTTGCCAAATATGGGGGAAAATCACGAGGATGTCGATTATGCCAGTCTGTTCGATATCTTTTGCAAGTTTTGCGGCGCATGGTTCGTCTACAGACGCGATATGATCGAGCATCAGAACCATGAGCACAAGGGTGAATGCAAATATATGTGCTTTTATTGTCCGCAAAAGTTCAAATATGAATGCCACAAAGAGTATCATTCGCGATTCCATACCGGTGAGCGGCCATTCAAGTGCTCCAGCTGCGAGTGGTCATTCGTTACAAACAGTGATCTAACACGGCATATGAAAACCCACATCATGTCGTACCCAATGTTCGAATGTCCCGAGTGCAACAAGGCATATTACTGGAAGAGCTCGCTGACCCGGCATAAGAAAAAGCACCACTTATAAAAAGTAACGACCGTATTGCAGGAGATGGTTTCAAAGCTGAGAAACTGAATTACAACGACTGACGCCCAATGCTTATGATTGGATACATACAAAAATAAATATATAATATATCTAAGAAAAACAAAAACTTATTATTGTTCGACTTGCCCAAAGTGTTTGCCGCATGCCTCGAAGACAATGGAGAATATGAGTATAACATATTTGGAGATTTCGCCGAATGGGGCATTGAGCACCTTGTGCAGTGAGCCAATAATGCGTGCAACCGATTGACGATGCTGATCGGCCAGTTGCTCGGTGGCACAGGCACGCGCCACACAATCCTGCAGCAGCTCCTTAATGCAATTCGACACACCGATAACAAGTTCACCGCGCTCCGACATCCACAGATCGGTGGTGCACACATCAAAGAGTCGTGGCAGCGCCTGCATACGCAAATCGAGCTGTAGTATGGCCAAATGCAGATGCCCCTCCTTGAGCACCGTGATCCAGGTAAGCGTTTGCCGGACATCGCTGCGATCTGGACGATACTCGCGTATGGCCGCCAGCAGTGTGGCGCACAACGTTGCATTCAAATTCGAGCTGCGCGTGAGAAAGAGAGTGTGCAGCACCTGAAAGCAATTGGTACGGACGAGCACATTCGCCGCTGTCATTATGGACAGCAGATGCTCACAAACATTGCGTATGTCCTCGGTGCGAAAGCCGGCCAGCGTATCCTTGAGCAAGGCCAATGTATGCAATACGGTCGTCTGTTGATTCGCCAACACCTCCGGCTTGAATTGGGCCAAACAGAATTTCATCACACGACTGCTGGCCGGGTGGTTCATTGGCTGCTGCTGTTGCGTCTGCTTCTCCTTATTCTTATCAACATCATTATCATCTTCCTCGTCGTTAGCAACTGGTTGTGGTGGCATCATGAAGCAGCTGCCATGTATTATAGAGATGACCGCGTGCTGTGCTGCCTTACGTATTTTGGGCCTGGAGTGAATGCTGAAAGCGAGCAGCGCATCAAAGTACTGTAATGTGGAGCTGTTCGACCAGGTCGCATAGTCCTGGGCGCGCAACAGCACCGACAAGCAGCCAATCAGCTAAAAGTGGTCAACATAAATAAAGTTTGAGTTCAAATGATTGAAATTATGAATGGGAATAAAACACGCAGTGAATTTACTTACATAGCGTATAACAGATTGACTGGAATCAAGGAAACGCTGCAGCAGCTGCTGAATTGTGGCCGCTGTCTGATCAAATCGTTTGCGCAGCACTGGTGCCGGCACAGACTTGATGCCCATCGAGAGGAGCGCAACGGCGGCAATTATGTCGCGCTCCTCGGTGGCGGCCTCGATTTGACTGATGAGGAGCAGAAAGTATTCGGTGGATGATTCGTTGCCGCCACGTTCACGTATTATTTCTGTCAATGCGCTCAAAATGGCCAGCATATCCTTGTGCAAATCGGAGGATGCACGAAAGCCGGTGAGCAGCTTGTTGAAGCTCATGTTGCTGCAGCTGGTGTAGTTCGAGGCAAATGTCTGAAAGGTGTTAAATGTGCCGGCGGGCTGTGTGCCGTGGCCGATGCCAGTGCCCCCGCCCGACATGCCGTCATCATCGTCCAGCGTAACGAATATCAAGCTGCGGGCCACGTCGTTGACAGTTGTCTCCGCATTGTACGCCTGGCGCTGTTCGTGCTTGTGCACGGCCTCCATGGTGAATCCGTTGGCTGAGCCCGATGCAGCTGCACACAAAAATACCAATAAAATACTCATATATGTTATATATATATTTTTGTGCATCAACCCACCCAGATTCAAATTTGGCTGAAAGAAACGCGACTTTGCTTTCAAGCGATGTTTCATTTGGTCCGGATTCGATACGGCTGATTGGCCCTTGCTCCAGTTCTTGCCCTTGCCATGGCGTTTCAATTTCGAACGAAATTTACCCATTTGCAGACGTTGCGTGCTCACTTGTGCACAAAAAATGCTAGAGTCAAACACGTGCAGCACAAAAACACACTACAACAAATCGGGCAACATGGTTTGTTTGATATCGCAATTAACGATCGATATCATTGATGAACAACAGGCTTTTGCCAGCTGAGCGGCGTTGCCAGCTGGTCAGCATTCGATATTTTGGGCCACCATCACCACAATGAAAACAAATAACTTTCGCGCAATGCGAGTTTTAAAGGGAATTTATTCAAGGCTGCACGTAATTGTAGCTTAATATTTTACAAATCCACAAAAAGAATAGAAATAATTCTCGCAGCTGCACTAAATTTACTTACCTGTTCTCTGTTACCTGTTCCATGGCGAATATTCATAAGTTCGAGAATAAAAATGTTACGCGTCGGTTTGTCCTCATGGGGCAGCTCCGGCTAGCCAGTGCTCAGTTAGGGGTGGGTCTGACCCTGCCCGCCGACCGCACAATAAACGAGACTACACAAGATCTACACATCCCTAACAACAGCTGTTTTAACGGACAGTGGCAAATTTAAATTACACAAAAAAAAACAAAAAATAACTCGATCTCCGACTTCCAACGGCGGCTTCGCTGTTATTGCCGTAGCGTTCCCGCCCTTCCTGTGGGGTTAATTAAATATTCCGGGTTCCCACCCTTTGATATCTACAATATCACATTTTCCTAACCCACTTTGGGTCCCCCTCCCTCCATTGATAAGCCTTAGCCTTCCATTTTGTCTGAAATTATGTTATTATTAATTTCGGAAATGGGGGCTTAATGCTAAATTTAGACGTAATTAATTGTCTAGAATAGCAGCATTATACATATTAAACTTAACGAAGACAAAAAAAAAATAATAACCACAAAAAAAGTAAACAAAAAAAAAGAGCTGGATGGCAAAAGAAAATTTTGATGGCAAAAAAAAAGTACAAAAAAAATAATAACAAAAAAAAAGTAACAACAAAAAAAAAGTAACAAAAAATAGTAGCAAAAAAAAAGTAACAAAAAATAGTAACAAAAAAAAAGTAACAAAAAAATTTATTAATACAAAAAAAATAATCAACGACCAAAAAGAGGTATCAGTACAAAAAAAAATGTTGGAGTCTGACCGCTGACGTCTTTATCTGTTTGCAGCTTAGTCCAGACTGATCTTTGCTTTTCTCTTGGCATCGCTCAGCCGCTTCCCTGACTTTTGCTTGACCTTCAACATTCTCTCTCATTCTTCCTCCTCTCTCGGATAATACTCCGTTATATTGGAAGCTTTTGGGCCCGCGCTCTCTTTTGAACTTGGGGGCTACCAGATCACGCGCCACAACTAAATTACACAAATCCACATAATCCTCAAAATTTGCTGCCATATCTGCATCCGATATATACGTATCAGCATTATTTCAATCAGTTTGCGTTTAATTGCAACATCATGCAGCAATCGACGCCATACACAAAGATGATTATTGAGAAGTACATCGACGATGTGGTGAACAAGCAAAGGGGTATGCCGCGCAAACAGAGTCCACGTCGTCGCATCTTGATTCAACTGAAGCTGCCTACCACTCGCAGCAACAAGAAGGAGCAACAGCAGCAGCGACGCATCATCAATGTTGAAGTGGTTGCCATGGCGGGCAGCTCACGGGAATTGGTCAAAGCCCAAGATGACATCGAACCCTTGCCACCCGTCACAGCCGAGTTCAGGGCAAGTGTGGCTAAGATCGCCAAGAGCCAGCAGCATTACACGCAACTCTTTGGCCGGCTGACGAGCATGTTGCAAACGCTGAATCGTCGCTACGATGGCAATGAACCCGAACCGGAAGAGCAACAACAGCAGCAGGTGATCGTTGTGGATGCACCGCCGCCGCCGTCGAAGCGTGCCCGTCACGACGTTTCCAGCAGTTCGAGTGAATCCCACTTGGATGTGGAGAACAGTGCACCGCCAGCAACTCATGCCCAGTATCCACTGCGCGTCAAGATGGAGAATGGCAGCTCGATTTATGTGCTCGGCCCGAATGGCACCCACATCAATGCCAAGGATTACAGTCAGGTGTTCTGGACGAGTGCACCGATAGCGACACGCTGCCTGCTCAGCGCCGTCTTCACCAGCGATGAGCTGGCCACGCACACCTTAACCGGCAAGCCATCGCCAGCGTTTTATGGCCGCGAACGGCCCGCAAAAAAGATGTTGGATCAGCGCCGGGTCGGCGACATCATTGTCAGTGTCCGGAATCGGACGGGTGGCAAGGAGCAACACATTAGAGCCACCATTACCACCAAGTGTGCGGACACCGCCAAGAAGTACAAGCGACGCGCCAAGAAAGCCGACATGGATAATGTCGTTGTCAAGGAGGAATCGATTTGAAGTCGATATATGCTTAATACAAGTTCTTTAGCTGGATATGATCTAGCTGTAAACATACACAATACAGTGATCGCTCGCTAAATAGTTAGCTTACATTGTTAACCTGATTTTCTAAGCCAAAAAAATTAATACTTTACTTTTGCTGACAATTCTCGATTGCTAATTGCACAATAAACAAATTATTTACTGCAATAAAAAGTTTAAACTTTCTTTCAAATTTTTCGCATTTGTATTATTCTGTACAGAAAATAAATATGTTTAAGAAGCTCAATTGAAATAAAGTTTGAGCTGTTGAAAAAATCAAAATGCAAAAGAGCGCAGCGGCTAATACTATTAACAAAATACAATGTGGTAAACGCTGCTCGGCACACTACAAAATATCGGGCAACATGGTTTGTTTGATAACGCAATTAACGATCGATATCGTTGATGAACAACAGGCTGTTGCCAGCTGGTCGGTATATCGATAGGTGGCATTCGATATTTTGGGCCACCACCACCACAATGAAAACAAATAACTCTCGTGCAATGCAAAAGAGCGCAGCGGCTAATATTATTTACAGTATACAATATGGTAAACGCTGCACGGCAGCACCAGGTCGAACGTCAATGCACATCAACATTAACAATTACACATGGATATCAAACGCAACAATAATAACAGTGAATCAATTGCATTTATTTTAATGTAAATTCCCTTGCGAGTGTGGCCAAATTTTCTAATTCTATTCTAATTAATATGTATAACTATAAAAACTTCAGATTGTATAATCTTTATGTAGAACAAAATGTTTTTCAAGGAGAAGGAGTCAAGGAGGACCCTTGTCGAAAAGGCAGGTAAAGACAATAAAACCTTCGCGATGGATAGATAATGTCCTAAGTGGATAACAATACTTGTAGATAATTTTAACATAATTAAGAAGTTCCAACAAACCTGCCGAAGCATTTTGATGATCTAGCAACGTCGTCGTGTTATAATTCTTGCTCTTGGTATCTCTATTTGCGTGTACTTGTATTTGATTATAATTATACTGCAGGTCGTGAATTATATAGTGACCCTGTTCTCAGAAATGACGGCACTTACAATCGTCTCCAGGTGATTGGCCACCAGCGGAGAGGGTATCACCTTGATGAATGTGATGAGAAAGGCAACGGCTGCTTCGGCCTGGTGTCGCGACTTCTTCTAGAAACACAGATACCTGCTGGAGCACAAACTCCAGTGTGCTCACAGTTAGAAATTGGCCTTGTTGATGCAGCACCGCACGAAAGGCGAGAATTGTGTTGGTTATCAGGGAGCCATCGCCGGTGAAGCCGACGGTCAGGATGTCAACGAATTCATTAATTTTGTCTGCCTCCATATACAGATTGACAATCAGCTTGATTAGATTTTCGGCCACCTGCTCCTTGCGAGTCGAGAACTCCTTGTAATTGAGCACTGCCTCCGGTATGGCCTTCATCACCAGCTGATCGTTGTACGCTAGATTGCTGCGGCACTCCAGCAGCGATTTGAAACAGCTGTACGCGAATATGTTAATAAACTTTTCAATAATCGAAACTTGAGAGTCGTTCATGAATCGCACTTACTGCAGACGTGATGCCTGACAGACGCTGCACGTGCTGTTGAAGGCCTCCAACAGTATCTGCTGCAATGCCAGGCAATTTTTGCGCGTAAACTTCTGGCATGAGGGCTGATCGGAAGTCATCAGCTCGCGCAGCAATCTGAAAGGTGCCCAATTAAATAGTCTGTTACATAGTCTGTTTTTTGTTGTACTCACTCGTAGGTCTTGCGCTGTTGTTTCTTCATCTTCTGCTCATCGCGGGCGACCAGCTTGGACTCATCGTTGCGCAACACGGGCGCCATATATTTCTCGAAATAGGCCTCGATGCGGCGACACTTTTGGACGCGGACAATTGCCGCATTGATGTCAAAGTAGGCATCGTACTCGAAACTGGCCAAAGCGGAGCCCTCCAACAGACTCTGGGCGCTCTTGAAGAGCTCCGCCTGAACATCGGCCGGCGTACGCTCTATATATAGACGTATGACGTCAAGAGCACGCTTACGCTGATCCGCCTCATAGCTGCCGGTTGGCTTCTGTATGTAGATGTTAAAGAGACGCGGCAGAAAATTGCGTGCATGTTGCCCAATTGCCTCATGGCATTCCTCACTCTGACTCTCGTCGAGCAGCTCGAGCAGGCCATCGTAGATGGGTGCACGAAACTCGTGAATGTTTTGCAGGACATCGCCCAATATTGGCGCCAATTTGTGCAAATAATCCGGATCGCGGGGCTGGCGACAGAAGCCCGGAAACAGACCCCACAGCTGGCAGGACAATAGCTCATAGATATGCGCCTTATTGTTGCCGTTCTCCTCGATGGCAAACTTGCGCCAATTGATCAGACTATTCATGGCCAACGGCACCACATACTCCATGAAAAACTGCAGGCTCGCCCCATTGACGGCCTCACGCAACAGCGGCAAGAGCCAGGAGCGCGCCAGACTCGTCCAATGGTATCGCTCTCAGCACCAGCTCCGGCCCCAGCGCTTTAACGGCACTAATCAGCGTGTGCTCAATCTGCAGACGCAAAGCGCCTTGGCTCTCATAGCGTTTGCCAATTGTCGCCAGCGATGGATTCAGCTCCGCTCTACGTGAATAGTAGAAAAGAATTTTGTTAATAATAATGAGATTAAAGAAAGAAAAAAAAATATGTAAAACTTGTTCATCTATAAGATCTACCTAGTCAATGTCAATCATTTATACACAACAAGTAAGAGGGAACAAGTATGCCAAGCAGCTGAACCGATACTGAGTACAACTGTCAAATTGTATACTTCAAATTCAGATTCTAAAGTGTCATTCGTAATTGGGGCTGCATAAAATTGAGGTAACTATAAAATGTAAAAGACCAAACGACTAGTTTCCATTCGCTATCATCTGTGCAGTTTGCCAAATATGGGGGAAAATCACGAGGATGTCGATTATGCCAGTCTGTTCGATATCTTTTGCAAGTTTTGCGGCGCATGGTTCGTCTACAGACGCGATATGATCGAGCATCAGAACCATGAGCACAAGGGTGAATGCAAATATATGTGCTTTTATTGTCCGCAAAAGTTCAAATATGAATGCCACAAAGAGTATCATTCGCGATTCCATACCGGTGAGCGGCCATTCAAGTGCTCCAGCTGCGAGTGGTCATTCGTTACAAACAGTGATCTAACACGGCATATGAAAACCCACATCATGTCGTACCCAATGTTCGAATGTCCCGAGTGCAACAAGGCATATTACTGGAAGAGCTCGCTGACCCGGCATAAGAAAAAGCACCACTTATAAAAAGTAACGACCGTATTGCAGGAGATGGTTTCAAAGCTGAGAAACTGAATTACAACGACTGACGCCCAATGCTTATGATTGGATACATACAAAAATAAATATATAATATATCTAAGAAAAACAAAAACTTATTATTGTTCGACTTGCCCAAAGTGTTTGCCGCATGCCTCGAAGACAATGGAGAATATGAGTATAACATATTTGGAGATTTCGCCGAATGGGGCATTGAGCACCTTGTGCAGTGAGCCAATAATGCGTGCAACCGATTGACGATGCTGATCGGCCAGTTGCTCGGTGGCACAGGCACGCGCCACACAATCCTGCAGCAGCTCCTTAATGCAATTCGACACACCGATAACAAGTTCACCGCGCTCCGACATCCACAGATCGGTGGTGCACACATCAAAGAGTCGTGGCAGCGCCTGCATACACAAATCGAGCTGTAGTATGGCCAAATGCAGATGCCCCTCCTTGAGCACCGTGATCCAGGTAAGCGTTTGCCGAACATCGCTGCGATCTGGACGATACTCGCGTATGGCCGCCAGCAGTGTGGCGCACAACGTTGCATTCAAATTCGAGCTGCGCGTGAGAAAGAGAGTGTGCAGCACCTGAAAGCAATTGGTACGGACGAGCACATTCGCCGCTGTCATTATGGACAGCAGATGCTCACAAACATTGCGTATGTCCTCGGTGCGAAAGCCGGCCAGCGTATCCTTGAGCAAGGCCAACGTATGCAATACGGTCGTCTGTTGATTCGCCAACACCTCCGGCTTGAATTGGGCCAAACAGAATTTCATCACACGACTGCTAACCGGGTGGTTCATTGGCTGCTGCTGTTGCGTCTGCTTCTCCTTATTCTTATCAACATCATTATCATCTTCCTCGTCGTTAGCAACTGGTTGTGGTGGCATCATGAAGCAGCTGCCATGTATTATAGAGATGACCGCGTGCTGTGCTGCCTTACGTATTTTGGGCCTGGAGTGAATGCTGAAAGCGAGCAGCGCATCAAAGTACTGTAATGTGGAGCTGTTCGACCAGGTCGCATAGTCCTGGGCGCGCAACAGCACCGACAAGCAGCCAATCAGCTAAAAGTGGTCAACATAAATAAAGTTTGAGTTCAAATGATTGAAATTATGAATGGGAATAAAACACGCAGTGAATTTACTTACATAGCGTATAACAGATTGACTGGAATCAAGGAAACGCTGCAGCAGCTGCTGAATTGTGGCCGCTGTCTGATCAAATCGTTTGCACAGCACTGGTGCCGGCACAGACTTGATGCCCATCGAGAGGAGCGCAACGGCGGCAATTATGTCGCGCTCCTCGGTGGCGGCCTCGATTTGACTGATGAGGAGCAGAAAGTATTCGGTGGATGATTCGTTGCCGCCACGTTCACGTATTATTTCTGTCAATGCGCTCAAAATGGCCAGCATATCCTTGCGCAAATCGGAGGATGCACGAAAGCCGGTGAGCAGCTTGTTGAAGCTCATGTTGCTGCAGCTGGTGTAGTTCGAGGCAAATGTCTGAAAGGTGTTAAATGTGCCGGCGGGCTGTGTGCCGTGGCCGATGCCAGTGCCCCCGCCCGACATGCCGTCATCATCGTCCAGCGTAACGAATATCAAGCTGCGGGCCACGTCGTTGACAGTTGTCTCCGCATTGTACGCCTGGCGCTGTTCGTGCTTGTGCACGGCCTCCATGGTGAATCCGTTGGCTGAGCCCGATGCAGCTGCACACAAAAATACCAATAAAATACTCATATATGTTATATATATATTTTTGTGCATCAACCCACCCAGATTCAAATTTGGCTGAAAGAAACGCGACTTTGCTTTCAAGCGATGTTTCATTTGGTCCGGATTCGATACGGCTGATTGGCCCTTGCTCCAGTTCTTGCCCTTGCCATGGCGTTTCAATTTCGAACGAAATTTACCCATTTGCAGACGTTGCGTGCTCACTTGTGCACAAAAAATGCTAGAGTCAAACACGTGCAGCACAAAAACACACTACAACAAATCGGGCAACATGGTTTGTTTGATATCGCAATTAACGATCGATATCATTGATGAACAACAGGCTTTTGCCAGCTGAGCGGCGTTGCCAGCTGGTCAGCATTCGATATTTTGGGCCACCATCACCACAATGAAAACAAATAACTTTCGCGCAATGCAAAAGAGCGCAGCGGCTAATACTATTAACAAAATACAATGTGGTAAACGCTGCTCGGCACACTACAAAATATCGGGCAACATGGTTTGTTTGATATCGCAATTAACGATCGATATCGTTGATGAACAACAGGCTGTTGCCAGCTGGTCGGTATATCGATAGGTGGCATTCGATATTTTGGGCCACCACCACCACAATGAAAACAAATAACTCTCGTGCAATGCAAAAGAGCGCAGCGGCTAATATTATTTACAGTATACAATATGGTAAACGCTGCACGGCAGCACCAGGTCGAACGTCAATGCACATCAACATTAACAATTACACATGGATATCAAATGCAACAATAATAACAGTGAATCAATTGCATTTATTTTAATGTAAATGCCTAATTCCCTTGCGAGTGTGGCCAAATTTTCTAATTCTATTCAAATTAATATGTATAACTAAAAAAACTTCACATATGGTCTTTGGGACGATCCAATACTTTTCAAGGCCATAACTTTGTCATTAGTGACCTCAAAAACCAGGGCATTTTTATGGTACTGGAACCGTTGAATGCAATTGTAAATAAAATCAAAATAATATCGTTGTAATGAAATTGCTCATATTTTAAAAATTAGTTGGTATAATTTACAATAGTTTTCGAAAGTAAATCTCATCTCTTTCCTAACCTACAAACTTTCATTATCCTTTTCACTATCCATCTAAAATAAATATATCAACTACAAATGTGAACTTAATTTATTCAAAACTTTACTTATGCATACGCTTGGTAAAATTAATTTTAAATACTTTTTTAAGTAATTTAAATCAAACTAAACTGCCAATTTTATACAATACTACTAATGCAATCCGCTTGATTTATAGCGGATACTTTAAGCACAGACTGCTTTGGTGTGAATATTTATGTACATTTGTATATTTATATATATATATATATATATATAGCTGTCAGCTAGAAAGAGAGTCAGCTTTGTGATACACAGCCAAGAAAAATAACTAAACATTATTTTAAATTTTTTTTTAAACGAATCGACTACAAAATTTCATCTGGTTTAACTTTTTTCCGTCTCTCAGTACCACATACCCCACACAAACCCACCGCAAACGTTGTATATCATCGCAAAATCTACACAGACCTCGAGGTGTTCAAAGAATCCTTCAGTTTGCATGCTTGATTAGATACAAAGATGCTGATCCATCGCAGACTCTTCGGGCAATCGAATGGCCACGAGTTTCAGGTAAGTGTCTAATAAGGGACTAAACGTGCCTAAACTGGAAGTTTAATCATTTACGGCAGTTTAAGAACCCGGACTCAATCAAAGACGCCGTCACGCGCTACAATATGCAACGGACCTCCGAGCGTTATGAGATCAGGAAGGAACGAGATGCGCATAGGCCGTGCAAGACCCTATTCCATAAGATACGCAGCACTGACTGCGATGTGCACGGTTTGGTCCAGTCACGTGACCAGGATGTCGAGACCCAAATGTCCAAGGAGCTCTCGGATGGCAGCAGTGACAGCCAGCTCGAGCAGGACTACTATGACCAGCAGCAGCAGCACTACCATAAGCGATTGACCGGCGGAGCAGATGCGCTGCATATAGCCAAGAAAAAGGTGCGCAGCCACCAGCCAAAGCGTGCCCAAATCAAACCCAAACAAACGGATACGCTTACATATGAGGCGTGCATAGAGGGACTGTATCGCGAGGTGTGCGCTGAGTTGAAACTAATTCAACAATCCCAGCCACAGGATGCCGCGAACAGAAAGCGCAAATCGAAGCAGCAACATGGCAACCAGAAACATCAGTCCATCCCCAGGCCGGATAAACAGAAGAAAAAGCCGTTGAAAAGCACCACCATTCAATCGAATACCGCTTTGGTGATACAGCGCATGAAACAAATGCTAGCCGCATCCCATGAGGACAATCGAAAGCCGCAGGCGCAGTGGATGGACATTATACCACCGTTCATGATGCGCCAGATGCCCCCGCTGTTGGTGATGAGCTCGGAGCAGCCAGGCTGTTCTGGTGAGCCGGCGACCAACGATCAGCAGCAGCCACCGTCCATGATGCGCCAGATGCTCCCGGTGTTGATGATGAACTCAGAGCAGCCAGGCTGTTCTGGTGAGCCGGCGACCAACGATCAGCAGCAGCTGCAGGAGTATGCCAATCATCCTGGCTACATGCACTACACTGAATCAATGCCCCATAATCCCAGTGAGCCGAGTGCTGGCAGTACAGGTGACAACCCCTGCTCTATCCAACTGCTGCCGCATCCGCACTGGTTCAGCTTAAGGCGCACTCCGCGATCAATGGATTATGCGTCGCAAAGATCGGAAACAGACAACTGTACGCTCCGCAAATCACCAGAAGAGGAGCAGGAGAGGCGAACTTCCATGGCAGTTGTTGCCCGGCAACAGTCGTCGGCCGGCAGGAATGGAAGGAAAACAAAGCCGGCGCTGGCAAAGCAATGCCCACCTGGTAGACGCGACAAGATCAGGCCGCTGGGACAGATATCGACGACGCTGGCAATGATTCCGTTGCCGAGGCGTCGCAAGACACGCAACGTGATCTGTACGCGTTCGCTGGAGAAGCTCAAGCATCAGAAGACTGCCATTTACAGTAAGATCTCAATGACTCAGGAGCACCTAATTACGGCACTGGATCGGCTGCATGGCAGCCTCATCCAGTTGCCAACGTCGTTGCCGACGCATCGCAGCCCCCCAAGCAGCCAGGAGAAGCAGCGACGCGAAAGGAACGCATTCAATTTCTGCGTTCGCTTCACGCGCAACTTTTTGTACCCGTTGCGTGGCATGATCGAGGATGTCCGCCGCACGCCAGTGGCCAGCTTCAACAGCGCTACCTCGAACGATGCCAGCCAGCGGGTGGTGTGCGTCTACGCGCTGATGCTGCACTCGATTGGCAAGTATCAGCAACATATTCGCTACTTTCTGCTGGACAAGGTGCCGCAGAAGCTGAGCGCCCTCATCGAGATGATGTACACGGTCACGACTGTCTGCCTGCAGAAGGGTGTGCTCGATCGCCAGGATCCTGTTGTGGAGTGTCTGCAGCAGCGCTGCACCAGTTTTCTCACTCTCATCGAGGACATGCAAGAGGAGCGATTCCTGATAGCCCGCGAGACCTACAGGCGCCTCCATGGCCACAATCATTATCGCTACGATCTCAAGATGTGCCTCAACGATCTGAAGATGTACGAGCCGCGGCTGGTGCCCAAGGAGCCGACGGCAGAGAAGCGTCGTCGTCGTGCATCATCATTGCGCAAGTCGAAACTGCTTGCGATGCCGAACGGCGGCAAATCCCAGCCGGGGCCACTCAAATCATCATCACTGTCTGAAGTGCAGCTAGAGCAGCGCGACGTCGACACGGTGAACACCCACATCGAGTGCGTGCAGTGCGGCGAGGCTGATTATCCGGAGCCGGAGCCCAGCGATAGTCAGAATCATCAGCTGGCAAACATACTGGAATTGCTGAAGCAGTCGGGTCAGGAGAAACGTGAGCTGCATGAGCAGCTCCTCGATGCCATGGAGCATGTGACCAAGGCAGAGGTGCGCGAGGTTATCGATCCCCTTATCCGCTCCTTGGGTGCCATGCTGGATAGAAAGGTAATTTATATGGCCAATAGTTGCTTCGTTTGTGATTTCAATTTTACGTCTAAAAATCTTTGCTTTCAGATGCAGCTCAACAAATATTAGCAACAAGTAAGGAACAAGAACAAAGCAAAACATTTTCGACAAACTAAATTATTATGTTAAATTAACTAACTAAAAAGATCCATATGGATGTTGTGATCTTTGTTGAGGATCAATAAAATTAATATTTGGATTCATTATAATTAATTCGTCTAACTAACTGTTTAAATATTCAGTTTATTTGCAAACATTTTGAGAGTTGTTTCTTTCAGCGACCCCAGAAAGTATATACAAATTTCAAAATGTTATAAATTAATTGTTAAAATAAGAAACGCATCAGTCAGATATATCCTGATCATGAGGACTATAGTAAATAATGAGTTCATTAATTGAGTAAAATGCTGAACATCAAGATTAATTTTCATATATATTTGACATAAAATATTTTGTAGAGCTTGAGAATCACAATACAATTTAGAAAGAGATAACATGGTTGGTATACGTTGTAAGGCTGAGAGAGACAGAGGGGCAGAGATAGACACAGATAGAGAGAGTGAGAGGGAGCGAGGCAGAGAGGGATAGCGCGAGTGTGAAGCAGGCGAGTGTTTTTCTTCTTGTGTAGCATAAATACTTAAAACAATTATATAGTTTAATCTTAATACAGACAAGGCTACACTCACCACACCCACACACCCACACACCCACACCCACATACAACTACACGCACATACTTGTTGAGCACACTCCTCCTTCTGGCAGGTGTTTGAAATGCATTTTTCATGTAAAATGCATCTTATAAATAAATATTTTCTTTTGCATTCCAATTCAGCAAATTGTGGAGCAGCAGACGAAGGAGGTTTGCTCGAGTATGTAAACAGGGGTAACAGAGAGAGAGAGAGTAAGAGAGAGAGTGAGGATTTAGATGTAGTCGGACTCTCTGCCCTTTGGTTAGCTTGAATCGAATTTCATGTGTGTAAACTCTAGAAGTTTGTTATATGTTTTAAGTTTGTTCAACAATTGCGAATACTACAAATACCATAAACATCTTGAATATACATCGATGTGTGCTTGCATGTGTCTGGCTGGCTGTCTGTCTGTCTGTCTGTCTGTCTGTTTGTGTGTGTGTGTGTGTGTGTGTGTGTGTATATGTGTGTGCTTGTGGAAAGGGAAGGGAATAATGGTGTGACGAGTAAAGGTATAGCCGCCTAGCCGGAACAGGCAGCGCACAGTGGCTGCTCATCCTCGACGGCAAACGTGCTCTCCGTTATGGGCGTCTGGCACTTCTGCAATCGAAAGTAGGACAGTAAATAATGTAAATAATGTATATATATATATATATATGTAGATCAATCACCTTGCACTTGAAGCACTCCCGATGCCACTTGCCTTTGAGCGCAACAATTGCATTCTCCGAGATGATCTTGGTGCAGCCAACGCAGCGGGCCGCAAACATTTGTTCGAAGTCGATGCGACAATAGGGTTTCCCGTCCCGCTCGAAGAAGGAGGTGCCCACCAGTGGCTTCTTGCATGGACCGGCACAAATGAAGCATTCCTCATGCCACGACTGATCCATGGCCTTGATGGTGCGCTGCATCAAAAATGCAAATGTGGATCAACTTAAAGTTTGTAAAATCAGTTATCGTGTGTCAAACGCAAATCAAGTAGAATAATAATATAATAATAATAATATTTGGAGCAATCAAAGATAGAATTTGATGGCTATACCAATCATCATTAAAGCCATAAAGTTCTGGCTTTTATGCTATATAAAAGTGCATAAGAAAAAAGTAAATAAATAATTAATGAACTAATTAATGCAATATAATATAATGCACGATTGCACTTATCAAAATTGATCTGAAAACAATCACATTAAATACATATACATATGGATGACCCGTACCCGTGTCCATAATCATAATCTCAATCGAAGCCAATCAATCGCACACACCCAGTCCCAGTTTGATGACCTTGCCTCATGTGTGAACACAAACGATGCCTCGTGGAAGCACGAAGTATCGAATTTATAATATTCTTTCCATTTTGAGTCACAGCCAAATTAAACGCGCGGTTGCACTCAAAATCGTCGCTAGCCAACTACAAATTTAACTGCCTGTTACATTTTAGACATGCAGTTAATCGAAACTGCAAAATTTCTCATCATGAAAAAATATTTGTGATTAATCGCTTTATATATAGCCTTGCAGTGGGTATTTTTAATTTGACGTGAAGTTTGCAACGCATTGGATGAGACAGCTATGACCCCCCCTCGATGTATGTACATATATATATATATATACACGAGTCGACATACTGTACTACTATATCATATAGCTCCTATAGCGAAAATTTAGATTTGTGCAAGTGTTAACAACCAAGTTTACAATCTGTAATACTATAGAAGATACACTTCAGTGAGGTTCATTCTTGTCTGGAAATGACCTTTGATATGTGTTAAATATTTGATTTATATATAGTATCGTAGTATATTCAAGATTTTATCATCTGTCAGCAATCAACAATTTCCACCCACTTTATGGATATATGATATAGAAAATAAACAAGAATTTGACTCATCAATTAATTATTGCATTTAGTGAGCACTACATCAAGAGCTGGATAAGCTGGCTGTTCCACTCGTATATCGTAGATATCATACTAAATGAGCAGTTTGCAGTTTGCTGACACTGACGATGATACTATAGTATATTATAGTATCGTGCATCTATTATATATGTATATTATGGTACGTACGAGTAAAATATAATCAGTTCCCCGTGCATTACAAGCGCCGTAGATTATACGAACAAATGTTGACAATATTAATTACAATTGCCGCTCGCCCACGCTCGTAAGCGCCAAAGTTTATGGCAAACAGACTACGCCTCGATGACGATGTCATCAATGTTGATCTTACGTCGATGATATTCTGGCACTGTGACTGCGCCTGGGACTGGGAGCCACACATTAAGCGATACGATGCGATACACAGAGGGAACAAATACGGACTCAATTGAAGTTGGAATGGCCTCGAATCAAGGGTTCGTCATTCGAGTGATTAGTTCGACAATGTATAAACTTTTAAGGTTAAGTAACTATTATTAATAATAATACTAATGAGAATAATAATATACAAAATACAAAATTATATTATTATTAGAAGAAACAATCCTAGGGCCAAGCACAACAAACTCTAGTATAATTACTAGAAATAAGTGCGCAACATTTAAAACGTTCAAATTCGATTTCAAATTTTCGGAATGTTCATTTTGAGTGTAAAACGCTTGATTTTCTCTCAGTGTACTTACCTCCATGATGGGCAGCTTGCAGCCAAAGCAGGTGCCCGAATAGTTGCTAACAAAGCACTCGGAGCAGACTGGCTCCCCGCTCTGTATGTTGAAGGTGGCCTCTTTGATGGGGGTCTGGCAGTCCTTGCAGGCGAAGTGCTCCGGATGCCAGTCCTTGCCCAGGGCCGTAATGACGCGATTTTCTATGACCTCATTGCACTTGTGACAGACCGATGGTATCTCCGACTGAATGAATTTTCGAATGGAGATAAGAACAGAATCACAATTTATTATTTAATATGCGAATCACGTCGACAAAGGCATTCAAATATTTCATAATATAATTTCACAGCTAAATGCTTGGAACGGAATACATATACGTAATGTCCAAAAGGGGCAAAGAGGTTGTGCCTTGAGTTCACAAACCACAGCAGCAACAATAACAGCAACAATAATAAAAATAGCAACAAGAAAATCAAACAAAATAATAACAAAACATTTGCGTAATTTGATGCAAAAATTTCTGACCGCAGAATAAATAAGAAAAATAATATAAAATACACTTAACTCAACAATAAAAAAACTGCCTATTTATTTTCATTACATATTACTCAGTAATGCGGTTGTTCAAGTGATTGACTCAACAAACACAATTTATAACAAAAATATCACATGATTTTCTTCAAATTAATCCAAAGGCAACTGGCGAATTTGTCAATTTTCTTTCATTTCAGTGAAATGGTTAAAGCGTTTGAAATTCTACACTGCTCCAAAAAGTATGCTATAATTACTTCAGTGGGAAGTAAAACGAAGAAAAATAGTTAAAAAAAAAAAACTGTTCTTTACTTGAGTGTAAACTAATTGTTTAAATAAATTACACACAAATCACAAATAATAATTGAAGTGAATATAATGTAATGAAAAAGAATACTCAGAGGTCTATTGACAGGACACTGTAGACTGAGAAGTCACCTAACCAAATTAGGTATTTATAGCAGCAATGTATGCAGGTTTTGCGGATACGAGGATGAATCCATATCCTAACAGAATGCGTCGCCTTAACCAATGACATGGAAGCCCTCAACCCAACAAAGATTTTAGCATTCGTGCAGGAGTTGGGATTGATGGAAGAGCTGTAGGCTCAGTAAGGGGGCACAATAGACCTTATAGGTCGCAGTGCTAACTTTTCCCCAATCATAATAATAATAATGTAATGAAAACTAAGAATTTCAGTTTTGAAAAGTTCGATGATTTTCAAGAAATAAAGCCTTAAGTGTCTTGATCAAAAGGTAGAGCGAATGCAAACTGCCATTCCATAAATAAATACTAAAATTATGAGTTTAAATGAAAAAATAATAAATTAAATGTGTATTTATACACAAATAGTAAATCGGAGCAGTCTGACGATATTTGGAGAACACTTGCTGCAAACATTGATTGGCACATGTTTTGCATGTATATAGCTAAACAGTTGGATTTGGCATTAAGATAAATAGCAATGGCAAATCGCTTGCCAAATCAAATACATTATAAATTACAATTGGGCGGTAGGCGCGATATTTTCACGACACGTACTTCTTCCACATTTTGTCAGGTGTCCGTGGCAAGCCATAATCGTCAGGCGGTCAACTATTCGGACCACCCACGATGCGACGTGGATGGCCATATGGCAATGGCCATGTGGCAATGTGGCCGATGTGGAAAGCCGAGTTCCAAACCAAACTGAGGTGCCGCTGCAGGCGTTAACTGATTGTCACGCTTGATAACGGCTTGTCGCAAGCAAAACAACAACGCGTCACCGCAACGAAAGCCGCAAGGCAAGCGGTAAATTATAAACGGTAAGTGGCAAACGGGCGCATTTAATGAAAATCGTTGCTCATAAATATGAAAAATGCCAGCAGATCGTAAATTTGACCAAATTACACGCTGCACTTTTGCTATTGCTGCTGTATGTACATATGTTTCTATTTACACACACACACACACACATATATATATATATATATATATATATATATATATATAAATATATGTATATATATAGCGTTCTCCAAATTTAATTTGCTCAAATTAAACGCACATTAATTTTTCGGCAAGCAATTGCTGCTAAATTTGCTGCCAGTTGCCGATGTTGTTGTTGTTGTTGTTGTGCTTATTGCTTTACTTGCTTATTTAAAGTTTACGCCAGATGTAGCAACAACAACATTAACAACAACAACAACAACCACAACAGCAGCAGCAGCAGCAAGAGTAAAGACGACGACGTCTCACTTAGATCATCGCTGGAGTTAGAATGGAATTAAGCAAATGAGCGCAAATCGATAGAGAGAGAGAGAGAGGGATACACAGAGAAACATAGAAAGAGAGAGAGAGATAGAGAGAGAGAGAGAGAGAGAGGAAGAGGTACTCACGCACATATACTTGAAGAAAGTTTGATCGAACAGTCCTACTACAACATAAAACGATAATACTAAAAACAGGAGCAACAACAACAACAACAACAACAACAACGACAACAACAACAACAACAGCAATAACCACAGCCACAAACAACAAACAACTAAAGCAGCGCACAGTTCAATGAAATATTTGAAGCTTAATGGCCAGCAAACAAAAACAAACAAAACTAAACAAAAAAATTAAAATTAAATAACAAGAAGAAGAAAGAATCGTCGTCTTCAGTCTAACGACTATCAGATACCCTCGCCATTTGACACATATATATGGGTTGGGTATATATTTGGGTATATAAATTCTCTGCAATCTATATCTTATCTAGTAGTTGCTTAGTATGGCCAGAGGTTAGATATGGTAGTCTTATCCTAACCAATAATTTGTTGAACAGTGTATGGGTGTAGAAATACTCACTTATCTAATAATTCCTTCTTTTTTTTGTTGTTATTTTGAATTTTAAGTGTATAAATCAATAAATGTATCATTAAAAGCGTATTAATTTAGTATATCAAACAGTGAGATGTAGATAGATGATATTAATTATTCGAGCCCAATTACTTGTATAGTTAGCCTGGAATATATAATATTGGAATTATACCAGTATATATATACTATAATTAGAATCGAGACAATCATGCTATATCATATAAGAATATGTGCTCATGCTCAGAGAAGAAACAACTAAATATCTGGAATTTATTCTCGATTTAGAAAGTGAATTCGTCGATTGAGTTTATTTATTCGAAGAATTTGTTTATTATAAACACAATGAATTTTAAATTCAAGTTCGTTAACAGACTTCTTATTTGCATTCTGGCATAAATAATGTTGCAAACGAGTTTTCTTTCTAGAATGCATTTTTTAATGATCATTCGGCCACTAATTTGGCCACATATGAAAGTGATCGGGTTGCATGCAAATTTCTCTCAGTTTTTTGGAATTGTTTGCATTGCTTTCGGATTTTAGTGTTATCAGTTAATTGGTACAATCAAAGGGTAGCATGAGTGGCAACAGGCGTAGCAACAACAATCATTAGTAATACGCGAAAGCCATTTAGCCCGCCCAGTTTTCCCTTGAAAAGTGAACAACAACAACAACAACAACAACAATAAAAATAATAATGAGCAACGCGGAAACCGCAGTAAGGCATTTTGATGTTTTTTTTTAGATTTATATTTTGCAGTTTGCTTATTCAAATGCGATAATTAAAATATTGCACACATGAATCACACTTCTCTCTGTGCTCCCTCTCTCTCTCTCTCTCTCTTCCTCTCCTTCTCTTAGCATGTGTGTGTGTGTGTGTGAGGTCTTTTGGACTGTTGTTGTTGCTGCTGCTATTGGGCAAAGGCCATCAATCAAAGCTGTCAATCAACGAGGCGCTATGTTTAGCCAAACAAATTGCTGCTTTTAGCCAGCATTACGTATAAATAATTGCCGTTTGAACTGTGCAGTGGCGTTGTGGGTGGAGTGGGTGGGGCTGTGAGCCTCACTGCTGTACTTCTTAAGAGATCACTTAACGATGGCCATTGACCTTGACATATAAAAATGATTATATGTAAAGATCATGTTTGTTTTTGAAAGGAAATCTGACAGCAAACAGCAAATCTATAAATTGCCTGATTTGCACAATAATGAACATATTTTCTGGAGCAGTTGTAGGAAAACAGGAACGAATAAAATACATTCCCTGAAGACTTGGCAAATTTTACATTTAAGTATTCCTTATCAGTGCAAATCTCATATTGTGCCTAGTATACCTTCTTTATACGTTGCTCAGTTGCAATTTGAGCACAGAAAAGCAAATTGAAATTTCAGATGCACGTTTAGTTCATGTGCCTAAATTAAAACGAATCATTTTGAATGGAGGTCTCTGAGTCTTCCCGATTGATGGTGATCATGTGATGCTTCCATTTGCCAGATACGTACATACTTTTAATGGATACCAGCATACAATAATGTATGTGTACATTTCAAAACAACACTTAGCTTATCGTGACAAAGAATGTTTCCTTAGCTGACATTGGTTAAGTCCCCTGTCAGAATAATTATTTGGATAAGATAGGTGATGTGTTGTGACCGAAGAGGTATTTTGAATCAAATAAAGTTAGAAACCACTACTTGAACAAGTGATTTTCGAAATTAAGAAACTGAATAAAACATTATTTAAAGTTAAAGACTTGGATAACTGCGCATATGTAGCACATACACATTTATACTAATATATATAATATGTTGAGTAAGAGTGATAATTAATTGAATTATTCGCATCAATTCGCAGCCAAATTTAGACTCGGAATGCTCTTCTCTCTGAATGATGTCAGAGCAGAGCTTGGCTTCGAGTTCTGGTGCGATCATCGTTAGATCTGGATCTCTGACTTTTACTCTTACTCTGAGTCCGACTCTGAGTCTGAGTCTGAGTCTGAATCCTACTCTAACTGGCCCGACCAACGGCGACATTTTTGCTTTCCCAAGCAGATCCGTGGGCGTTACTCTCAACTCAACTCCGAATGCATGGATCAACGGCTTGTTTTCTCATGAACGGCATCAAGTGCCGACACTTGCGAAACATTTGTCAAGAGTTTCGTTTTATATATGTTTGTACACAGACACACACTATTTTTTCTACATTTTTGGGAAAGTTTCGTGTTCGCCCACGAACCATGAGCCATGAACTGGAGGAGTAGGCTCAGGCCCGTTGTTAACTTTAGAAATATTTGTTGAAATTGTTTTTCGATGTGTGTGTTTGTGCATGTTGATGTCGATGTGTGTATCTTTTAGTTATTGTTATTTTTAGTATGATAATTAACATAAATACTAATAAGGCGTGCCAGCCCATATGGAGACGCGCTTTGTGTGCTTGGTAAGTTTTGGTAGGCAGCTCATAAAAAGTAGCAACAAAATGCAAACAAACAAATACAAATAACAAAAATAAATAACTGGCAGTTTTTTTCTTTCTTAGATTTTCTTTAGTGGTTAACAGGCCAAAAATCCAAACGCTATGAATCTTGCCAACACTAACTTTGGAGTAGACACTTCAAACACCACGAAAAAACGCTTTGGGACGTTGCCAATGCGGCGTATACGCAATGGCAACCTGTTTGCTGTTTGGTGTTCGGCAACCGCCCACATGCCCCAGCAGCTGGGCGAACCAGCACGAATAGAGTCTACGGGGGCATTGAGATCGTTATCGGTTGTGCGACATTTGTATAAGGGTATTCCTCGCATTTGATTTGTTTTGATCGATATGTATTTTATTGTTCAGACCGATTTGCATAATCACTTACCATTTTGTTTCTTGTTGATTCTCCTTTTTACTTTGGTTTTATTCAGTTTTGGATGTTTGATTCAGTGTTGCTTTGCTGCACCAGCAAGTTAGAAACTTGCCAAAAAAAAAAGAAGAAAAAAATAATATTTACGGCTTTCAATTTTTATCAACTGCTGTCGAATGTCGAATGTCGAATGCGAACACCAACTCGATAATATATTTGAATTAGTTTGCTAGGCTGACAAGAATATATCAGCTGTTCGAAGTCTAAGATTGACCGAAATTTAGCAACTTTAGAGGCACTCCTCGCAAAACTCATCAGACAGACCACAGACCATTGATGTTTATGTTCATCTGCGTAATCGGTTGTCATCGAGTTGGCAGAAAACTCTTTGCATTTTGAGCTTACAACAGCAACAACCGAAACAAATGAGGCGGCAATTTATTAGTCAAAGTCGAACAAAAAGTAAAACAGTGACGGACAGATAGGAGAACGGAGAAAAGTATTATTTGAAATGATTGCTGATAGAAACAACAGTAAATATTAAATAAATCGTTACAATTACATTGTTTTTTTTTTGTTGCTTACAAATTTAAGTTTAGAATTTTGTGTGTGTTTTTTGAAGTGAAGTGAAGTGAAGAGAGAGACAGAGTACCGCGAACCGAAAACCGAACCGAACCGGCGAGCGTCGAGCATATAACTGAAACTGAAACCGAAACGCAGCGAGCAGCGAGCAGCGAAGCCAGCAACAACAGCGTTGACGTCGACGCCAACAGCAGCAGCAGCAGCAAATGGACATCAAGACGCTGGAGGAGGGAAACGCGCGCAGGCGCCACAACAATAAAACAACAGCCCAGCAGCGGGAGCAACGGCGGCAGCTGGAGCTGCAGCGAGAGCGTGAATGGGTTGGCAACACGCAGGCAGCTGGTAAGGCGGCAACGCTGCCCAAATCCCAACTCCATTCGAGCGCCCAGACGCTGCTTAATGGCAAAGCCAACAAAAGCAATACCACAAAGCGCAATCGCTGCTCGGGAGCCGTTCGGGATCCCGTGCAGCGTCCAGTCTTGCGTTCATCGAGTGTGGCATTTGGACGCAGCTACTCGGCCATGTCATTCAAGACAACGCTGTCAGCAATTCAGACGCAGCCGAGCAAATTCAACAAATCCAAATCGCCGCAACAGTTCAAATTGATGAAGCCAATGGAAGCGGCGCATAAGCAGCTGGAGCTGTTGCTCACGCGCATTGAGAACGATGCAGTGGAGCCGGTGCCGGTGCCAGAGCCAGCTTCGAAACGAGAACGATGCAAGCCGCCGGCGCCGGCAAAGTGGGTGCGACAACAAATGGAGCATCCGCCGCCGGTGCCGGCAGTGTCGCCGCTGAACAGTGCTTGCCGCAACGAAACGACGATGACGATGATGTTGAGAGTGCCGCTGACACAGAATCCTCAATTGCTGCTCGAAACAATCTCGCGGAACGATCAACAAAAAAAGAAGCAGCAGGTTGTCAACATGTTGCACAGCGAACCGAATGCTTATCTTAATCATTATCATGATGATCATGATGATGTTGACGATGACGATGACGCTGATCCAACCAAAGATGCAGTGAATCCCACACTCCAGATGCTGTAAGTATTCATTTCACTTCCCACCCAAAATGTTGCTGTTGCTGTTGGCAGCCTCAGCAGCAGCAGCAGCAGCAACTGTAAATGATGTCATCGTCATCGTTGCCGCTCTCTCAGAGAGCGTCAGCTGCTCTCGCGCTCTCTTTGTGCAGCCTTTTCGGCTGTGGCCATTGTTATTGTTTGACGGTAGCACTCACCTCACCTCAACACACACCACACCACACCTCGGCTCGCGCTGTTCACCACTTCACTTTACTGCTATCTCTCTCCCTCTCTCCTACACAACGGTAATGGAACAGTCAGCTGTCAATGCGCTGCTGACGCCATCGCCAGCGCTCTGCTTTGGAGTTACTCACCCAACGGCGACTCCCAAGTTCGATGGCGTTTGCAAAAAGAAAAACAATAAACTAAAAAAAAAACAGATTTTGTTATTGTTGCTGCTGCTGTTGGCAGCCTAAGACTTTCGTTGTTGTTGTTGTTGTTATCGTGTTCGTTTTTGTTTGTCGCGCTCAGTTTGCGATTAGAAGTATTTACCACCAAGTGCTACCTGTATACAAAAAACGAACAAATCAAACACACACACACACACAAGCACACACAACATAGTTGAGAGCAGGGCTCCATTTGTTGTGCAACTGTTGGGCGCAATTTGGTTAGTTGGTCACCTGACTTATCAATCCAAGACTTTGACCTTATCTTGTCTGACAGTCGCCTTTAACTTGGCCCATATCTAATGCGCGCCCACTCTATAACAATTACTATTATTAAAAGCCTCAATATTCAACCTTAACCGATCTCATTTCAGATTTATGTGTGTACACTTGTGGATATAAAACCACATTGCCTCAGAGCTGAGACTTAGCCGAGAGGCAGGCGGACAGGTAACCGACAGCAATTGCTCTATTCACTTATCATATTGACAATGAAATGTACATATGTCAGATATGTACGGGCATGCATACATATGTGTATTGTATGTACATTTTATGGGGTCAGCAAGTGTTTAAGTAGCACATATACACTCAAATTTTGTGCTGATTCCACCAACTTCAAATGACTGTAGGTTATAACTTTTACCTGTGGATTTGCGATCGCGGCTGAAATATACCGCTTATTCAATCTGATTGTTGCACATTATTCGTGAATGATATAATATAAATTATCAAATCCGAATTCCAGTTTAGGTTTCAAATTTTTAAGTCTTTCTGGGCAACTATGTATATATTTGATGTGGTCTTCAAGTAGTGCAAATTGTACCAAACTTACTCTTCTTTTTTCCCCAGCTAAAGAGTAACAGAAATATCGTGTGTTATTCAAGTTTTTTTTGAACTATGTCGAATTTGGTATAAGATATCGAATTGTTTCTTTAAAGATTGCTTTGCATTCGATTTTTCTTTGATTGGTGTCCAAGATGCAGAACCCACTACGTTTAAGGCGCGTTGCTGTGGCCGTAGGAGCTCGCCTCATGCCGCAGCCCCTGCTCCACCTGAGGTTATCTTTTTTTGAGTTTTCGGCAACTGTTTTGTGGTTTCGCCTGATATGCGAATTTGTCGTAATCAAATACGACGACCTCTAATCTACAACTGTTTGCAATTGTAATTCGCGCTGTTTCCTCCTATTTGTTTGCACTTTTTTGAGATAAAATTCGCAAAACAAAAATACGCTCAAAAAAATAACAATAAATAAAAATATGCAAAAACATAACATTTAGTCATTGTTGTTGTTATTTTTGTTGCTTGTGCACTCGGAGAAAATAACTACTTTAAGTTCACATTTGAATATTCTGAAATAAGCAGAAATCCCCCATTGGGTACACAAGCATCTTGTACCTATAACTAGTCTATAATATTCAAGTTCTTCAGTGAAGAACTTTTATTTTCGATTCAAGCTGACTTTGTTTTATTTGAAATGTAACCAAGCTCTTAATAGTTAATGAAGAAATCGCGATCTGATTTCCACAATGTTTGTGCTCCATCATTTGAACCTGTACTTAACTCAACCCAAACCACTGCGGGATTAGATACAAAAAAAAAACCATTTCAGAAATTAGAAATTCATAACTATGTGTAAGATTTTCGACGTAGTCCAAATGTGGGCTAGGTTTGTGCCCGATTTGAGTACGAAATTCCATTATTTTTAGTTATGATGTCGTTGTTACTTTGAGTGATGCCACCGCTTTTGTTTTGCCGTTTAGAATCTATCGATAACAAAAACCGGCCCCGACCCTGACTCTAACTCGGGCCTGAGTCTGTGTTTGGGGCTCCCTAACGTGCCGGACCCGATGACTATTAATACTTTGGCTCTGCTGCTGCTGCGTTTCATTTGTTTGATCAATAAATTGGCGCCCCTCAATCAACAGGGCCCCTACTAACGACCGTTCCAGAGGTTGCCTCATCGCTCGACTCGACTCGACGCAGTGTTTATTAATGAACTCTTCTTTGGCGGCTTGCGTTTGTTTGTGGAGCGGCTTCTCCTCCATTTTCCCAATTTGATTGTGTCATGTTATTTTCCGTGCACTGTCTCTGTCCAGAAACAGTGGGAGACAGAGGTGTAGGGGGGCACCGGGATTAGATTGCCATTAGCATAGCCACAGCCCGTAAGCCCCAGTAAACCCGTCCACAAGCACTATCATTCAGTTGGAGTCGCTTCACTTGACTACTTAACACAAGCTAACACAAAAACTGATCTCAAAACTGAAATAAGAAATCATTAGGCTAATCATAAGCTCAGCTTAGCTATGTAGTCCGTTATTAGTTATTTCCTCAACTAATTTATATCTATATATATATGGATAATAATAATCATAATAATCACTTATTAGGGCTGCAATTATTCTTTAAATACCATTATTCGTGGTTTGACTGTAGTTGAGTCATCTACATGGTCTAACAAAGAGACTCGGCACAAGGAAAGGGTATATGCAAATGCTTGGCTATTTTTTTCTTTTCTTTTTTTTTTTTGACATTGGCCTTGAGACTGGCGTGGGACGCTTGCAGTTCTTGGGGCAGGGAGGGTTATGGCGGGGGAATTGCGTGTCGGCAGCCCATATGAAACCGCATAAGGCGCGTTCAGGGCTGTTGGGACTGTTGGGATAGTCCATGCGACACTAGACTATGACGTGACTGTGACTGGCAGCGTGTCAGGCTGATGCAATTTGCCTGCAATTACGCTGTGCTAATCATGCAAATGGCAAGCGCTGAGTTTGTTTGCGAACATGGACTGACTTTGATATATTGGCGCCAATTCGAAATCTAATATTGTCCGCCTGTCACCTGTCTTTAGCCCGCTGGCTTTGACACTCGGAGAATCACCGTATTCCGAGAATTTCTTGTCTGGATATTGGGTTCCGAAGGAGCCCCAAATGGAGCAGCAGCAACTCCAACCGAACGATTTCCACAAGACGCCTAGGGTACTGCGCGATCCCAGTGGCAAGATCTTTCAATCTGTACCGCTGGGGGAGGACTTCGACGATGAGCAGTCAGTGCCGGACATTATCGAAACGAAGCTGAAGCAGCACAACCAGCCAGCAGAAGTTCAATCGGAGCAGCAGGCGCACCAGCTGCAGGCAATGAAAGAACGCGCCGAACTGGATAAGCAGAAACAACTGGTGACCGAGTGGCGTCTCTGCCACCGCCTGAAGACGGAGCAGCTAAAGAAGTCTCTGCTATTGTATTCCACTCAAGTCGCCATCAATAATAATGGCATTGATGAGGATTGGTGCTTTGACCAAGATCTCGATGACGATGATGAACTTAGCGATGCGCTTGAGCAGCGTCAGCAATTCCAGGAGCAATGCCAGCAAAGCTTCCTGTATAGCGATCCCAAGTGTTCCACACCCTGGAATATGCTTGCCAAGTAATAATTATAATTAATCCTCGTCAAACTATTAATCATATAATCCTTTGCGCAGCATAAGCAACACTTTTAGTGCGCAAGTAATGGAAGACATAAACGCTGAGCTCCATCAAAGCATAGCCAGTTGAACTCCATCCACTGATTTGGTGGACAAGGAAACGCAGAACGCAAGAAACCGGTCTAACTAATTGAATACTCTTCCCCAGTCACAAGTAAAAGTAAAATTGTACGTGCACCAATTAAAATGTATATAAATATTTGACTATAATGATAAGTAAAACCATAAAACCACTGCGCACTTCATTCACTGTAAATCATAATTCCAAACTCTTGGCAAAATAAAGATTAAGGTCTACTGGATAATAATACCATAATAATACTCTGCTGAGTTCTGGCAATATGACGTCATTAAAAGCCTTGGAAATACATTTCAATTCACTTGGAAATTTAACTTGTCATCATTTCAATTCACTTGGAGAATTTAACATCATTATTGTAATGCATTTTTTATAACATTATTTTATTGACATTATTAAATAAGTTAAAACGAATCAAGTAAGAACATTCCGAAATTTTCATTTAAATATTTCCAACAACTAAACTTTTCTAGTCTTTTGTACATATTCAAACATAATAAAATTTGTTTCTCTCCCCTTTAAAAACCGTATAAGCGTGTGTAAACCGGCCTTTAAACAAGTCATTTATTTATTTCCTTCCATTTATTATAGTAAATTTATAAAATGTGTTTTTTCTATTGCCGTCTCTGGCGGACTAGCCGCTTGCCATTCATATAGATGCGACGCGATGTTGCCAAATATCTCCGTTTATTCTCTGGAGCAAACGTTGTCCGGCAGTTGTTGACACGTATCCGTCTGCCAGTCTGTGTAAGCGCACCTTAACATATCTTATCAGCTCCTAAAATCATACACCATTTTGGCCAGACCTGTTTAAAAGTATGCAATAATCCGCGTAACGTGTGTCATAGGAAAAATTCGTGTTCTTTTTATTGTTTCGAAGAACGTTTAGAAATTAAATTCAATTTATACAGTGGTCAATGCGCTTAACGGCTAAGTAGGACTATATTAAGCACTACAGAACTATGGAATATGTCGACGATTAGGCATATATATTTTAAGTGTGGTTACATTCTATATTAATCAACGAAACTGTCGCGATTTCAATGATGCGGTCTAAAAGTACACAATGCATGGCTGTCAGTGTAACTGTGTGTGTGCGTGTGTGTGCATGTGTGCGTATGTGTTTGTGTGTGGAGGGGGTGGTAGTGATGTCAACAGTAGTTTCTGTCGCTTCATGTGTTACAAATGTGGTTAAAAGTAATGCTACTTATTACACATATGTAAACTAACTTTACCGCGTAATTACAAACTAAGTTTTGCGCAATTTTTGTGTGGCATAACTCTTCGTCTCTGGGTGTGTGTGTGTGTGTGTGTGCTTGGATGTAAAAAAAAGTACAATAAATATGTGGCTGAACTAAGGAATCGTACACATGGAGCACATAGAGTTATGCGTTATGTACTTGGCCCCCTCACAGCAAATTGGAGCAGCTGATTTCCGAGGCGGCACAGTTTGTGGAGCGTGGCAGGAATTGTATATGCTGCCAAGTGGCGTTGAAACTGCACCAGAAAGAAAGAGACAGAGGCAATGAGCAATCATTGAGAGGGAGTGAGAGACTAGGCGAAAACTTACAGATACCGCTCGGCCAACTGTCGCTCCACGTGGGGCTTGATGCGTGCATAGTCCTTGTCCGCAATCGGTGTACTGCAGTGCTGCTGCATGTAGGCCAGCGTGAAGAGCTCGTTCTCATTGAAGGAACGCAACCCGGGCACACGCAAACGCCGCGTGAGTCCCAGCGCCTCATAGGTGGCCACCTGATCGATGCCGGCACCCTCGATGGCGCTGCCCGCATCGATAGCCGTCACAAAGCTGGTCAACGCTCGTGCTGCGGTCCGAGCAGCGCTGAGCGTTACATGAAAGCTCTTGAGCGCATCCGCTGAGAGGGCGCGCAGCTCATGCCCAAGACGCGGCGGTTGTCCAGCTGCCAGACAGCTAACATCGGGCTGGGCGTATTCAATCTCGGGCACTGCGTCGCTCAACTCCGAGCTTTGTGCATTGAACTGCAGCAGAAAGGTGGCAAAATTGTCGATCAGCGTCTCCAAGATGTCAGTGCCAATGCGTGCAAAATTCACGGACCTGCAATTGCAACACGAAGTGAAGTGGTAAGCAAATGTTGAAAGATGGCAAGGAATGAGATACGTACACAGGATAGCGATAGTCGTAGTAGTTGTTGTTGACCAGCACTCGCGAGATGAGCAGCATGTTCAGCTTGTTGGAGTATGCAATGGGTTGCGGATGGTCCCTGGTGTACATCTCGGACACAATGCTGCAAAACAACATTCAACAAAATTCAATAAACATAATCTGCTGTTCTCAGGCAGAGGGCAAACGACTACATACACATCCAGCATTGGCAATGTCTTCAGCTTATCTTCCATCCGGGATCGGCGAAATGTCCAAATGGACACCAAATGCTCCACAAAGTTCAGATTGCTCAGCAGGAGTTCGTTGTAGTAATCGCTAATGTATTTGGGCTGATCGAGCACCTCGCTGGGTATGCCAAACTGGAGACGCATTTCGGCTAGCTTCTTGTGCAAAAACTTTTTGGCTGTCGGCTCTAGCCAATGCGCCTGCGCCAATGAATCCTGCAGTTGGTTGCGCAAACTGTAAAACATTAGCTGCAGGTACTTCTCATTGCCAACAGTTTTGTTCAAGCTGCCAGCAGCAGCATCGCTGAGCCGACTGCGATGCGTTGCCTCAAACTGCTGCTTGGGGGGCTGCTGCTGCAGTGCGTCCACCGCAAATGGCAACCAGTCGCTCACCACCTTGCTGCAGTAGAGCCAGCGCGGATAGCTGGCGGTCCGCCCATAAATCGAATGATCAAAATGCTCGGCCAGCGTGCTGTACTCCTTGGAAAGATGCGGCAGCATTTGACGCGCCAGCGACCAAATGATAAAGTTGTTAATTGGTCTGCACAGAAAATCAGAGCGAGTCATAAATTAAACTATATATATACAATGTGCTAATATTATTCAATTCACAGTTGGACGGACTCACTTCTTGTCCGATGTGGAAATCAGATTGGATATCGCGTGGAAGACTTCCACGTCGCGCACCATCACTTCCGTCTCCTCGCTGATCTTTGTCTTGGTAAAAATGGCCTGAAGTGACTCCAGAATAGGCAGCTGTACAAAATGGAATTCAATTGCATGCATTAAGTCATTCAAAAATATCATTTGAACTATGTATGAATTCAGAACAGAAGCATTATGTATCGGGATTAATTAAGATGAGTCATATAACTATATAAATTATTATCGAAACTGATGGTATTAACGAGACGGATGATTATGAATTATGTTTGTTTAACAAACAATTTTGAGATTATGCATGTTATTTGAAGTGAACTTCATTTAAGAGAGGCATTTAGTGTTAGCACAATCAGTTTATTTCATTCGAAAATAAGTTTGATATTTTCAACATTTTAGGCAATTTGTACATTTTTTATTTTCTTTTTTTATATTTTGCGACAAGCAGCTGCAGATCTTCCCCTCATTTATATATGTTTTGCTGCACAAAAAGTGTGAATCTTTTAGTGGATCAAATAAGCCTTGTCGATGAGAAATGTGTATATAATGCGTATGCGATATCTATATATATATATGTATGTGATCTAGTGCAAGTATATTTTGGCCTTGGCATATACACAGTAAATAAACCAGTTGCGCTGAAAGTCGAAAGAACTTTCCGTGGCTTAAAACATGCCAAAATGCCATGCACAAATGCGTAATTAATGGAGTTGATTTGAAACTAGTTTTGGTCAGTAATTGGGGAATCACACTGTGGCACTGTGGCTGAGGCCTTACCGATGGAGCGATGCTCTTGAGATCGGAAAGTCGGAGCATCTTGTTCTGCTGACGATCCCCGCTCCCCTTGGCGGACTCAATGTGATTGACGATGCGGCGCTCGTAGTGGAAAATGTCATCCGCAAAGATATCCGCCTCACGAGCGACAATACCTGTTTGAATATATTAGTTGAATGTCGTACGCAAGCAGATATAATAATAAGGGACATCCGCTTACCCAAGTTAATGGCAAAGTCACGCAGGAGCATTTTGTAGCCGCGCACCACTTCATCGTCGGCATCGGGGCCATAGAAATACTTGTCCGGCAGTCCCAGTTCGCCCTCGTCCAGGGTGATTATGTAATCGTATGGTATATTATAGCTGTTCTCCACGCTCACGCGAAAATAGGGAAAGATGCCGAATTTGGCATGCAGATGCTTCAGGGCGCTTTTGTACTCCCAGTTCAGCAAGCGATTCGTTGCCGCAAATGCCTGCCAGCCACCTGCAAAATGCATTCCCAAATGTCGGAAAGGAATAGGAAGTTGGGAGTTGTAAATTAGTTTGGAAATCATGCGGTAATCCGGTCTGTGGGGGAATGACCCATCGCTTTGCTAATATATCAACATCGGGGAGCGCTAATGAAATACCACCGCTGAGAAATTTGGCGAAAAAAGAAAGACACCTGTATAAAAATCAAAACTTTTGATAGCATCATATGCATACATACAAGTCATAATCCATATAAATATATTATGCATACATGTGCATGCATACATGTACATGTGCATGTATCTCGGGATTTATAACAATTAAAAGCGCTAAAATGTTTGCCACCAACGTCTTTGAGATTTCCAGACCAACTCTGCTTTTCTCCAACTCGTCTTGCAGTCATAAACAAAACCAAAAATCCAAGGAACCGAAACGCAACTCCCAAAACCAATCTGTGTATACTCTAATATAATGTTTGCTTGAGTGTATATAGAATAAAGAATATTTAAGCTACTACATAGATATTGCTAGCAGAAATAAGTAAGTTGGAAAAACTGAGTGACTTATTGCTGATTTCCTCCAAAAACACAATTCATGAATTAGGCGAGCACTCAAAACTCGGCCTTCTACCAGACTTGAGAGTAAGTTCGAGCCAGTAAAACTTACATAAATATGATTATATTTGATGCCAAATTGTTTGAAGTTGTCTTTCTTTTTTTGTATTGGGGCGCCACTACTAATCAAATATGACAGTACTTAATTCAATTCACACAGTCTTAAATTAATTGTAAGAACTTTAGTGGGCCCCACCTAATGGCATCAATCACTAATTTGGGTCTTGATCACCAATTGTGAGTTTCTTTGGCTCCATCTGGATGTGGACATGGTCAAGTGGCATCAGCCAGCTAATGGTGGCGGCATTTTGAGCACTATTGGATCGATTGTGTCAGCGATACTGTTTGCAGCACTAATTAGCGCCTGCAAAGCATAAAAAAATATAAAAATAAAAAATAATAATAAAAAAAAACTAAACATAAATCCAAGTCTCGAGCCGGATTTGTGGTGTTATAGTTTGATATTTGATTTTTAACAATTTATTGCAAATCAATGCGAGCAAATTAATTAACTTCAATTAAAGGCATCCAAGTTAGGCCGCCGCGCTATAAAAACTGAACGCCGTCTTCAAACAGGGCATCAATCGAGTGCAGCATCTCCGTCACAAAGCTTCATCCCTCCGCTTGCCCGTGAATAGTTGAATAGTAAACAAGCATGAACAAGTTTGTGGTAAGTTGCAACAAGCTAAAGGATTAGAGTTCAATCGAGTCAACATCCGAAATCCGGTTGCAGGTTTTAGCCTGCCTGGCAGCAGTGCTCGGCTGCGCAACGGCGCGTCCTGATCTCAGCCGTCAGGCCTACCGCTATGATGTTGGCAACAACGACAATGTGATCAACACCGGCGTCGTCTCCACCCCATTGACAAGCACCTCATATCAGCCGACGGCATCGGGCAGCGGCTACTATAACAATGGACCAACGGTGAGTCAATTGACGACTCTGGTGGGCAACTCGGGCATTGCTCCCTCAACGCAGGTTAGCTCCGTGAACGGCATCCAATATACCGGCCGCCCCACCTACTCGAATGGCGGCGGTGGCGTCACTTACTCCAATGGTGGCGGCAACGGTGGCGGTGATTTCGGCAACTTCGGTGTCGGAGTTGGCGGCAGCGGAACTGTGAACGATTATATTGGTCTGACTGGCATCCGTCCGGGCCCGGAAATCAACTACAAGGAACAGGAGGCATACATCAGCCATTTGGCCAACTTCCAGCCACCGGTGATAAGCAAGCATTTCTATTTGCACACCGCTCCCGAGGATCACGATGACCAGCAGATTGTGCGCTATGTGAATGTGGGCAGGCCACAGAAGAACTATCGTGTGGTGTTCATCAATGCACCCGCATCGACCACTAGCAAGGCCAAGATCATTGCCAATGTTGCACCCGTCGAGGAGAAGACAGCCATCTATGTGCTGGCCAAGAAATCGAATGCGCTCGATGTCAGTGCCGAGGTGGTCACACAGGCTCCCGTCAACAACAAACCAGAGGTGTTCTTCATCAAGTACAAGACGCCAGCGGAAGCGGCTCATGCCCAGCAAATCATTCAGGGTGAGTCCTTGACCTTTGAATACCGCTCCTCCTAGAGCTAGCATCCATCAACATCAACTCTCTCTCTCGCTCTCTTTCTGTCTATTTTTTAGCCAACTATGATGCTTTGGGCGGCAGCTCGCAGTTTTCTGATGAGGGTCTGGTGCCTGCCTCCTCAGTCATTAACAGCTTGGGTGACAATGGCGCCTCTGGCGTTCTCACCGATAGCGCCGGTGGCGTCAACATTATTGGCACTGGCGGTGTACCGAGTACCGATGCCAACTACGGTGGTGCCAACCAAGATGGTGGTTCGCAGTACGAATCCAACGGCAGCAGCAACACCCAAACCTCTGTCGGTGTTGGCAACGCCTTGATCCAGACCAGTTATCTGCCCGCCAAGCCAATTAGGTCGGTCAAGTACTAAGCTCAAGCAATCTCTGCCTGGCACCAGCACCACCCAGAAACTAACACGCACTCCATCGATTCTTGTTTCTAATTGAATAATCCACGTCGATTATTTTGCTAGAATTTGTTAAATGTAACTTTTGCGATTTTCTTCTAGATTACTCTTGCGATCTATGCACAACCAAAACCCAATTTTTTTCCAATTTTTTTTTTAATAAAAGTTAAGGATTCCTTTAAGCATTCATAAAAATGATTTGAAGTATTATTTGTAGGTTGTAAAGGGAGAAACAGGTAAGTAAGGTGAGTAAAATAAAGTTGGGGAATATAAATAGTTTCAGATACGTTCACAAAATGCAGTTGAAAGTCCAACTTAATCAAATTTTAATACATAGAACAATTTAATATAATTAGCAAGTTAACTATAAATTAATAAAAAAAAAATGTCAATGCGTTTGAAATATTTTGCCTTGCATAAGCGGGCGCTTAAAAGCATTTCCATCACTCCCCTTCTCCCCTCACTCACACAGACACACACACGCACACACTTACGACCGCACCACGCTCCGACCCATCCACTATTTGGCAAGCTGTTCATAATTGTTGAAACTGCAGCACTCAAAAACAACAACAACAACAGCAACTGAAAACTATTGAAAAATTGACAGAGCAAGAGTTGGTGAAGCACCAGCTAAATCGATGGCAAATAAATTAGCGTCTTAAATAAATAAAAAAAATAAAAATATAAAAAAAAAATCAACTAATACTGATACTGATACAAAAACAAAGTCAACTCGAAATCAAATCGGAGAGCAGCAACGTGCTGCAAGGTCGATCCACCAATGCAACGCATTAAAATACCAGACAGTATTCAAATGTACAGATAAATACATACATACACACACACACACACATATGTATGGGCAATGATGGGTTGGCAGCCACGCCCTAAGTAGCATAACACCGCCCCAAATCAAAAATGTATGATCAATATATGGATTACAAGCGCTGGACTGGCAGATGCTACCTGGTTTTTTGTTGATATTTGGTATTTTGTGTTTCGTATTGGAACTTTTGTATATAAGATATAGAAATGCACATCTTGTATCTGAGAGCATCTGCATATTAATGCCTAGCGATCTTTGCATAAAGATAATCACACCTACTAAATAAATGATACGATCTGTTGCCAGTCGAATCGAATCGTATCAAATCGTATCGAATCGAATCGAATTGAGATGAGTCAAAAATTTGTCCCTCGGTTTTTACTGTCAACGTTCATAAAAAATTACATAAATTTCTTGATGAGGCTTTTTGGGCTTTTGAGATATGAAATTATGGCTATGGAATGCCTAATTGATAATTATCGTTTTGTTCGCCTTTGTATCAGGTATCAGGTATCAGGCATAGTGTATAGTTGCTAATTACTAAATTATAATTATAATTAGTGAATACATCTAACAAGTTTACCGATATTTAGTTGACATTTGTTTCAGCCCTTTTTTTTGTTTTCTTTTTTTTTTGTAGGTTTATATTCTGCTTATCAATCATCAATCACAATGGCAAGTCGGCAAGTCAGCAAGTTGGCTCATAAATCGATTTGCCCATATGCAAATTGTTCTGCTTCCACATTTGGCCAAATTTTGTTTTATGGCGCTCTTTGCGGCGACCTCCAAGCCAGACCAGGCCAGGTGAATGTGTCGCATGCTTCCGTGGGTTTGTGCACTCGCCAGCGGCTGACTCATCAGCCACAAATACATATGCAGACATACACACATAGATACACCTATTGTTGTTGCTGAGTGGTTTAGGAGGCCACCATATAAAGTATTGTTCAGCCATAGTAGCCGAAGAATAAAAACAAATGCTTGCTTTGGAAATCCCAACTGAGAATTGCTCAATATATATATAGATAGGGTTTTATTTTATGATTTTATGATCTCACTAGCATAGCTGTCAGTTGAACTTGATATTCAATAATAATTGCATATCTGGCTGTTTCACTTGACAAGAGACTTGAGATCAAGCAGGCATGTAACTCATCTATATGTCTTTAAACAAAAGATCGATAATATATCAAATGACAAAAAGAAACAGTGCTCCACAATTGAAAAGCTAAAGTCAATTGTTTATCAAAGATTAGTTATTAAAATAAATAGGAATATATCCTCAACACGTTTAATCATATAAGGTACTCAGGAGTATTATTAGATCATGCAGATATCATATAAACACGATCAAGAATATTTCTAGCAGTAGATTGAAGGCCTTTAAGAAATGATTCATTTTTGTATTGAATCAGATCGATTCATTCACATTGAGATACATGAATTCATATTTTAACTGTTGCAAATTTGCAAGTTAATCGATCAATTTGCTGATGGACAGGTCAGCTGTATTACTCTGGGGGAAGCTGAAGAAAAAACCCAGCAAACAAGTTTGTCTATCCAAATGTTGGAGGCCTAAAGTTGAGGTGCCGTTTAATCAGATGCAAACGATCAACAAGCCTACAAAAACCTGGCAAAATTTCTGTAGATTTGGCGACGAGCTATGAATCTATAAATAATCCACACGAATTTGAGGACAGCGCAACAGTCAAGTTCAATGCCAAAACTGCAAAAAAAAAAAAAAAAACACACACACACACAAATGTATAAATTTATATATATTTAGATATATATATATATTTGTATGCATATGTGTATTCATACAAAACGAAAATGAAGAAAGAGGCAAGAGGCTTTTGTCCAGATCTATGAGCTCTATTATTGAAATGTAAACCATGGCTACAAGAATCGGCCACGCCCCAAAACTATCTGTTGGCGCCAAGTCCACGCAGGTCACCAGACGCATCTGTGAGATATATATTTGTGTGCATTCGAAAGAGATTTGAATACATTTGTGGCAGCGACTCTTGCTTGGGCCTATGTATCTTGAATCTTGAATAATCGGATTGTTATTGCGATGATGACCAAAAGCAACGCCGCTGGCGATTTACATAAATTACAACAACAAGCGGCAAACAAATGACGCCGGCAGCGCAGCCAACAACGTCTTGGGAGGCAGCGCATATAAGTCAAGTGGAGCGGCCAGAAATGCAACCATTGCCCCAGAGCGATCCAAACCAAAACGTACCCAAAAAAAAAAACGAGCGCGACGCGATTAGCAAGGAATACACAAGGATAACTCACAAATACACAAATACAAACACATACAAACGAAATGCGCTTCATGTCGTCTCAAGTTGTGCTGGGCTGCGTCGTCGGCGTCGCCTTGCTGATCCTGGCCGAGGCACGTCCTCAGTACGGCTATGAGCAGCCACAGGTTGGCGATTTAATTAGTGGCGGCATTGGCGCTGGATTGCCAAATCCTGGTCAACTGCCGCTGTCAAATCGTGGCGGTGACAAATATCTGCCACCGGCCAGCACCACACCGGCTCCGATAATCAATAAGAAATTTTACTTGGTGTCAGCTCCAGAGGATCGCGGCAACGATGGCAAAGTGAAGCATTTGGTGCTCGGCAGACCGCAGAAGAACTATCGCGTTGTGTTCATCAAGGCGCCTGCTGGCGACAATGCCAATGTGAAGTATTCGGCCGAGTTTGCGCCACAGGAGGAGAAGACCGTCATCTATGTGCTGAGCAAGAAGGATAACGATCTCGATGCCGGCGATATTGCAACACCTGCGCCAACGCAGCCCAGCAAGCCGGAGGTGTTCTTCATCAAATACAAGACCGACGAGGAGGCCAACCAGGCACAGAAGGAGATCCAGGGACAATACGATAAATTGGGCGGCACCAACGAGTACCAGGAGGAGAGCAATGCACCAATCACATCGGTTATTGGCAGTCTCGATGGCCTCAATCCCGATGGCAGCTACAACTATCGCCAGGTCAACCGTCCGAGCGCTCATCCGAGTGCTCAGTATCTGCCCAGTGCGTTGAGGCTTTAAAGGACAATCATTTGCCCAACTCCCCCCACCAGCACGCACACACATACATACACACACACACCTTTATCCTTTCCCGACTTGTTAAATGTTGTTTAGTTTTAAGCACAACTATATTTTTTTACACTTTTTTTTTTTTTGTTTTTGTTTATGCTTTTGTTTGATGTTTTTTTGTTTTATGTTTTTGTTTTATTTTTGATGTTTTTGAAAAAGAAGAAAAATAAATGAACTGTATATTTAAAAAGTACGCAACATTTTTGAACGATGCTTCCATTGGTAAGGCCGGCCGGCCGCGTAGTTTCCGCGCTATAAAATGCCATTTAAAAAATTAATAAAAATGCCATAAATAAATTGAAATGTTGCTCAAAACAAGTAAAGCAGCTAATAAAAAAGGTCCGAAGCGGCCCAAAGCAAAATGCTCAAATGCAAATCAACAAATTTAAACGTCCAAAATGCGACACTCAACAAAGCGCCCGGCGCCTGAAATAGCTCAAAATTAGCTTAAATGAAGTGAGAAATCAAAATAAGCTCATCAAATTTAATTATAATTGAATAAAACGGAGCATCTTTTCTTCCGCCGATCGTTAAACTGACGCCGCATGACAAAATAGACGCCCGGGGAGTGGACCAAACATACAGATAAAATCAACCTGCATAATTTTGCATTTGTGGCTAAGGCAACTGGAGACGACAGTGTTCACAGTGTTCAAATACTATATATCGTATATATACGTTAGACAAATTGACTGCATTTATCCAGCTGTTGAATATTTAACAAACCGAATCGAATCGAGCTATGCCGTCTTGTCTTAGATTCTTCAGAGTTTGTGTATCTTCGCTGTCGCTGATCAAGACTGATCCTTACTTATTTCACTTTTTGATTTCAAATACGATAAAAAATTTATAAATTGAAATGCTAAGGATTTAGTTGACAACGAGTAAGAATGCTAAGATATACCCTGAACTCAGCTGTTTAATATATTCTAGTTTTATTGCCAAATTTGCCGCAAACAGTTTTGCACACTCAAATGTAAGCATGCAAATGTGCATGCATTTCGTATGACAGGCACAGGTACTGCAGTTTATAAAATGAACTTTAATCACAAGCCAAGAAACTGAAATCGCGTGCATTTCCATAAAACATCTTACCGCTCGCATCGATTATCATAGGCGATTATCAAGAGCACAGTTATGCATACGGAAAATGCTTGCGCCTGGTGAAAGCAATGAGAGCAATATGAGAATAGATTTTCAACTCTTAATTGCACATTTCCTATCGAATCTTTCAGTTGATCAATAATGTGTCAAGGGATATATCAATTGGTCGGCTCTGCCTTTAAGATTGTGGCTTTTATTGCTATCGGACATCGATATGTATCGATAATCGCATAATGATAATAATGACAGTTGTCGTTTGAATGAAAGAAACTTGTTCTGCGCATGGTATATAAGAACTAATATTCCAAGTTTGTATCTAGCTCTTAAAACAATCCTGATCGGCCTATTTTATAGTTTATTTTTAACCATTTTGTATTGGTTCAGGATATAGGAAATATGAAACAACATTATTGGTCCATAACAGATTTGGCTGAAATAAAAAATGCATTTAGCTTTCAATTCTTGTCTATAATAGAACTTTTAAGCAAAACTGTTAATATCTGTGTAATGTAATTTTTGGTCGCTGTGGCAGCCAAATTAAACTTATAATTTTTGGTATTGGTATTGTGAATAGACTGCTTGCTTGCCTCTTACAGAATATAATTTAGCGCGCTCTAATAAACTGAACTGTGTCAAGAAAACACGAGGCACACAATGACGGCGGATGGAACAACCTTCGCGAGACCATCGACAACTGTATCACTTTCCATGCCGCCCAGCCATCGAGCGAGGCAATTTTTCATAATAAAACCGATGATAAATCAAATTAGTTGTACCATTTTGCCAAATGCGACATGAAAGTGTGGGAATTACGCGTCAATTTATGCAAATCGGTGAGCATCGAGGCCTGAATCGGAATCGATGTCAAGCCGCCGTATAAATTCTCAAAAAATAAAAATAAACAGGAAAAAAAAACACCGCTATTAATATTTTAATTGTCTCGACTTGTTGACAACGCAGCCAAGCCAAAACGAATTAATCTACTAATCAGCAACGAGGCTGCGCAACGCACCAAAACTAATACGAGTCTATAAAATAAATTCAACATTTTTGGGCTGTGAATCTATCAGTGTGTAAGCACACAGATTAGATCAGAGCTCGGAGCGAGCTCATTAGTCAAAAGAAAAAGAAAAAAATATATATATATATATACATATATAATACTGTAGGCGTAGGCGTTGAATGATGCTGAATACATGTTGAACAATGATCAGATTCGTTTTGGTCAACGACTAAAGATTAATGAGCCAAGTGAAGTGAGACATATCCTACATCAATGTGAGATGCCTTAGTTCCCATCTAAAAGGAATACATCAAGTTAAGGCTGGGACCGAATTCGCGGATTGCGTTTGCCCAAGCATTATTTCATATGCATATTACAGACAAATGCTTGAAGATCTTATGTGGTTACAATGTTGTCTTATTTTTAACGACTCTTTTGTTTTCACTCAATGGCCACATTAAACGCACTATTAATTTGCGGCAAGTTTGTTGCCTAAGTCTTTTGTTTTCAACCCGCTAATTGGGCCGCAAAAAGAAAAACAAATGAAATCGGTCCAAAAATTGTGGTTCTCCCCAAGATAAAAGTGACCGTGGCACATGAGCTGCCACACACACATTTTGTGGCATCCACAACAGCATGATCGCATTGAGCAGTCTCATTACATTCGTCAGTTCGGTATCGCTTTTTGGTTTCGGCCAGACGCAGGTGCCGTCACGCTTCTATCTGCCACCGGCGACAAGCGAAAGTATTGCGGCGACACCGCCACCGATTATAACGAAGCAGTTCTACAGCATATCGGCTGCCCAGGATTCCGAGGAGCTGCAGCCGCGCTCAAGGCATCTACTGATTGGACGAGCGACGCGCAACTATCGTGTTATCTTCATACGTGCACCCAGTGCTCAAAGCGAGTCCGTTAAATATACGGCGGAGTTGGCACCACAAGAGGAGCGTACGGTCATCTATGTGCTGAGCCGGAAACAACCGGAGCTGGAGGCGCACGATATTCAGCCGCCCAAGCAGCATACGGTAGCGTCCACAAAGCCCGACATCTTCTTCATCCGATACAAGACGAACGAGGAGGCGGCCGCTGCCCAGCATGAAATCCAAACGCAATTCGATGAACTGGGCGGTAATACGGAACATGCAGCTCCATATGTGGCGCCCGTGCATTCAGCGGTTGGTGCCTTGGATGCAGCTAATCCAGCTAGGCAAGCGGCTGGTGCTGCTGCAGACGGCTATGCGTATGAAAAACCCACGGCACGTTTCTACTGAACAGTGCTGAAGAGTGCAGATGGCATCTGTGTCGGTTGGTGTCGGTTTAACGATCGAGGCACGTGCGTCACTTAGTATCTGAATAACATTGCGGGGTGGCAGCATTTGCATAAAAAAGATAAGCGTTAAAAATTCAGACAATACCGATTCAAATAAAATCCCAATAATCCAATCCAAAGTAAACGCAACAACAACAAAATCGTCTCGCATACTTTTTGCTAGCAGTCTTACTTATTGCTTATACCCTGTAAAAAATAGATTGAACGGATATTGTAAGCTTGTGTGCGACAAGCAGAGAGAAACATTACCGATTCGATTAAGTCTATTTATCCACAAAATCCTTGATCGGCATCTAACCATGGCAATTAGACATACTTGTACGAATTATAATGGATAAACACTTGAGCACAAGGTATCTAAGAGTCGAGCTTTCTTGACTAAAGCTCCTCCCAACTGCATTTTTAATGTTTTTTTTTATATACACATCAAAAACGATGTTTTCCTTTTTTTGCAAAGTGCTTTGACCCTGGGACAAGCGAGACCGGTGCGGAGCATGTGGACAACATAATTAAATACATCTAATATATATATATATATATATATATATATATACATATACTTTTTCATTGATACATCATAGAAATCAGCTAGATTTTTCTTTAAATAAGTTTATATCCTTCAGTTGCAAAAGTTCAAAAGTTTCTAAGAGTATATAGATGTGGAGACCAAAGCAAAATCGGAACAATTCTGAACATGTTATAATCTTTTTAACAATCGAGTAGACTGTGCTGTATCAGCAGCAGGGGCTCCATGGTTCGTTATGATTGACCTGACTTTTAATTTGCATACATTTTGCAAAAAGCGTCAATGCATCTTTTTTATTTTATTAGCGTATTTGCAAGCAGCTTGTTCAGATTTATTTGCATTTGCATTTAATTAATGGGATATTGAAAGCGGCAACCATAATCTGGACATTAACCGGGCGACCTTTTTGTGATTGGCAGCCAAGCCGCATCAGTTGGCAGCTATTAATCTTCAAAAGCGCAAAACTAAAGAAAAAAGAAGAAGAAAAAACACATGCCAAAACAAAACGCCAAAGTAAAGAAGAGAAGAATACAATAGAGGAAAAGTTATGCATGCGAAATATTCAAGGGCAAATGCATTAATTGGCCCCAGCAAGAAGTTTGTGTTCTAAGTCATTCGTTTTGGGCCGTGCCACATTTGAGCCACCGGGTGGTGCTTAATTGAAATATATACGAGAGTATTAAAAATAAAATAAATATATTAAAGAAGACTCTGCGACGCCGGACTTTTAAGTAATTTGGTGGACTTGATTTAAATCTGCTTTTTCAAGGTGGCTAACTCGCATAAATCATAACATTCAAGCCATATAAAATGTGGTCTTAAGCAAATGGCAGATCGTGCGCATAAACCACCGACAAAGCTCGCCCCAAAGCGCATTCAAATTATGCCAATTATAATGAAATTTTTCAATAATATATAAATAAATAAATACAAAATAAATAAAAATAAGATGTTGCGACGCGTTGCGATCTTTGGAATTTCAGTTTTTATCCGCTATCCAAAAATACAAATGACCCAACAAAATCAAGTCATCTTTTTGTTTAGATGCGTGCCGCCACCGGCCGCGCTTATCAAATGAAAATGCTTCGATTTACAAATAGCAATACAATACCTAAGACTGGGCCAATGTTGCGACAACTGGGACCAATGTGTCTTCATTGAACCTCGACCAAACAGCTCAGCTCAGTCATGTAGTAGTAGCCAATAATTCAATTAGTAGTTCTATCTTAGCCACATTATGCCTATATATATATTTTGTGGCTTATCAATAAAGGCTACGAGAGACACGCAGGAAATTGCGCACAGTAATTATCGGAATAGTTTTCTGAATACTTAAGGAATATTTTCTAGGAATATTTGAATAATTTGATTGATTTACCCTTATGTAGACTGGGATATATATACGTAACAAGCAGAAGAAAGCACCTGGGAACCCATGAAGTATATATATATATACTTGATTGGGATCAACAGCCGAGTCGATATAGCCAGGCCCGCCTGTCTGTCTATCTGCTCGTCCGTCTATCTGTCTGTCTGTATGAACACACAGATCTCAGAGACTATACTAATTTGAATATATTTTGTTGTATTATCTGCGCATATCAAATTTACTTCATTTCATCGATAACTGTCTCCGTTCCACAATTTGAAAGGCAGTGGCTTCTTACTTGTACATTATCATATCATTGATTTCATGAAGATCGGAGAACTCCGGAACTCCGAGTTCAGGGTATATCGTTCTTACTTATTTTGTTTGCTGGTAACTGAATGCTCTTCATTTGTTTAATATTGCTCAATTATAAAGGGTGGCTTGTATGTCTACGCCTGTCTCGATCTCACAACTTAAAACTCAGCTTTCGACCGATTGTTCCTATGGCAGTTGTATGATAATGATTTTTAGCATAATTTTAACTATAGCATAATTTTAACTACAGCGACTGCAGCTAAGCGACGGACATGTGCCAAGTTGTATCAAAATAGCTTTAGAGCCGAAACTAGTTTATATAATCGGTTAGTGATGCTGATCAAGAATATATATACTATATAGAGTCGGAGATCTCCCCTTCAAAGCTTTGCAAACTTAAAAGCTATATTATCATACCATCTGCAAAGGTATCCAAAATAAGACTTTACCTTAAATGAATTACCAAAAATCATAGATAACTTTTAATCATTTTATGTACAAAAAAAAAAACAAATTCAGCTAAAATTCCCTTTGCCAAAAGCTGTTTCCGATTGTACAGTGGCGGACACCTTATTTGGGACATTGTCAAAGAAAAATTTTAATTGCCTGCCATAAGCTAATTATTCAATATTTTTCAGAAATTCCAAAGACCGATGGTAGGTACATATATTAACCACCAATATGAATGGATGATCCCAATACACTGGGGTTTCCCCACCTGCTAGGTAGAGTTATGTAAAAAAGTACCCTATTTCGAGGGGAAATTTTATTTGGATCAGGTACATTGTGGACACCTGGGTGCCATAAAAGCCGGATTTTTTACCTAAAGTTGAGTATTTCCGGTATAAATAGACCAATCCTTCGTAGTCAGTTTAGTTTTATCCTGCATCTTGGGTGCAATAAGCCAACAAGGACTATGGACAAACAGACTACCATTTCTCAACGGAAACTCATCCTGGAACACCACAAAAACGGATATTCACATCTCCAAATAGCTGAAATGGTCAATCTGAGTTACTCAACTGTGTATAACATCATTCGGCGCTTCGTCGACGCAAATCGGATTGAGGATTGCACCAAACAAGATTTTCACCGAAGAGGAGGAGCGAAGGATCACCAGGAAAATAAAGGGAAATCCCAAGCTATCGGCTCCAAACGTGGCTCAACAGGTGGAGGATGAAATGGGGAAAAAGTGCTGTGTGGAAACTGTGCGCAGGTTTTCTGCGCAAACATGACTTTAATGCCCGAGTACCACGAAAAAATATCTTTATAAGCGTACAAAATAGAGGGACTTGGATGACGTTCGCCAAAAACCACTTGGACATGGATTTGGAGATCTGGAACACAGTCATATTTGCATATGAGTCCAAATTAACCGTTTTTGACTCGGACGGACGGAATTATGTGTGGCGACAGTCCAATACTGACCTGAATCCCAAACGCGTAAAGGCAACAGTCAAGCATTGTGGAGGAAGTGACATGGCATGGGTATGTATCTCGTCAGCCGGATTCGGGAATTTTGTGATTTTTGAAACAACAATGGACAAGAATGTGTACTTCAACATACTAAAGGAAAATTTACTAAAAAGTGCCGAGAAGCTAATAATCCGACGTACTTTCCGGTTCAACCAGGACATCGATCCCAAGCATAAGGCCAAGATAGTGCAGTCCTGGCTCATCAGGAACTGCCCCCACATGATAATTCCACCGGCCCAGTCTCAAGATTTAAATGTTATTGAGAATTTGTGGGCTCTGCTGGAAAATAACATCCGGAAGCACAGCATATCCAGCAAAGAAGACCTCAAAAATGCTCTGCGGGATGAGTGGAACAAATCAGCCCAGAAACTACCAGGAAGCTGGTATCTTCCATGAATAAAAGGTTAAGGGATGTTCTTAAGGCCAAAGGATATCATACTAAGTATTAACATCCTTATTTAAGTTTTTATTTTCAAAATATATTATTTTATTTAGACTGATCCAAATAAAATTTTCCCTAAAAATAGGGTACTTTTTTACATAATCCTACCTAGCAGGTGGGAAAACCCCAGTGTATTGGGATCATCCATTCATATTGGTGGTTAATATATGTACCTACCATCGGTCTTTGGAATTTCTGAAAAATATTGAATAATTAGCTTATGGCAGGCAATTAAAGTTTTTCTTTGACAATGTCCCAAATAAGGTGTCCGCCACTGTATGTATTTTGTACTGGTTATCAGAATCGCGGCTTCATCAAATATATTTGTATCTTATTTTAGTGTTTTTTTTTGGAAACTGATTTATTCTGTGCTGCAAATTTAGGGTGGCTGCCCTGGGCATAATGGCATGTGCTTGCTTTTTTCCTCACTTAACTTGAACAATAAACTGAAATTCGTTTCAAATACGTCAAATATTTGCAGCTGGAGTGGGAATTGAATCGACTTCCTCCAAACAACACTTGAATCTATTTGTCAATGTCTGCGTTGTCATTGAATGTTTTGCAAACGAGCTTTGCCTGCTTATTGGCTATGACTTAATAGTCTGCGTCAACGGACAATAGCCAATAGTCAATAGAGTCTTGAATCTGTACCATTAAATTTGGCCAACAGGCGTATTAACATTGTATTCCATGATCTTTTCAAACCTGGCCTGGGGCTTACACATAATTGAATACTTTTTAGTTAAGATACAGCCCAGTCAAGTCAAACAAAAATCCCATTGCGGAAGTATTCTGCGTAAATTCTTTACGACAAATCCCAGAGAATTTTTGTTTGGGAAACACACAAATAACAAACATTCAGCTCAGACAGCTCAGACAAATGACGTTCATTAATAATAATAATAAGAAAGAAGACAACAAAATGTAATCAATCGAAAGAGAATAGAATGCTAAGAATAGAAGCCGTGAGAAATAGACAAATTAAAGTGAGAGTGTAAGAACCCAAAAACAAAAAGAAAAACAAATTTAACTTATTCTCTTGATGTTAATACTAATTATTATTATTACTATTTAAAAATTCATTATTTTAAAATTTAAAAAGTATTTACACATATCTCAATGCGATTTGATAATTTCGTGAAACTATTATTGAGCTCGGATTTGTTACGGAAACAGATCGTTTCTTTGGCAGCTATTTGTTTATATGTACATTTTACATATTTTTCTAATTGTACATAAAACAATATACTATTTTAATATTAATAAGCCTGTTTTGTAGTTAGGTAAATATATGTACGTATGCAAATTGTACATAGATATAGTATCATCTAAAAACCCACTTCTTATTTTGAGCTGCTCGAGGAACTCCGAGAAACATTCGCACTTTTTCAACTTTAAGCAACGAATACGAAATTCTGCACCTAAATGAACACAAATCAATCGATCATTTTAAGATCTCAATTAATTTGCATTTAGCTGCAAAGACTGCAACGGAAACTGATGTCGGTGTTTTTTGTTATTTCATTGTGTTTTGATTGTTAATCTGTTTACTTAAGCTAATGCTGATGCGTTGTCAATGGCCGATGGATTAAGAGTTGAAAACTTATCACTTGAAGCAGTGATTTATGGCCGCGGCAGCAACAGCAGCAGCAGCAGCAGCAGCAGCGACAACAATCATCAAACAACAGGTCACATTAAAGGAAGTCAGAAGAGAAGAGGTGCTAGCAAGCGAGTAAGGGCGACAGAGATAGCTGGAGCGAGAGGGAGGGAGACCGAGCGAAAGAGAAGCTGTGAGCATCAAGTCAAATGTCAGAGGTTCGCATAGTCAAATAATTGAGCAATTAATTAGACGCGATATTATAGAAAAAATAACACCGAAAACAACAACAACAACAACGGCAAATATGATTTTTTTTTTTTTTTTACCGATTGAAATACTCAAGTTTTTCTGAATAGGGAATAGCGGAATCGCTCTGGGGCCCACTGATATCCGACTATAAAAGACCAAACGACAGCGAGGAGCAGCAACAGTTAATCAGCAACTGAAATCCAACCAAGTTCAGCTTAAGACATGCGTCTCTTTGTGGTAGGGCAGCACAAGGATAACCCAAGGATTACCAGCATTGGACTTACACTCTCTCTCTCTCTCTCTCTCTCTCTATCTCTCCCTCTCTCTCTCTCTGTATCTCTCTTTCAGACTCTTTGCTCGCTTCTGGTCTTGGCTCAAGCCAAGCCACAAGGCTACAACTATGGCAGCGGCGTCTCAGGCACTCTGTTAACAACGGGCGGTGGCAGCAGCGGATTCCTCAATTCACCCAGCACCGGCAGCCAAAATGTGGCCACATATGGACCACTGGGCGCCTTCCAGGGCGCCAGCGTTGGCTCACTGCGCAGCTCTGGCTACGTCTCTGGCTCCGGCTCCGGTTCTGGCTACGGTTCTGGCTCAGGTCAAGGCAGCACAGTTGGCTTTGGCAGCGGCTCATCAGCCACCAACTATGGCGGACGCAGCTCATCTGGCTTTGGCGGCGCCAGCTATGGCGGCTCCTCTGGCAGCGGCAGCAGCAGCAGCTTTAATGGCTTTGGACCCTCGCCCAACATTGGCTTTGGCGGACTCGCTGGCTATCAGGCGCCCAGCTATCAGCAAGAGCAGGTGGCGGAACAACAAGTTGGCTTTGAGGCGCCACTTGTGCACAAACAATTCATAACGATCGCCGCCCCCGAGGAGCATGAGAATCTCGAGCGTGTCAAGCACCTGGTGATTGGCCGTCCGCAAAAGAACTATCGCGTTGTGTTCATCAAGGCGCCATCCTCGAGCAGCGCCAATGTTAAATTGTCGGCCGAGTATGCGCCCAAGGAGGAGAAGACTGTCATCTACGTGCTCAGCAAGAAGGACTCCACGCTGGAGGTCAACGATATTGCAACACCAGCGCCCACAATTCCCAGCAAGCCCGAGATCTTCTTCATCAAGTACAAGACAGAAGCAGAGGCCCAGCATGCCCAGCAACAGATTCAGGGTAAGCTCGAGAGCGATTCATGTTAAGGATTTTTGGGCATATTTGACATAAACACACTTTGCATCCATAGCCTCATACGATCAAATCGAGGGCAGCTCGGAGCACACAGATGGAGGCGTGGCACCCGCACAGTCTGTCGTCGGCATTCTCGATGGCGGCAACGGCGGCGTCACCAGCTCGTCCAGCGGTCAAATTGTCAGCGGCGGCAGCTCTGTGAGCAGCGGCAGCTATGGAACCGGTGCCGGCCATGGACTCACCAGCGGCGGCAGCTATGGAACCGGTGCCGGCCATGGACTCACCAGCGGCGGCAGTGGAGGAGGCATTGGTCTGTCCACTGTTCACAATGCCGCTCAGTCCTCCACGTACTTGCCGCCCAGCCACTAGTCGGCTTCCGGAAGCAGTTAACAAATTTTTTTTTATCTACAATAGTTTAATGATCTAAACCACATTTCCGTCAAATTCTTTAATAAAATTGCTCTCAGATGAACAAAAATTAAAAATAAAACAATCGATGTCAACATCGAAGAAGCAACACTTGAAACCTAATCTGATCGAATCTGATCGGATCTGATCAGTTGAGAATTAAAGGGATATATAAGTGGATATTGAGGACCACGACGACTACTCACAGAATAAGAGACACTTTGGTCAAGGGAGAACAAAAACCAAAAGCAAAAACAACCTCTGCACTGGGAATTACGTTGAGACTATGTGGAGTTGTCCTGGAGCTGGCAAAGCAGCGCCCACAACTAAAGCTGTGGGATCTGCCTGGCTATTGGGACTACTTTGTGGTTGGCGTCTTAACCAATCTATGGTTTTATGCCTTTAATCCGCTGTTGGTCGTCGTTGGCGGGGCTACTCACCCACAGATTTCATAGCCTGCTTGAGCAGCAGGTCCGACTGGCTCTTGTCCAGGGCATCGATGTCGCGACAATTGCGATAGAGGCTGCTTATGGTGGACTCAACGGCCCCCTCGGCGGCATTGGGCAGCATGGATATAAAGCGATTCAGTTCGTTGAGTTCTAAAATATATGAAATGAACTGATTAGAGTTGCGAGAGCATAAGTTGAGATATAGCCAACCGCTTACCCTGATACTCATTATAAGTCTTGTAGTTCCATTCGCCGCGCTTGATCACAAAGTAATCGCCATCGGCGTATTCGCGGCCAAAGTTGCCGCATGCCCAATCGTATGTCTCGTGGCAGGCACTCTTCGTTGTGTTGGCCCAGAGCAGCAGCTGGCGACTGCTCTCGACACACTCGCACTGCAGGCAGAGCGGCGCTCGCAAATGGAAGGGCACCTCCGGCCAGAAGGCCAGCAGCATGATGATGATCACCAGAAGCACGGCGCACAGGCAGGCTGTGGTCACATACAGGATGCGACGCTTGCGCGACAGGCTCATCAGTGCGTCAAAGGAGCGTCGTCCTGGAAGCAGCAGAGCTTCATATAATCCACCAAATGATAAATCCGCGCATGAAATTTGTATGAGAAGTGCATATGATGAAATATCATGAATGATGAATGAATCCTAAAAGCTGCATTTATCTTAAAGACAATTGACAGCCACTAAATAGGCAGGAGATTAATTGGCAGACTGCCAATGTTAAGATTGTTAAGAGATATACGTTCCCTAGAGCATTAAAGATTAATGATCTCCAAAATGCATTCGTTATTCGAGCTTACACTCAACAAAAAATCAAACTGAAATTAAGAAAATCGTCCTAGAAATTACATCGTTTTCTGGTGATAAGAAATAATTTCTAACTATACGAAAGAAAAAAAATCCTTAGGAATAGAAAGCCATTATTCTATTTATTGGAAATGTTTTCTTTTATTAAGAAATGAATTTAATAATTTAAGCTAGAAGTTTTTTCAAAATTTCAGGGAGATTTTTTTCGAAGTGTCGACATTTTTTTGACAAGAACATTATGGTCTAGCACTATCGGAATTATTGGATTAAAATAAGCTTTTTGTTTGCAATACGTTTACAGTTCCTTTTCATTAATTTCTCTGCTTAAATGCTTTGTGAATTGATTAACTGAACTACAAAAATCGAACAAAGACAGGTTGTTATTATGAAGTTAAATTAAATCTTTAAAATATGAATGTGTTTGTGTGCAGATCAAATATAAACTGTTGAACTATGTTCAAATTTCGTTTGTATTCCGAATCTATGCAGAACTGATTTATGCACTTTGAGTAGTGAAAACGATATAAGTGGAATGGTAATTGTAATTATCTCTCTCTTACTCGCACTCTCTCTCTCTCTCTCTTTCTTTCTCTCTTTGTCTGTCTGTCTGTCTCACCTCTGAGTCCATTTGCAGATGCATGCGTCGAGTTTGGTGTATTTGCGGTGGGCGTAGCACCGCCCACAGCACTGGCATCGCTAAGCGCCTCCTTGCGCGCAGCCTCGAGCTCTTTGGGCGTGAGTCCAGCATCGTCCATGTGAAGCTTCTGCTGATTGGTTGTCAACGGCGCCGTTTCGCTGCCCTCGATCTGCTGCTTGCTGCCCAGGCCGCCATCATTGCGCTCATCATCCTGCTGCTGGCCGGTGTGGAGCTTATAGCTGCGATCGTCCACCTCATCGACGGAACAGATTGTCGGCTTGTATTTGCCCTGATTCAGGGCCATGTCCAGGTTCTCAAAGTAGCTCAGCGCTCAGGTAATAGCTCAATAGCTTTCTTTCCGGATCTGCACTAATAGAAGAGCATTTTCATCTGAAGCTGCAACAATAGGAAAACGCATAAGTCATTTAAATCTCAGACACTTGTCAATTGCCCAACTGGCCGATGTACTATATGAATACCATATGTGTGTGTATGCTGCGTATGTATGTGACAATTGATAATCACATACATACATTTATGTGTGTGTAGTAGTAACAGCTTGCAAACTGTGGGCTTTATCAGCTTGTGTAGCGAGCTTAACTGATTATCAAAAGATTACCTTGAGACATGATATACAAGGCATCCAAGCAGCACACATACAGACACGCACACTCACACACACTCGCACAGACTCACACACACGCACTCACACTCACAGATGCTTGAGCATTTTATGGAGCATCGCAGATAAGTAAAAATTTGCACTTAGATAGCGCCCACTTAAACATAGCTATATATATTATACATATATATATATATCTATATATATATATATACATATGTACCTACATGATCCACGTCTACATACACACACAATAAGCACTTGCATACATGTATAGCTTGTGCATTCCTGTCAACATTTGACTTCTTTTCAATTTTCAATTGACAACAATTGCTGCCAATTTGCGAACCAACTCGGGCGACAGTCTTTGTTTCTCAACTATTTATTTTGTTCCTCTCGAGATTTGCACTTGTAAGTCTCGTGTTCATATAAAGTGGATTTGGGTTTTTGTTCTAGTCGCCAATGTGCATAAATTGTAATTGGCAAAATTAGTGACAGACGTGCAAGTAATTAAAAATGCAGACCACTCATCTTTCAAATGATAATTGCCCATAGACATCCAAATGTTCTACACTTGTCGATTTATGTTTACTTTGCAAGATGATTAAAAGAAATGGCATTGAGTCCCTTGATAAATTCAGGCTGCTGCTGAAATGTTTATCGTAGCCAGCCACGATTCAACTTATTGCACTAAAAATTCCAAATTTATGCATCCGAGCATAAATCAGATCAGATTATTGCCTCGCCATTGATGCGCTCCGTTGGTCAGCAGCGCTTAAAATTGTTTACAGTTTGTAATTTTATAGCCAGTTCGTCATCTGATCTACGAATAAGACGAAAAAACCACCCACGTCAGCTGGAGAACAAACAAAGATTGGGGAGCAATTGAGCGAGTGGAGATTGTATTGTGTTGAGTTGAGACGTTAGCTTTGGACTAGGTTACTCAACTAACAAATGTTATCAACAAGTTGAGGTATACTTTGTGTAGAGCGTCAGAGATCTATCCAGAACAGAAAGCGTAACGTTTAGCTTATTTGATGCATTTTATATATATTTAAGAAGATAATAAGATAACCATCTTAGGCACACCGAAGATTACACACCCTTGAAGATCGGATTAATCTGATCTGAGTTTTGTTCAGAATACGAATTAATTGAATTTGATTTTCTTTTTGTTTATAATAAGTAATATCATCTGATAACAGCTGCCTCAGAGCGGGCTGGGTGTAGACAAAAGAACTACCGATCTTTGCAGGAGGTTCCTAGTAATCGACCATCAAATATGGTGACTATATCCAATGGTGATATTTTAATTACCGTGTGCCCTTCAGCACATATAGTCTTTGAGATTGAGGTGATCGGATGTAAATGGCATGGCTATATCGACGTTCTCAAGAATGAATATGGAATCTAAGCAATCGCAAATGTCTCATTCTGCCTGTTACCATTACGAATGCTAAATTTGGAGTCGGTGAGTCGGTTTTTCACTTGAATGATTTATCATATCACTGCTGATCCCATTAAAGCTTCTGTGATTGCGATAAGTGTTGGTCAGTTTGAAACTTGCGGCTGGCGGATTACGCACTCGTCCCTGACCAGTGAAAATGAAAGTAATAACCAAGTTAGTTAAGGTGAGCAACTTAAGGGAAATATTAAAGCGTTTGCTATCTTATCGGCATAGCGATTCTTGCTTAATTCTCGTCCAATTTTTAATCATTGGCACGAAACAATAAAGAATGCCTCTATCTCCACACTAGTTTGTGTGGCAATCTGAGATAACTTGTTGGCCCAGCCAAATATACATATATGAGTATATGAGTAAATTAACTATTCTAGGTTTTTCTTTTCGATACCCTTCCATTTACTTAATTAAAGCTTTTGCACACGTTATATTTGTGAGCGTCTTGTAAATAAAACAAATAGCCAGCTATCTACCCATTTACTAATCTCCACAGATCCAAGGGCCACTTTAAAAGCCATGGCCCAAAAGACGTCGTCAGGCGGTTGAGTAACAGCCAGATAAGTCAGTTAGTCGGTTGCTTATATATACACACACACACACACAACACACAGTTGTGAGCATGCGATTTAAATGATGATATCATCCTAATTCATCTTGATATTTCCATCATGTGTCACACCAAATTTCAGTTGCATAAAAACATAGTTTTTCTACTGTCTGCAATACACTTACAGTTGCGAAAATAAATAGTAGCACTACCCTTACAAGAAATGAAAAATATAAATAATCTGCATACACTTATATACATATACCTATATATATATGCACAATATATATTTGCTTAATCTACTTGGAACGACTCATGTTCGACTTTCGACTCATGTTCACAGCAATCCCATTAAAATTGTTAAATGTGCAAAACATTATTTGCTTGAATTGGTCTATTTAATCACATATATCTGTTCTGTTATTTCTCTAATTTAAAGTAATATAATTTAGTCTATAAGGCTTATGAAATATTAAAAGTTACTCTATAAATAAAAAAAACAAATGTATTAAATTATTTTACATATTTAAATAAATACAAATAAATATAAATACATAATTGTATATTAGCTCAAGAAGACTTGCTGTTTATGTTACACATAAACTGACAGCTATAAAGTTGGGTTTTTACAACTTGGTCCCATTAAAAATGGCAAAATGAAGCAGATGGAAGCCTCTCTGACATCATAGGGTATATATGTTATGCGCATGATTGGCATCAACAGATCAACAATGTCTGCATGAAGAAGCCGATCTCAGCTACTACAGGAGCTAAAGACTTCAATAGAAAAATCGGTCTGCAATTGCTACTGCTCTGCTATTGCTACCGCTACTGCTAGCAGAGCGAGAGCATAGAAGCCGCACTTTCCGATATCGATAAAGCCCCATTAAACTAATCATGACATATTTATCAATTTGATTAAGATTGGATGGAAATACATATTCTGTTAGCCAAAGTGTATTTTCATATGGAACAAATTACTCCTTTTTTTATTTTAAATATAAATTAATTCATTCACTTTTAATTGTGTGTCATTTAATTTGCTACTTTAATTTTAATTATGATTGTTATATCTCTGAATAAAATAGAAAAAAAACATGAGCTGCCCTAGATTTTTGTTGTTGCTTAAGAACTGATTATTTAACTTCAATTAATTCAAAATATATCCATAAATATATATACAAATAAACACATGCTATGCTGATAGTACCTCTCGGTCGACCTCTCTCGACTTGAGTGTTCTTGTTAATAGCGTGTTCTCCACGTACAGATATTAATATTAATTGAATTATCCGAGTCATCTTAAGTCGTTCATGCGCTATAATTTGTTACATAATTGATTTCCGTGTTTTTTAAATGAATTTTGCAGTTGTTCTTTATTTGTGGAGTTTTTTTTACCACTTTGCCCCTTAAGCTGAACATAGCACAAAATAATAGTTAAGCAAAGCTAAATTATAAAAATAAAATGCAAATGCAAGATGGTTTTCAGTGGGCCGCAACAATGATGATGACGGCACATTTGTAAAAATGGGCTACACACATACATGTAGGTGTGTATGTGTGTATGCTTATTTGGGGAGGTGAAGCGTATCAAGAATCGGTTTATGGGTAGTATTTCGTATTTGAAATGCTTATAACGCATTGTGCGAACGGTTTTCGATCCATTTTTGCGTGGCTTCCTGCCCGAATTTGCTTGATGGTTTTGTTGATGTTATTGCGTTGCTCTGTTTATGCCAATGGCAGCGCAAAGTTGCAACACTCTCTGCCACGCACAAGTTTTTGCGTTTATTCAACTGCTGCGCAGTTTGCGTTTTCTTCTTCTTTTGCTTCCCCCTGTGCAGATTGGGCTGATAGGGGATAGGGATGGGAATGGGGATAGGAATGGGAATGGGGATGGGGAATGGGGAATGTTTGGGGCTGCTTTGAGACGCAATTCAAGATTCGCTTCTGGTATCTTGTGTTGAGAAATGCGATGAGAGAATATTTGTATACGCTAATCATTATAAATTTGTATATTTATTCTTAAATTCAAATTTATAAGTTTTAGGCTAACAAAAGTAAGTGCTCATGATTAGAATTATAGAATATATTCAATAATTACAAATTTTGCTGTATCATATCCATTTACTTGGAGCCATAAGTATTCACACATTCAGCGGATACCCACACGGGATTCACTTTTCAATACCATAACAGATTCTATTCGTAAAACTCCATCAAAAGTTGACCATATTTGATCAAATATGTCAAATTGCATATACATATACATATACATATTAATTTATATATACATATATATTTATATATAAAAACCAATAAGAAAAAACCGATGTCAAGTTGGACACACATAAATTCAATTGAATTGTCATTGCTGCCCACACATGCTGATTAACATGAAAAACATTCAATTCAACATTAAACATTATAAAATGAAAGGCATAGAAATTGAATTTGATGTTGAGCGTAATTGGCTATCAGATTTGCACACCTGTCCGTCTGTCCGCCCGTCCACCTGTCAAGCTGTCCACCTATCGCCTTGTCGCATTGTCGAGCAGTTAATTAATATTTTACCCTCCCAGGGTAGTATAGTTTTGTCATTCAATATGTAACGCCTCGCGGGACAGCATAGATCAATTTCAGATATATTTGCAAATTCGTCTGGGTAAAAATTAAAATTAAAAACAACAATTAAAGCCAAAAATCAACTTGTTTTCATAAATTAATTAATTAATTAATTAATTTAATTTATTTCCAAATTTAAATATATATATATATATATATATATATCAGCACTAATAGTTTTTCGTCTGAGTAAAAATTGAAACTAAAAATAATTAATTTCTATAAATAACTTCCAATTTCCCTTGTAATTGAGAAATAATACAACCCATTATGAAATATTATCACTTTTGCAGGGTATTTAATGTTCGTTTTGTAATGTTCATTCCTGTTGTTTATGCCTACTGTCGCAGTGTCGTCATTTGTTGCTTTACCGTGTTGTTGCTGAGGTTGTTCATGTTGTGCTATTGACATTTAATTTGTCAATAATGGCACACTGAACATCGTCGCCCATTATCAAAAAGTGTTTCAAGATACTTGCCCCTCAGCAGAACTACAAATACAAAAACAAATCAACAAAAGATACAAGAAAGACGGTTATCTTAAGCACGCCGAAGATTAGATGCCCTGGCAAACCAGAGTTGAATTTTTTTTCTTTTTTTTTTTTTTGGTTATATTAAATAAAATGTTTGCTTTAAGCAATTATTTATTTGGAACGAATTTTACGCTTTAAACAAATATATATATATTTTATTTATTTTATTCGCTATTGTAAAGAGCTCATAGAATCGGAGACGTTTCCTCTACTACAAACAGGGCTATAATTGACCATTGGAAGGGCCACCAGATGGCAGAAGCTCTGCGTTTCGCTGCTGATAGCTGATGGCTGATAACCTTGCTTGCTGACAGCTCGGCTTGCACAACAACAGAGCTCTGAATTGCTGCTAATGTTGTTGTTGCTGGCGCTGTTGAAATAATGGTGCTGTTGTCGTCTAGTTGCAGTTACAAAAGCCAAAAGGCGACGGCGTCGCCAACTGAGGCAGAGGCAGAGGCAGAGGCAGCGACAGTTTACGCTCAGCTGTGCACAAGGCAATGCAAGTCTGATCAGCACTCGCTGATAAGGGAACATGCAACAACAACAACATTAGTTTAATATTTTAATTTTTTAACTTTTTCAATATTTTATTTATTTGTGAGTGAATTTTACTAACATTGCTGATTCATCACTAAATAGAACTTCAATATTTAAATTAGATAGAACGTTGCCAACATGTTCATCGTTCTTCATACACAAATGCACAAATATTTTAAGGCTGCCAGATTTTATTTCCTTTTCCACATTTAGCTCAAGAGCCTAAGCAAACAATCTGTGCATTGATTTCTTACAGATAAGGGGACTCTTCAAATATACATTTGATTTTGACCATTTAAGAAAACTCTTCAGACAAGAACATGAGTAATAAATCAATTTAAGGATAACAGATGTATTCCTTTTTGTGTAGGTTCCAAATTGATACAATAAATGGAGTGCAGCATCAGAGTATTTAATTTATTTTAATATTTTGAAATATTTGTAATTTATTGTTGGAGTAACAATGATATATAATTTAACAATAATATTACTATTTGCTTGCCGCATTGTGCATGCATATATATAAAATCTCAATGCACTTACTTCAATATCCAAGAGAAAAATACATAGACATGTTGAAAGTTTTCTATATATTCCTCCAAATATAATGAAGGTTCTGATTGTTTATAAAGCGGAATTTGATGTTAGCTGAAGCGTAAATCACAAGTTCAGGCGCTTAACGGGAAAAGGTGCGGTTTGTTGCTATATTTATGTACATAAAAACATACACACATATATATACATATATATATATGCACATACATGTGCAGTTGGTTGTCTGTATATAATAACAATGAAAGCACACATAAACAAAAGATCACTTAATTTTGGAATACCGTATTTTGAATACTCTTCCTTGCAATAATATGCAAATATCCAGTTGCGAACTCTTTACCGATGTCTCATTACGTATTTCTTATATTGGTATTGGCTTCTTATCTGTTTTACTATATCTATTAATTAGTGCGCTGGCGCAGCTTTGCTTACTCTAGTTTCAACAGATGCGTAGTACTTTTGTGCTTTTTTATGCGTTATGCAATTTGTGAAGTGAAAAAAACAATAGATTTTTTTGTCATATTTAAAATGATTATATATCCTCCTTTCCTGTCTAACTACATTTCGAAAATATTAGTTTTCCATTTACGGTCAAACACACTTGCATATTTTCTGCATTACAGGGTAATATGGGTTGTAGAAATTATATTACGAGTCGAATTCGTACTCATTAAAAAAATACGCATGTAATTTGCTATTTTTGAATTTAATGATTACTATTAATTTCATTGTCGTATATACTACATAAAACATGACAAATTTTACATTTCTTGTGGATGAGTAGATGATTACTGTTGAATAATTTATATATCTGATCCAGCATCTTCACTTAAGCGCTGCCAGACTTCCTAACAAAATTGTCGAACCCTTTTGCGAGAAGGGCATTGGAAACAAAACAAAACGAGTGCAAATCGAGCGGATATTCGGCAGCCGATTCGATGATGCGGGCAAAAGATAACTATTAAAACGATGGGGGGAATGGGTGTGTGTGCGATGGTGGGGGTCGAGGTAGGTTCGTGCGTGTGCAGCACAATGCGCAAATGCAAATGCAAAGGCAAAGGCAAACCCAGTCACTATACGACACGAACAAGCAACAAAATAAAAGAAAAAAATACAACAACGGTATTCGAAAGGCAAAAGTGGCGCGTGTAAAAACAAATGCAGAAGTGAAAGAAGCGGAAATATCGTCGCTGTCAGAGAGGATGACCAAAGATCCGTGTTTAAACGAGAAGAATACATACACACACACACATACAAATGCAAACACATATAAGTGTGGTGGCTATGTTTAACGGTTCTTGCACTTCCCTAGATCATCGCAGCTGCTTTCGTCGACGTCTGCGCTGTTACGCATTAATTATGGGAATTTCTTCTTCTTTTGTTTTTGCGTTTAATGCGCAGCACATGTGGCCTGTATATGCGTGTGTGGGTGTGAGACGCGCAACAACAACAACCACCACAAAATAAGGGAACCAAAATTAAAAGCAGAATGCACTGCTGGCAGCATCGCAAGTAATGAAAACGACGCAAGCGTTGCCATCGTGTTGCTGTCTGCGCAGCATTCACATGGGCTCTACTCTCTTTCTACAATTCAACTTCTTCTTCCCATTGCTGTTGTTTTTGTTACTGGTGCTGGTGCTGCTGCTGGTCTTGGTTTAGCAACTTGACGAACCGGTTGTGCCGGCATATCTCACAGCAACCACACACACACACACACATATGAACAGACATATACAGATATACTTTTTAACTACAGCTTGAAAGTGCGCTCTCTCTCTCACTCTTTGCTCTGTACTCGCTCCATATTTGTAGATGTTTCGTGCTTTTTACATTCCATAACACACACAGACACACTGAGAAGCACCTGAAAGTGGAGCTTAAGCACTCTTTGCTTTTACCTTCTTGTATTTGTTGTTCTCGCACTCACTCTCGTTAATTATAATTATTATTGTTATTGTCACAAAGAACCAAAAAAAAAGAGATCAGCAATTAACATATTATTCACACACAACGCACTCTTTGAACACACGCTTAATATTTGCTTTGCCTTTATTTTTATTGTTGCGTTGTTAAATCTTGGCAAACACTTTTTTTTGTAGAGGCTCACTTTCATTTATCTTTCTTTCTAATACAAAAAAAAAAAAACCACAAATATTTTATATTTTGTTTCAATTAAAAAAAAAACAAAATGAAAACAAAACAGTTGCAGTTTTACGCGCACAGCTAACTGAACGACAATAACAACAACGTCAACGTCAACGTTCGCCAATTACGCCGCGACACACGACGCGCAACGTTGCTTTCTCAATGATTACTAAAGAGAAATGTAGAACAAAATGCACGCCGCAATTACCGTTCTATGTATATCGTGTAACGTTTCAAATTTCGAATGCAGTTGTTACGAGCTCTGCTCTACCTCGCCGTCAACTAATGCGCGTGCTGTGTTTATTTTTATTTGCGATGAACATGTACGGCATTAATTTAATTACTGGTAATGCATGAAATGTCACATAATAAATCATTAAATACTTTTATTTTAAACAATTTGCCATTAGCCAATGCATAAACCTCAATGAGCAACGTAAACGCACACGAGAGCAACGTAACGCAAAGTGAGTATTGTTATCGATAGTATTGTCAATTGATAACTATTGGCGACTAGGACCTTCACACTGAATAACATTTAATGCGCGTCGATAAGGCTCAACTGTTTTCCGATTCATTTAAATCTCCTGCTGAAAGAAATATTTTGTCCCAAAAGAAAATTTCGTAGGTGATTTTTTACAATTTGACCCTGATTTTATTGATAACTTTTCTTTTTTTTAATAAAAAATTAAATTTAATACATATATTAGCAAAAAAAAGAATAAAATACATACGCATTTTTATAAGTACAGTTAATAAATTAAACAATAGCGAGTTCCGCTTAAATAATAGGTAGACACAACAAGCAAAAGCCTACATATACATTTATTATACACTACCCAAAGTTTATTTCGAGAGTACACCAAAAGAAGTCGATCTGCGCTTCTTGCGGTGTAGTATGGAAATAAATGCATATTAATTAATTAAACGAATTAATTGTTCATTTTCTTTCTTTTTTCTTGATATTTCATTTTTTTGTTTTTTTTTTTTAGTATATACACAAAGACTTTTACAATTATGAGAAGAACAAGAAAAAAACATTACACATTGTATCTTTCAATAGTTTTGCATTAACCCATTTTGGTGTTGCAGATTTTACGATTGGCAAACTTTGAGTTTGGCAAACAATTTACAAAAAAAAAAGTATTTTTCTCACGCCTACAATTTGAAAACTTTCAATAATATGTGTCTATGAGAGGAGTGGAGGGAAGGGCAGGAAAATAAAAACTTTAAAGTAGCACCTAATGTTTGATTTATTTTAATGCTACTGCTGGCTGCTGGCGCCAGTGGGCGTGGCAGTATGACACTTCTTGAAGCTTCTCTGCGGGCAGCATTATTATTTCTTGTTTACACATAAAATTCACATATTAATTAGCTTAATTTTCTTTTTTTGTTTTTGTTTTTGTTTTGTGGTCTCGCTTTCAACATTAGCTAAAAACACTCAAAGCAGTCACTCAAAAAACCACTCACAACTCAGGCACACGCACACAAATACATTTACATACACGCATACACAGTCACACCTACTTACCATATAGTTTTATCTTTAGTACACATTAAAGTAGCACTCGATGGAGAAGTTCATCAAATTTGCAAGGTTTCATTGAAAGAATTAAATAATAATTAAAATAAACGAAAAAAAAATCATTTAAGTTTTTTCGCATTAGAAAGTTCTCAATTTTGTGACTAGGCAAGTTTTACGTGTTTTTTGTTTTCCTTTTTTTTGTTTATAAAAAAAATTCATCGCAACATCGCACATTAATTTGTATAGATTTGCAGGTTTTTTTTGTTGTCTGCTTTTGTCGTTGGCGGGCGTTTTTAAAAAGCGCGCGCGCGGTTTAAAACTTGGCTAAGCGCGTTTTTTGTTATTTAGTTAGGTTTGTTTTTAGAACCGTTTTTTGTTTTTTGCGTTTTCTTATTTTAGTACGTTGTTTAGTGCGATGTTAATTGTTCGTATGTGTGGTGTGTTAATTCTGTTTCTGCTGCTGCTCCTTCTACTGCTGCAGCAAACGCCTTACAGATGCTCGTCACCATGGTAACCGTTCCTCAACGGTTGTCGCTCCTGCGAATGATCCGCGGGCCGATTGCGCTTGAAGAAGCCGCACTGAAAAGACAAATTGGTTTGAATATTGGCTGCACAGGCGAATGAAACGTTAACGGTTATTTGACGTAAATTAAATATGAATAAAATATAAAACTGCTAAAAAAAAAATGTGAATTGGTAAAAATTGATTAGGGAACATATTACTATATTGAGAGAGTGGCCTTAACAATGAGCTTAAGCTTATCAATAAATATATATATATATATATATATATGTATCAATAAATAAATGCAAATCTTGTGAAAATGCATTAAAAATTCAAATAATTAACTGACCTTATAGAGTAGCAGGACGAGGAGGAGGAAGATGAGTGCGCCGGCACAGGCAGCCAATACAACGACCCACAGTGGCACCACATCGGGAACTTGAAGTGGCTCCGGCTGCGCCTTGTAGAAGATCTCGTGCGTCTTCACGATCATCTCCATGGGTCGACCGATGAATGGCAATAGCGTCACATTTGCCACAGCCAGCGTGGACACATTGAGTGGCACGGTGGGTGCCAGTTTCTCCATTGTGCTTGCCACCATACGAGCACGTATCGCCACAAATGCGGCATCCGCATCCTCATAGCCAAGATTCTGGACATAGCAGCGCAGACGGCGACATTGGACACCCAGGCACGGTGAGGTGCCATTCGCCAATCTCATTTCAATTGTTGTTGGCTTGTCGCGCTTAAAGCGTCGCTGCGTCGAGCTCGAACTGGAGCTGCTCCACTGACGCTGAACGGGTGGCTGCGATTGGGACTGCGATTGGGATTGGGCTTGTGCTTTTTGCTGTTGATTGTCCTCGTCGTAGAAGTCTTCGTTCTCCCGCCCATAATATGGTTTGCTGCCGGAACTGTAAACCACATGATGTTGCACAGTGCCTGGTTGTCCGTATTGCATTTGGTTCTGATGCAGCTCATTGTCGACATTGCCACGATTTAGGTTACCCAAATCCAAGGTGCCCGTTTGGAAATTTCCACTGCGTCCGCCATACATCGACTTGTCACCCACATTGCCACCAGCCAAATACAGTTGCTGATTATGCTGCGATTGCTGGGGTCGCATCTGGTAGCTTGAACTGGAGCTGGTGATCACCTGAGGCTGACTGGCCATCTGTATGTGTCCCTGGGTACTATGTCCACGCAGCTCGGCTTGGCTGGGACTTTCGCCAATTTGATAATCGGTACGATTGCCCGATTGATTAAAACCGCTGCTGGATTCCTGTTGGCGAACGGCATTGTTGGCACGATCCAAGTGCACATAGGATGCATCACCGGTAACATCCTGGGCATCCTCGCGCTCCAGCAGCTCCTTCTGCTTGGGTGTCAGCCGGCGCTGATTGTCGTTGCCAACAGTGACGCGTATAGTGCCTCCAGTTTGTGTATCATGCGGTATCTCCAAGTGGCCATCATCATCGCCACCAGCACCAGCACCAGCACCCACTTGCATCGAATTGCTGATGGCGCCCTGGGCATGCAGATAGGATTTATTCTTTTGCTTCTCGTTGAGCTTCAGACCCAGCTCATTGACCTCAATCATGTCGCAACGGATTTTGCCACCAGTCTCTGGCTGATTGAGCACATACATCAATGGATCACCAGCCTCGGTCTGATATGGATAGTAGATATCGACTATGGCGCCCTCAATGAATGAGCTGAGATTGTTGCGCAGCTCATAGATGTGCACCACCTGTGGGCCTATCTCCTCCTCGATGGTAGCATTGCCCGGTGCCTTGTAATCATCCGCCTTGTACACCTGATAGTCGGGCAGCGAGGTACCCTTGATCGTTAGATCCGTTTCCACCCAGACGCCAATGCTCTTGCTACCAATATTATCGAACTTGGAGTTCTTTCTCTCCGGGTTTGTTGAGTTTGCCTCCCAGTAGAAATCATAGCTGGAAGTCTTCGTATGCTTCTCGGCTGGAACAAAACTAACAGCAAAGTGCGTCTGCAAAAAAGAGAGATTTAGAGAGAGAGACAGAGAGGGAGAGAGATCGAGATCGAGATCGTGATCAAGATCGAGAATGAGACTTACCATAGTACCACCCTTGAGGGGATTGCCAATGTCGCATTTGAGGGTGTAATTGTTGCTGCCATCCGGAGCTGAACAGGTGATGGGCATATCGATCTTCTCCCCCTTTTGCTGCAATTTGGTGAACTGCAAATCCTTTGGCGTTGTCATATAGAAGGCAGCCTCGAAAGCATCTTCGTTGTTGTTCTTGATGAGCACCTCAATGGTCAGCGGTTCGCCCAACACAAACAGATACTTTTCGACAGCACTGCAAAAGATGTGACATTACGATCATTTCCAGTTTCGATGTAGTTTCGACTTACGTGACGGTCAGCGCCAGATCTGGTTCACAGATGTTGTCTGGTCCGCAGTTCTTTTGAATGTTGATCGCATCCCGTAGAATGATCTCGCGATTCTGATCGATGACCGGTTCGAGGGCTTCGCGACTTCGTCGCACCAACGATTCGAGGGGGCGAGTGCTGCGCAGATTGTAGCGTGCCTCGACCTCGAGTGGCGTCAACTTATCCTTGACACTATCCATAAGATAGACGGTCTCATTCAGGCAATACCGCTGGCCATAGGTCAAGCGTATGGTCTGGTTGCGTATATTTTTGCCCTCGTCGCGCAGGAAGAACATGCGGGGATTGCGCGTCTTTTTCGCGTCCAGCAGCCACGACACCTCAAAGTCCAACTGATTGGGCAGATAGCGACCGGTGTAGCTCCAGCAGGTGCTCAGTGGCATGCACGGTACCTTCTTGTGGTCCCGCTGCAGCTGGCAGCTCCGATCGTCCAGGCTGATCAGTTTCGTAGTGCTGGCAAACACCGTCTCCGCATTGACAGCGGCCACGGGACGTGATTTGAAGATGTACACCTGATCGGAAGCATAGGCGCCAACTGCCAAATCCGGATACGTATTATCATCCATATCAACGCCACCGGACAGTGCAAAGCCAAAGGTGCGCGGGTACGGGTCCACCAGCTGCTCGGCCTTTATGATCTGCGATGGCTTCGTTAGCGGACCCTGTGCGGATCCATGATAAATGTAGACAACGCCACGACCCTCGGGTCCATCGTACGGCGCACCGACGGCAAAGTCACCATACCCATCGCCATTCACATCGCCCAACGTGGTCAGCGCCAAGCCAAAGCGTCCCTTCGTATGGAAACCATCGCGTATATGCTCCACCATCCAGTGTTCCGACTGCAAATAGCATAATCCAAATATTAGCTTAAGTAAGTAAGACTTAAAAACCAGCTTAAAGCAATCCATATTGCTAATCTGGCTAGACACACTAAACAAACCACAAAATTTGATGAGTTTGAGCAAATTGCCTCAGAAATTCAAAATTGTTGTGCACTTTTCAAATATATCTCTTACAAATTGAAATATCTGCACAATTTGATAAATTTACATTAAAACAAATAAATATTTCCCAGACTAGAACAAATATTTTCTATTTTTGTTTTCAGTTTGCAATTATTATAAACAGAAAAGGAACACCGAATTTTGTTGTTCATATGAACAGATGAGGCTGCATAATAATATGAATTATTCAAATTTAAATAATTAAATTTTGGTTGAGTTTTGCATCAATTTTGATCAACATTTGACATTTTCTTGATTTTCTTTGTTTTGCTTTTCCTAGATTTCTTTTCCACAGAAACTGTGAAGGGAGCCTTTAAAATTGAAAAATCATTCGATTTAAATAACTTTATCCTCGACTTCAGTTTGTATATCTGTGTAATGCTGGTTTCAGAGAAGACCTCGGCTTCTTTTAGTGGTTTCAGTGGCTTACCGCTGATGGGCCGCCCTGGATCAGTACGTAGACACGTCCCACATCGTATTTGCCCTCAACATTGCCCGGTTCGGTGTACATTGGTGCACCGATGATCAGATCGTCGAGGCCATCACCATCGACATCACTGGAGGCGAGGGCATAGCCAAAGTATTCACCGATCTGGCGACCCGTTATGTTAAATATGTTGGCCATATTCCAGCGATTGACAACGATCTTGCCAACGAGATTGGCGCCACGTGGCATCCCGATGGCGACATCTTCGGTGCGATCGGCATCAAAATCACCGGTGGTCATCGAGTAACCCAGATACGAATCATCATTGGCCGATGAACTTTCGGCCGTGGAGAACACTTGATTCTCTGGCTTGGTCACATCGTGCGACATCGCCCGACCTGTGAATATCGGAGTTGAAATGTGTGAGTACGGATCAGTTCTGTAAAGAAGATCGCTTTGCAGATCAATTTGGTGAGATGTGTGATTTGTTTAGCTACGATTAAAGAGCGGCATGCCTGATGGCAAGTATTAAAAGAACAACAACACAACAACTACGAAAACAAAAATAATAATAATAACAAAAGAAGAAGAAGAAAAAAAGCAAACAAACTCAACAGCAATAATAGTTCAAGACAAAATTTAATTTCTCAAGATCTACAGAGATTACTACTACAACTACTATCGCTAAAATAGTAGATAGATAAATATATAGATAGATAGATAGATAGAGAGAGAGATAGATAGATTAGATTAGACTTAGTCCCAGGTGAGGCATGCTTGAGACGGATGCTTTGGTTGGCGTGACCTCAGCCCATAGCAATTACTGTTAGTAACAGCCAATACTTTATGTTCTCCAAATACTTGATCCTGTTCCATTATAGCTGATGCACACTCAGAGAAAAGTACTTCTCTCAATTCAAGATATACAATGTATAATAAAATTAAATTAATTTTATTTAATTAAATTTGTTGCATAAAATATTCCAGTTTGCCAATCTTTCAAGCATCCCAAATTTTTGCTCATCTATCTCAAATTTGCGACCTTAATTTGAGCGTTGGTTTTGACTCTATTAAATAGAGTCCGCTTTTCGCTTTCACAACCTAATTTCTGCATTTTGTGTTTGTTTGACCCCAGTTGTCAATACGCCCAGTTGCAAGTAAAAAACTTGCACACTTCACAGCTGCAAGTTGTTAATTGAACAAGATGCTTGCTAAATGTGAAAGGTGCAGTTTTTGTGTCCAGACTAGCCTCGGACACCAATTGTGAGTCTTTAGCATCGGTATAGCTGGCAACTCTTCCGCTTTCTTCCGTTTCTATTTCTACATTCAAGATATCATTTTATGAGATTCATTATAGTAATCATCTTTATTTTCCCATTTTCCCACATTCGGAAATCTCTCTTTCCAGAGAGTTTCCTTGATGTTTTTTTTGTTCGTTTCTTTTTTTCATTTTTACTTAAGCCCTCATATACCATTTTGGCTTTTCTGATTTATACTTTTTGTTCTATTTCCCATTTATATTTCAATTATGTTGCTCTGATTGATTTTCTGTGATTTCCCCAAGTCCTGCAGCAAATATTGGAGCATTTTACCATCAAATAACCGCATTTATTTTATTTCATAATTTTATATTATTGCTATAGGCGTTTAAATTATTATTTTATTTTTGATCATCGATTTTTTAAATTAAATAATTAAAATCTTTTTAAGATTGTTGCTGACTTTTCATAGTCCACATTAAATAAAGTAAATAAAAACATATTCAACGACAAATATTCAATTTTTGCACTGATTGGAATTAAGTATTTTCAAATTACACCATACACAAAAATAAAAAAAAAAAACAAATTAATAAAAAATTTTACAAATAGCAATCTCATTATCTGATCTACGAATTTAAGCCTCGCAATAAATGTACTTGATTTGAGTGCAAATGTATTAAATTTCTCTGAGTGTTTCAACTTCGTTGCTATGAAAGTCAAATATCTATGTAAATGAATTCCACTACCATACAATTAAATTTTATGAAAGCGAACTGGCAGCTCAAAACATGCATGCGCGCAGTATGTAACTGTTGCCTTAACCGTTCTCATTGATAAGTAGATCATATATGCACATATGTGGTTACATTGTGTATGCATACATATATGATTGGTATGATTTTTGCTACCTATATACATATACATATATAGTGAATGAACTATGCACTATGCACTATGCACTATGCTCTATGTACTAAGTACTAAGTATGTGGTACTTTGGTATGGAGCATTGCTTAGTGTGGACACGAACCAAATGCTGCAGTTTTGTGCTTCTGGGGCGTGACGAGGCATTTCGGGAACGTTTTGTGGAACGTTTGTGCGGTTTTCGTTGCCCTCGTTGCACTCGTTGTTAGCGAAGCGTTTGATGATGAGAGAGAGCGAGAGAGAGAGAGAGAGAGAGAGAGAGAGAGAGGAGCGGGTTTACGGTGGGTGTGGACAAATTTAGCGAACGCTGTCAAATCATGGACAGGGGCAAAAGTTGGCTTGTTAACGGTAACTTTCTGACCCGACTTGACAGTCTCTGCGCACAGTTGATGAATTCGAGTTCGTATTCTTAATATTATCACACACACCATTATGCAAAGTGGGAGGTGGGTTTGGGGGTAGGGCTTGATGTTTCCGTGAGGAAGCGATTTTTAGTTTTCGCCCTTTGTCATATTATTCAAGTAATTTGTACAGATTTTATTGTGTCATTTTTTAGGCACTTGGCGGTAGGGTTAATGTTGATCGATGTTGTAGATAAGGTTGGCTGAGTTTTGCGGTGTGAGAAGCGTATTTGCGTATTATTATTATTACCTCCAGTGCCGAAGGGCTGATAATAAGGCGGCTTATATGGAAACTCGGCATCGGGCGGTATTGAGTAGGTTTGTCCTTTTATTTTTATGTATTCAGTGTTTCGGATAATAATAGCAGAAGTTTTGGTACCGAGTTTTTAGGTTTGATGTGTATTTTATGTTCGGTTTCGGTATTGGTTTCGGTTTCGGTTTTGGTTTTGGTTGGGTTGAACAACAGACACAGGTCATGGCGTTCGGTACAGAATGCATAGATGCAATTTTTTATTTATTTATTTTATTTTTTTTTTTGTTGGTTTGTTTTTACGGATCGAAATTGCATGCATTTTGCGCCGAGGCAGAGTGTGAATAGGAGCAAAAAGAAAAGGAGAGAGAGAGAGAGAGAGAGAGAATAAAAAGAGAATACATAATACATATTAATCAAAATGAGACAAATAAAGAGTTCGACTAAAAATTCAAGTAGGAAATGATGACGCGTTATACGGTACAGGTACAGGTACAGTTATAGTTGTAGTTATCGTTATCGTTAAAGTTAAAAATTACAATTATAGTTACGATTACATATACATTACAATAATCAATAATCAATAATCAATAATCAATAGTTCAACTGACTACACGATAAACTTAACATGTGGTTAGTTATCTGCAGCAGTTGCTGTCGAGTTGAAGATGGTAATAGTTAGCTGAATAAGTTTGGTTTGGTTTTCGAGCAGCGACAATACTAAACGACAATTATTCCAATCTTGTAATAATTTTGGATGATATATAGGAACAACAACAACTCGACAACACTAGAACAAAATCATGACTTAAATAACTATTTAATTAGCGCATTTCAGGTGTGTATACATAAATCTTGACACGACAGATTGACACATACAATAAATATCTTAAGCATCTAGGATTTATAAACTATATATATATGTTAGTGCTGGAAAACTTTCGAATGTTTCGATTGTTTCCCAGTTGCTACCATAACTTGAAGTTTCGAGTCTACCGTTTCAATACGATCTATAAAAATGGCTACGCTTCGATCTTGAGATCAAGTATTCTAGAATGTTAGATATTGTCGATATTGTAATGGGCACAAAACTTTCATACGAGGTTCAAGCTTAATTAAATACTATTCTGTGGGTTAAGATTATGCTATGTAATATCAGTGTGGCTTAATATTATCTGTTGATTATTTGTATTTTTTGTTTTTGTTTTTTTAGGTTAGGGACGTACTAAATTCTAAGGATGCTCAAAATTAAACACAACTAAAACTGAAAATTAACACAAAAAGAGATTTCGTATGCAAATTTCAAATATAAAGGGAAAACCGCAAACTGGTGGGGAGTGGGCGGGAACAAAGAACTATAGGCAAAATCAAAGGCAACATTTTGCAACTATTTCAAAGTAGGAAAAATATAAAATCATAATAAAGGGATGTATGTATATCAAACCAAAAACTACATTGTGTGTGTGTGTAAGTGTGTGTTGGGGATTGGACTGGACACACTTTGGCTAGGAATTAAATACTTAAAGGTCTATAACTATAGCTAAATACATTGGATAAGAGTAGCTGTTGTATTTATAGGTAGGTAGTACAAGTACGAGTACAACAATTTCAAAATACATACAGTATAAATAGAACTTGACTTTATATGTAAATATTATATTGATTTCCTTGTTTTTGATACTAAATGTAAATGGTAAATGGTGTAAAAAACGTGCAGTTTACCTTGCCAATACCAGCTGCCAGGCGAGCCGATGAATATACGCGATCCATTCTGCAAATGCGAAATGGGGAAATGTGAAATGTGAATTTACTTAGGAGATTGCTTATGCAAATATTATGCCACGATCACAAGCAACAAGGTGCCAACTAAACGTGCTCACGCCAAATTCAAGCCCAGCCAAATACTCATATTCAAAATACCAATGCCAAGCCCAAAACTTAAATACAAGCCCAAAAAAAAAAACCTATCACCATGGCCCTGGCAAATAAAAACTGAATGTGGCCAAAAAAAAAAAAAAAAAATTCAGACAAGAGGCTTTTGTGAATAACCCGTCATTTATTGAGATTCTCTTAGTTGACATTCTGTGTCGATATTCAAATACTTTATGTTTACTCCTATTCTAAATTTATATTTAGTTATCTTTATATTTTGGTTGTGAAACTTTTCAAATTGTCCGTTATTTAAAATTGTTAATTCGATTTTCCAATTTACAGAAGCGAAAATTAAACTCACAACTAACATACAATATGTATGATAATAATAATCGATAATATTCAAATAGAATTAAATATTTTCAGCTTGTAAAACTTTCCAAGTATTTGGGCATATTTGTTTTTTTTACTTTATCCGATCTATGATCTGACTGAGGTTGCTCTTTAAGTAATTTGACTTGTGAAAAGTGCAATTGGCTTTTCAAGCTTGTGGCGAACACAGGATGATAGCTGATGTACTCTGATGAAATGATACTTACACTGTTGACAGCCGCACTGAAGCCAGCCTGACACGAGCCCTGTCGATGATATCCCCACGAGTCTGCAAAGAGAGAGGGCAAATAACAACAAAATAAAGAGTTACACTTTGAGTTGAGTCTTTGAGTTGATTTCTTTTTGAAGGCAGATGCTTACAGTGCCCATATGGATTGAGATTGGATCATAAAATGTGATTGTGGGGCAGGGAGGGGCAATAAATTGCAAATAATTACCCGAGCAATGCAATAAATTGCGCCAGTGATTTGTCAGGCGATGGGGCAAACATTCAAACCGACAACAACCAGCAACATAAAAGGATTAGAGCGCACTCGCGCCTTAGGCAAAAAAAAACCAAAAAAAAACTGAGAGTTGAGAGCTGAGAGCTGAAAGCTGGGGCAACTGGCAACTGGCAGACGATGGACGTTGAAATGAAAATACAATAAACTACAGCGGCAGATCACCAAACAAAAGCCTGCAGACGACAAGCCAAAGCCAAAGGCCACAGCAGCAGCAACAACAACAGCAACAACAACAGCAACAACAACAGCAACAATAAGCAACAGCAAGTAAAGAGAGAAAAGACAAAACCGAAATACAATCAACCTGGTGACCACAAGCTCCACATCCTTTGGTTGAATGCTTTTTTCGTTTTTTGCTTTGTGTCCGACCAACTGTACGCGAATGTTTGCTACCAAATAAAAATCACGCAATGCTCGCGGCAACAACAACAGCAGCAGCAGCAGCAGCAGCAGCAGCAGCAATAGCTGCCACAACACCAACTTGTTTTTTTCCTCCTTTTTTTTGCAGCTGAGCACAAAATCAACAGCCAGATCGTGCGTTTGATCAAATTAAACGATAACAATTTGTCTCCGAAGTGTTTCAATTTGAACGTTCAGCGAGAACAACAACAACAACAGCAACAGCAACAATAACAGCAACAGCAGCATGTTGCTGCCGTGTTTGTTGCTGTTGTCCACGGCGCAGCAACCTTCTCTCATAAGTCAACTTTTAAGGCACACCGTTGACACAAACTCACACACACACACACACACACACGCGCACACACGCACTCACACACATACACACACAGAAAGACAGAGACAGCTACATGGGCCTGTGCATTGTGCGTTGTGCAGTTGTAGTAATTCCCATAATAAAATCGCCCCCGTCTTGAATTACAATTAGTCTGTGCACACAAGGGCACCAGAAGTCGTATCGGAATCGCAACTCGGACTTGGACACCGGCTCAGCTCGGACATGGGTTTGGTTTTCGCCTCACACTTGGATACCAAATCAGCTCTCAACGATTGTCGCTCTCTTGGGCCGCTTGCTGTGTTGCCGCCGCCTGTTTGTTTGAATGCCCTTTTTTTTTGTTGTTTTTTTGCCTCCTCCTCAATTATTCAGTTTTTTTCTCCTGTATTTTATTTATTTTTTCCTTTATTCGTCTTAACTATTAGTTTTGTATTTTGTGCGTTAAGTTGGTATTTATTGCTTTCAGTGATGTCGGAATGTGCTAGCCCAACTGTCATGTGATGAGTAGCTGCTGCCGCTGCTGCTAATCATTGCACAACAACAACAGCACCAACTGTTGAATTGACAACATTAATAACGCAACAGCAACAACAACAACAACAACAATATCAACAACAATATCAACAACCACAGCAATGGGAACCAGGCAGCGCCGGGCAATGCGCTTAGAATTATTAAATTGGCCTTGGTTCGATCAGTGGCAACAACAATTGAGCAATCGTTTCGATACGCACTGAAATAGCTTCTCATCGCTGCCACTTCGGCAACATTTCTAATATCGTATTTTTTTCATCGCATATTGCCTCGGTCTTCAATTGGCAAATACTTTATTCCAAAGATTGATTTGAAAAAGATGTTTACTTCTTATATTACAAAGATATATCCTCCAGCTAACATCATTTTTATACAAAAGTATTTTATCTTTCGAGAAAAAAGAGTTCTAATTTTAATAATAATACGAATAAGAATAAGCCCTAATGAAGATCTAGCTGCTTAAATTGTTTATTTGTAGTTAATTTAAGGATTGGATTTTAAAAGAAATTTTATTTGAAGTCACATCATTAATTATTGTCATGCCATCAAGAATACCAAATCTTTTTCTCTGTGATAGTCGTTTAAAATCAGTTCCTGAGACAGCTTCAATTTAATTATTAAATTATTTTAAATATTGGCAATTGAACTTACTTAATTTCGATCAAATTAAAATGTGGTAGCTCTTAAAAATACCTAGATCACTTGGAACAAGTCAATGTCACCTGCCTGTGGTATTTAACGATCGCGTCTATTTGTCGAACAGTTAAAAAGCAGTTAAAAAACAGCCAGTACGAGAAGCAAGAAGTATAGAATGCAAAGTTACCTATTCCAATAGTAAAGATTATACCTGCTCTATATAAAGAGAGATATATACAAATAATAAATAGCTTTGGAAATGATTTTAACAAGTCTTCATGTATATATGAATCGCGTATGTTTCATGCATGGCCAAAACTTGATCAGTTGGTTCTTAATTAACTGAATCATAGATTGAAGCTATACATATATGAATGTATATGTTTATACATACATTTATATGTATATATGTATGTACGTTATATCGTCTACGCGATGAAAGTCTATATATATATAGATATATGTATATATGCTCTGCATCTGCTGTCAATGCTAAAAATAAGCTCGTGGTCGTGCCATATGTGTCTACATGTCCAGCTATATGTGGGGGCATACATATGCTGCATATATATATGTATATATATATATATTCATATACATATATATATACGTTTACCTCTGCATATATAGACGCTACATATGACTAAGCAAACAAATTGGCAGCCAGTTCCGAAATTACCAAAAATATCATACGTAATGCAGTTCAGCATGCTTTCCTATATCTCTGAACAACACATAGGAGATATTTTGTTGCCACTTTCACGACATTAAAATACACTAATAGACATGTTTTAGTTTGGGGCATACATATTTGCTTCAAGTCCCAGTCTGTTATGAGCCATAAATCTTTTCTCATGTGCCTGTGCAGCCGAATTTGGTAGCAATAATAATAAAAAAAAGAACATGGCGATGATTTTAGGACTCCGTCAATGGCATATTACATACATAAAGAATCTCTTGAGATACAATTGGCTCGAAGCGGAGAAAATGAAAGCTATCAGTAAATATTTAAAATTTTCTAAAACCATGGACAGTGACTTGAAAAACAACAAGATCGATTGCAAATTTGTAGTGCTCTATAAGACAGTTTTTGGTTTCATATGAAAATCGCAGCAGAGGACTGATCAGACTGACATACATATATATATGTATATATATATATATATACTATTACTATTACTATTAGTGTTTTATTGTAAGGAAGTATGGATCAAAGAAAAGTTTTTATGTGTTTTTGTCTTTTTCTTGAAATCGATTCTGAATAAGGATTCATATGAATCATGCAAGTTTTCTTGTTTGTTGAAAATGTGATTAATTTGAATAAAAATGAATTGAAATGAATGAATCACAATCACTTGGGGAATATCATAAGAGATGAAAACGAAATGCCCTCCTTGAAGGTTATCTGACACCAATGCTTTGACCTGGCCTTGGCTCAAGGCGTATGTGGTAATCACTTTCCTTGTTGTTGCTTGTTGCTTGTTGTTTGTTGCTTGTTGTTTGTGTGATTTTGCGTTTAAAGGGATTCCCTGGTCAAATTACTGCAAATCGCTTGTAGTGCTGGAGAAATACTGGTGGGGGTGGAAGAAGGTGGAGGGTGGAGGGAGGGGGTAGGGAAACCAGCACTGGTCTAATTCTGGGCGACCCACTTACTTGTGCGACACGGCGATATCTCATTGAACTGTTTGAAGTTGCGCGAGGTGAAGCAGGTGCCGACCGGATCATAGCGCAGCGCCTTCGATGGCGTCATCGTGTGGAACACATAGCGCGGTGCGCAGGCCTGCAAAACACATAGAAAGAGAAAGAGAGATAGAGAGAGAGAGAGAGAGATAGAGTATGTGAGAAAGAGAGAACATGAGAATTATTTAACTTTTGGAGACACAACAGCAACAGAAGTTGTAAAAATGCAAAACAATGACAGCATCCAACAGATCATGAAATGCAGAACACCAAAAATGGCCAAGGCGAATTACGAGATGAGGCATGAGCGGAACGGAACGGAACGGTTCAGTGCGGTGCGATGCACGTTACACGAAAAAAAAAAAAAATACAATGAGTTTCCAAATTAATGTGTAAGTAACCCAGAATCAAATCCACAATATTCTCAAGAAATTTTAGCAATCTTGGAAAACTTATTCAATAAAGTTTTGTTTGTTTCTTCATTAACGCACATCCGGCAAGCAAAACTTTTCGAGTTCAATTATTTATTGAAAAACACACATACAAAATGTATGATTAGAAAATTAAACTCTTTAAGAAATTTCAGACTACTGAAATATAAAAAAAAGGAAAAGGAAACGAAAAAATACTTTATTAAACGGAATGGTGCATTTTGAGTAATGTAAACACTTTGGTTCTCTCTGTGTACGGCATGGTATGGCATGGTTCGACCCTGGAGTTGCCTCTCCATCTTCATTGGCTTGTCCGTCCGTCTGTTTGGTTTGGATAAATGTGCAAACGTACATATAGTTTTATAATGTATAAATGGCTGGCAGTTGGACATAAAACACGCACGCTGCCGGCGCTGCTCAACGGCAACAGACGGCAATACTTGGGCCAATGGCCCATGCCAAATATGGCTGGCATGCAGTTGGCCCGGCCCGGCCCGGCACGGCACGGCTCGGCTCGGATCGGATCGGACTGGCATTGTTTGATGCTTGCTCTGTGGCACATATGCCTGCAATTACTTTTACAAATTTATACATATTGTGCCTTTTATGGCATTGCCAGTGGCAGGATCGGAAAGCCAGCAGCTCTATTGACTTGCTCCTGCTGCCCGCTGCTCCCCCATCACGCAACGCCACGCCATTCGACTCTATGCCACTTTCATGCCGCGCACACACCTCTAACTCTGACTCTGAAATCAACTCCAAAATGACGCGCAATCGCCAAAAATGCATGCTGATCACATCACATTGCAGCTCCAAGTCTGGTGCTCTCTGCAGACACGCCCAACTCATTCAAATACCCATTGAATCACAAAATCTATTCACTCGCATTATGCAAGCGGTGACTCCAAAATCACAGCACAGCACACACCAGCCTGGCCTCCAGACCAGGGCCGCACACATGCCCCACAATCTTATGAAATGAAAATATTTGTTGCATTGAGAATTTTGAGAAATTTGTAAACAAATATTTTGTATTTTTTTGACAAATATTTCTGCGCTTGCTAAGCAGGGGCAGACGGATGTGGACCGAGACGCGCAGTGGGGTGCCCAGGTTGGTGGGACAGGCGCAAACGTTTGAGACTTCTCGAGCTCTGAATAGACATCGCCCAAATCGCCGCACTGTGCCATCGATATGATGCGCAACTGATCCTCTTCGTTGACCCAAATCAAAAATGTCTCCGCGGATTGTTGATGTGGATCCCCACGCTGGAACAGTATGTGTCGCATGATCATCTCCTATTGGGTTTCGGTATCGATATCGGCCAGGGTTAGATAGGTGCCAATGAGCTCCCCCCAGCCATCCCCATTGATTCCGTTGCGGCACGCACCTTCTGCTCCACCTCGATGCGCTGGAAGAACGGCAACCCTTCGATGTTATATTTGCATTCCGCATCCAGAGTCTCGATCTCATAGACATTGCCCCAATCGCTGCCCTTTTGGAACACATCGCTGTCGTTCTGCTCCTGGCCGTGGTATAGCATATACTCGTCGAGCAGCTCCGGTGTTTAGATATTTACGCAGCAGAGGGCTGATATTCTCCTCGTCATCCATGAGCGATTTGTGAACTCCTGGTACTCCTCCTGCTCCAATTCCTGTTCCAAGCGAACTATTGTTGTCTTTGCCTCTTCCAGGTCATTCTTCATCCGATCGTCATGAATTTGCGCACAAACAAATGTCTGCAAAATGCTGAGGATTGCATTTGCACAATATTTTCATTATTTACTCAATTGTGTATTCTACCATCAGCCTCAGCTTTTATCTTCAATTTTGCTGCAGCAGTTGAACTCAGCCAAGCATCTGCTTAGAGCAATAACAAACATAATAAAACATCATCGAAAACATCGTCGAAATATTAAAACATATTCACAAATATTGAAGTATATTATTTCTTAAAGAATATATTTATTCAAGTTATTTTGCCACACACTCAATTATAATTTTGAACTTGCAACAAACATTTCGCAAACTCTGATTTGAGTGTCAAGATTTCGCCACTGTTATTTAATGAAGAACTCAAGAAGCATTATTGTTCAGAGTCTTAGTTAGGAATCGTATATATGTTTCTATTTTTATGGTATAAGTTCAGGTGAATTCTGTTTCGTTGCAACCCTGCCACAAAATATCTGCATAGTCGCATTCATATTCGCTATTTGGAGCGCCTCAGGTGCACTCAGAGCGCCCATAAAATCAAAATAAAGACAATCAGCTTGCCGCAGGCCCAGGCCCAGGCCCAGGCCGAGGCCCAGGCTCAGGTCCAGGTCCAGGTCCAGGCCATTGAACAATTCAATTGAATTCATAATGTGCAACAGCAGCAGAAGCAGGCAACGATTCAACTGGAGTGGAGCTTCGGCCACCAGTTGACCAGGGCACACCGCGTGCGACCAATAAGTTAATAGCATTTTCCTATTAAAAACTTTATTATCAGAGTCGCATTCAAAGCAACATCCATGAGAGAATTGACTCGAGTTTTGACTCCAGTTTGCCAGCGATTGGATTGCCGTTTTCGCGGTAAGATAGTTAGATATGCAAATTGTTTGCAGTCGAAATGAGGATCGGCAGCTGGGCCCCACAGAGACAAGCGGGTTTGCGGAACTTGCCTAAGAGTTGACTTGTTGCCAGCTTTTTATTGTTATTATTTTTTTGTTGTTGCTAAAGCTCTGGTTCAATTATAGTTGGACTAAATTAACAATCTTTTTTAGCGTAAATCAGATGTGGTTTTTTTCATTTTGTAAAGCCATGTTTCATTTAGAGATAACTTTATATTTTATATATTGTTATTAACATTATTCATTCTTTTTTACTAGTAGTAGATTTTGTGGCTCACAAAATAATTCTACTAGTCAACCAAATATTTGATGAAAATAAATTAAAGTTACAAATCAAGTTGGGGATTTGAAGTCCTAAGTTGGACTTAAAGCATGACTAAAACAGTTTAGACTGGCTGCATTGGAAGCACTCCTTAACGGTGTTTCCATGCATACTATTATTTTTAAATAGTTTTCATATTATGTATTATTATTATTTATTTTCCTTGTTGCATCTTTGTCTGTGGATATATGTTTGTGCCCATGTTGGGCACAGAGCGCATACCGAAATGCCAGCGATAAATTTTTGAGACATTAAACTGCACTTTCGTAGAGGCGCACAGAGAACCACAGAGCCGCCGTTGCACGTTGCTGGGTGCCACACACAACAACAACAACAACAACAAACAGCAAAAGTCAAAAGTCAACACGTTTGACATGGTCGACATGCAGACGTTATCATTGCGAATGCAAAATTTTCGCAAGGATCGCAGATCGGAGTGCCCGATCCATGGCCTGTGCCTTGCCTGGCTGCCTGCCAGTCTGCCTGCCAGTCTGCCTGGCCATATTTGAGTTCAATAGCGCTGGCAATTTTACAGATCGTGTCGATGATCATGTCGCAATGGCAACAACAAACAAAAAATGAAACGAGACCGCACGACATGCGGCACATGCCCCAAAGCCCTAAAAGCCACAGAGCCACAGTGCCCCCAGGGCAAAATTGCCACAATCCACAATCCACTCACAGAACGTACAGCTTACAACGTGCAACGTATAACGTATAACATACCACTCCCAACAACACCATCCAATCGCCAATCCAATTGTCGATCGGGTTCACCTTGCAGCAAATTTAGCCCAGATGGCTCCCATTCATCAGTTCACACAGCACAGCACAGCACACAAAACAAACTGTTCATTTTCATGGTCATCCTCCTAACTGGGCGACATCAAATGAAATTGCCATCAATAAAATATATGAGGCTTGTCCAATTAATCGGATATTTCGTTCAAATGGATTTTACAATTGTATGCACATCAAAAATAAATACTCAGAACACATTAATTCTGTTCAAAAACGGTTTTGAACTTATTAAGTCTTATAGCAGACTTCAGGTTTTACGGAAAGTATAGTTCTTATTATTTGTATTGTTTATTTAATTCATTTCTTAAGCTCGACTTTTACTTTATTTTTAATTTTTGTGACTTCCATTTGTGGATTTTATGGGTTGACAATAAATTAATAAATAAATCTTTTCACTATTCTCAGGCAATTAGTACTTAGGCTATATATGTATATACATGTATATATATATATTTATTTATGTGAAAAACATATTTGCAGATTATCAGATCAATAAGTCGTACGGATCATTGAAAGCCTTTTGTTTAGTCGAGGATTGCAGAAATGCACTTGGCATAAAATAAATACCTCGACGAAATTTGATTTTAGTATGGAGCGAGCCGGTAATCGAATTTAGCAATCAGTTCTTCAATATGCCCCCAAATGTTGCACAATGCCTTGTTGTTGTCGGCGATTCTGATGATGATGTAGTTCAAGTCCCGTTGCGCACTTGGTGCAAACATAAATCGATGGCCTGCTAATGGCCATTTGAAGGCCAGGTCGGCACTGGGTGCGCGCGTGGCGGAAGTGACCTGGACATGGACATGGATGGCCAACAAAAAGTTAACTGCAACAACAACAACAACAACCACTATAACGGACCAGACCAAAGCAACCGGTAACTGTAACAATGGGCACCGTGGCAGGGCCATCAATGTTAACGGCTCGAGGTATGCTTGCCAAATCAAATGGGCCAAATCAAAGTTAATTGAGAACTAAAGTGAAAATCAAATGTTGCTTCGGTCGCTTCTCCCTCGTTCTCTCTCTCTCTCTCTCTCTCTCTCTCTCTCTCCTGGCCAGTTAGGTGGGTGGCTTGGCTGTGGCCATATCTTTAAGTTTGTTGGCTTGGCCAACAACGCCAACGCAATTAACCAAAGTTGCGACTGTGGCGCACCTTAAACAGCGCACAGTGTATAATACTTGCTAACTGCCACTCTGCGTGTATGTGTGTGTGTGTGTGTGTGTGCGAGTGTGGTTTACTTGACGCAATCCAAGAAACGGCCACATTCATAACGACCACAAAGATGACAACAACAACAATGGAAACACGCTTTAAAATCAAATTCAAAACGCATTCAGAATTTTGCTTGAACTGTGTTGTTGCTCCAATTGTTGTCGCTCAGACCTTACTTCAAATCACAACAAATACGAAAGCTCGCTTTCGAAGTGTGCTCGACTATAAGATACCCCCCATATCCGTAACTAAAATAAGCCATCTGCTCTGCACACATTTTTGTGGCTATAATCCACATTTGCCATTTTCATCAGCAAAAATCATTTTAATTTTCAACAAATTCCGAACAATTTTTGAATGATGTTTTAGAAATTGATGATGATGTATTTAAATGAATAGTCTCTTCAGCTTCAGCTTCACTTTCACAAATATACATTTTCAACTTTAAAAAAAAGCAATTTACTTTTGAAATAATTTAAAAATACCCCATTTTGATGGGTATAGGGTATAAGAGTATGTAAAGCTTCAGCAATAACATAAACAAAAACTTACACAGGTAGATATAGTATGCATACACACACACACACACACATACACACGCATATATGTGTGTATGTGAGTATAACGGCATTGCACACCCACCGCAGTTGACATCAAAAAACGAAACTGGCTTACGGCACTGCCATAAAAAATGTCATTTCGGATTTTTCTTTCAAGCTAATAGTTTCAGTTTCAGATTGAGTTTGAGTTTGATTTTGACGCCCACCTGCTTTGATGGCATCTCCCAGCCCAGTCTGGTCTGTCCCGGCTGCGCTTGCACTTTCAATGTGCCCCTGGGATATGCTGTTGCCCATTTGACAAGCCATCGCGTTCTGCGATGATGCCATCAATGCACCTTAAAACCGGACAATCACCGACTGAACGCTGTCGGAGACTCTGAGGTGTGCTGGTGGGTCAGTCAGTTAGTAAGTCAGTCAGTCAGTCAGTCAGAGAGTCAGTCAGTCAGTCAGTCAGTCAGTGGTTGACTGGGCGGTCGTCGTAGAAACTAAGAGTATCGGTTTTGGTGCCTCATTAATCTCTGGTTTTACAACATTGCCAAGCGATAAATAATGCAATTTGGATGTGGGTTGATGATCCAATTTATACTATTCCAATAAAACCCAGTTAAGAACTAGCTCTACATAATCATTCATTAAGAAACTGCGAATTAAGCTCGGCCCTTTGTATTTCGAAGAGACTGTCAGCGTCAGATTTATTTAATTATATTCACATTTTATGGCGATTAGTTAATAATTAAAATTTTCCAACAAAAAAATGGTGGAATTTGGCAATTGATATTTTTTGAATATTTTATATTGTTTGTGCAGACGGAAATCCAATTGCTGTACAAGCAAAACAAGTGAACAAAAGTTTGATTTGTGACTATAAATGTCTTCAAGGCATTATCCTAAGTCATCATTCGTCGGCCGAGGAGCATAAGGGAGCTGCAGCAAAGGTGCCTGAAGTCATTGTTGCTGATGAAGCCTGGAAGCCACAGAATTTGGTTAATGAAACCTCAACGACGAAGAACAAGACATGAGAACAGGATTTTTAATAACCGGCAGACCAACCGCTTTCGAGTGCTGCAAACATTAATAAATTGTAAGCGACTAGAAAGTTGAAAACTTGGCCTACGCCACTTGTTTGCTCCACGACTTTCAATGGCGAAGCGTTCCACAGATCGGCACAAATGTGGATGGATATGCACTCCCTGGCATAATTTGACCAACGGCAGGCATTTAAAAAAGGTTTTGGGTATTTTTCTTTAAAGCATTTTCAATATTTTGATATTTTTGAAAATATGAGTGCTGCACAGAATATTTTTGGAGAGGTACTCACCACAATCACGTCGCTGTCCCGTCCGGTGGCCACAGTGGCACCAAGCCACTGAAATGACTTGTGATCGATGACTTCGCCATATGTGTTGTGATTGTTACCTAGAAATGGATGGGGATCAAATTAGATATAGTTCTGACGATACAAGTAGTTAGTTTACAGCTTGCAAAATAATCGTGAAACGAGTGCTTTCAACTCATAAGCGTCGCACACTTAACAGACGAGGGAGAGACAAAAAAATAAAGACGACGGAAATGAAAAATTTGCTGAAATTGATACAGATGTGTTTTAAAGTGGAAGAGAAGGCGAGAGGTGAACGGGCATAAGGAAATGAAAACAAGAGAAGCAAAACTGAAAATAAAAGCAAACTAATTAAGTTGCTCTAAACAAGACACTTGGCAAATAACGGCATAATGGCCACTTCCGTTGATGTTTGGCAATGATTTATTACCGTTTAAACATTCTAAGGGCCTGCGACTCTGAGGGATGTGCGGCCGTAGATGAAAAATGCACGTGAAACGTACTTATTATATATAAATATATATATATACACATATATATATATATATATATATGTATATATATTATAGGGTGCTGTACTGATGATTGAAGACACACACATAATTTGATTGAATTGCGATTGAGTGAGGGAGACACAAATTGTTCACATAATTGCAAAATGATGACAAGGACATTATGTAAGCCCTGATGAAAGATATATATGATAGGGGAAGCAGATATATGGAATATAGTGATGTGCATTTGTTTATAAGTAGCCAATGATTGATGATTGATGATTGCTGATTGAACCATAAATAATTGAGTATACAAATTAAATATGAAAATAAAAGAGACCCTCATCAATAATTTTCGGGCTGCGATAAACAATATATATTCAAATGAGATATAAATATATACATAATTATATATATATATAAATATAAGTAGATAAATATGTGAGATAAAAATATAAAATATAAACACAAGATATTGGAAACTTTATGAAGCTGGAAGTCGCAGAATTTATTCAAAACATATTATAAAAAAGTTTGTTTTCAAGAAATAATTAAAAACAATTAAAAAGTGATATAAATGAAATAATCTCGAATACAAAGTAATATAAAATCTCAATCAAATTGACAAAAAGTTAATCAACAATATTATTAAGATTGAATCATTTTGCTTGGTGACTTCAGTGAGAGTTCAGCTGAATTTGAATGCTTTGCAGCAATGAGTGTTTGAGTGTTTGATTGTTCGAGTGATTATAATTAAGATGAGTAATTATTTGTGCCATGAATCAGATGCATTTTGTTTTGAACACGTCATTGACCAATTCCTAGTTGTGTCAATGAGTGTGTGCGATGATCTCTGGATGGATGAGCGAACCAACCTGCGAGCTGAATGAAGCACCTGTTGACTCCTTTTTGTTTCATTTTTCATTTTTTAGCAAGCATTCGATGTAAGAGTTGAGACGAGCATTTAAACAGTTTGTTGATAAAGGCTTGGCGCTATGCATAAGAGTAGCAAAACTAAACTAACCCAGGCACTTAGCCGATCAATTTATGCATCTCACTCGGGACTTGCCCATCAGCACCCCAGTCACCAGTCACCAGTTTCAGTTGCCTGTTGCCTCTTGCCTCTTGCGGCGTTACCAGTTCTCAATCCTTTGCCGAGCACGCGTCAGCAATTTGATTTTTGAGGTGTTGCCAGCCAGTGGCAAGCAGCAGCCGCAAAATCAAATTGCATATTTATGGCTGGCATCTCCGATGACCAGCGCATTGTCGACAGGTAACGCCTGCCGCATGCCACATGTATTTACGAGTACACCCATACCCGCTCTTTATACGACATTTCGCTATAACGCCCCTCTTAAATTAAGGCACGTTTTCGATTTACGGCCTAAAACATAGCGCTTAAGTTTCTCGGGGAATTAACTCAGCCATTAGCTGGTATAAATCAAGTGGGCAAGACAAACAACGGTCGACAATTTTGTTTAAGCCAGGCCCATCCCACAGGATACCATTTCTTCAGCGTCTTCAGATTAAAGTCATTTAAATAAAAATGCTTTATTCTGCTATGTAACATCAAGTTGTTTCATTTTTGTCTATAGATTATTGCTGGTTTTTGGAGTCTGTTGTTATTGTTTTATGTAGAAATGTATCTACTTGTTATGTGAGTATTTTGACTTAAATGAGATAAAAAGTTAACATGCGTTTTGAATGATGATGATTATGTTATATGGTTAGCAAATTTTGGATCCGATCCCATTGAATTGGTATTGGAATAATTGATTCCTTATACGGTGAGGTATGGGTGTATTTATATAACAAAGAAAATTAAATTTACAGTCGAGCTTGGATAAAGCGAACCTCTCTATTATACACATGTCTTCTGAACAAACTTCTGTTTGGTTTACATATCTACAACAAATGTTATATATATAAATTATTGCGGAAGTCGTGCAAGATTAACTCTTTAATATAATAAGTTTATAAATATAACACAATTGTGGACAAAGATGTTTCATATAGCATTTTACAGTCATTAAGTTGTTTCAAATATATATATCATATATATTATAAGAAAAAACATATATAAGAAGGTGCTGTAACAAACTGTTTTCAGGTTTGATGCAGGAATTCAAATTGCTGACATTTGGATTTTTCTGTAAGCTGTCTTCGAGCATTGATCAATTATTTTATACTTGATCCATTCATTTCTGAAACTTCCCCTTGATGTTGCATAGCTTTTGTAGTTTATTCTTTCGTGGCAATTATTTCTCAACTTGCTTAATAGCAAGCATGACCTAATAAAAAAATGCAATCGATCGTGTTGAAGTTCGTCGAGTAGAAGCTTCTCTGTTTTATGGGAAGGCACGCCAAGTTGGACTCAACACCACATCGCACCACTCAGCAGCACACCACTTGAGTAGACTCCATTGCATTCACAGCGCCATCATCAGCATTAACATTAACATGCATATTCACATTCACATCGACATCGCCGCCGACATCGTCATCGTCATCGCCGACAGAGCGAATAATTTTTATTTGCGCATCCGTTGGCTGGAACTCAGGGAGGCGAGGGGAAGCCAAGCCTCATTGTGGCTGCAGTTAGCGTGTTGCAAGGATGACTGATACGCTCGGCGGGGTGATGGGTGATGGGTGGGGAGGACCTTGAAAACGGGCGACTGTTTATTTTAAAGGCCGCCTGTTTATCATTTCCGTTTGCGCTTAAGGAAGTGCATGCCCGGTGAAATGGCAAGAAATAAACAAAAACAGAAAACAGAAAACAGAAAACGGAAAACAGAAAACCTCTAAAAATAATAAACGGCAGCCGTGCGTAATTTTATGCAAAATTCTGCTGCTTCTGCCGCTTTAGCTGTTTAGCTGTTTTGCTGTTTTGCATTTTCGCAATTCTCGTCTTTTGCATACTAAAAACGCTGCGCATGCGTGTGAGCCATAAATAACTAATTGCATTTGGCGCTGTTGTCACTGGCGCCAACACAAGCTCACTGAGACCAACACTGAGGCGACACTGGGAGACACTGGGAGACTGTTAGTTTTGAGATTGCACTTTGGGCCCTACACTGGCGCCAAGCCCATTTCCCAATCCCGAACTGCCTCTCTATCGACAGTTGAATTGTGTTGACTGCCATTATCCGCTTACCTTTCGAATCGAATGTGACCAGCTGGCAGTCATCATCTTTCATCGAACACTTGAAGACAGCGCCAGCCTCCTTAACGTCCTCCTGATAGGTGGATGTATCGAATTTGGGCGCACCCACAACCAATCTGCAAGTGAGAATAATATCATGGATTAAAGATTTGTCAAATCGAATGTAGCATCTACTGCATTATCTAAGTCTTGAACATTTCATATCAAGTCTTAATAAATTATCCATCAGCTCTCTAACATTTTTGTTTGTTAAAATAGATATGCATATATCTGATATGGATATATACATTGATATAGATCTGATTATTGTTCCATTTTAATGAAACTTTCCGCCTCATTTTCCAGCTATTTCCACATATTCTTGGTTTCTTTAGGAAGAAGATCAAAGCAACTGACCTATGTCAACACTTGAATGCCCCATTTCGAGTCCATTGCCAGACTTTTTTCGCTTTGCATTCACTTTGATTGAGAGCAACATCATTCATTGAGAGTTTTAAGCCCGCCGTTTTCATGTTGCACGCATCTGTGCTGATTTTACTTTAGTCAAACGTCAAATTGTTGCATGTGGGCAGCGGTAGTGTGGGGCGGCAGTAGCAGTGGCAGCGGCAGTGGCAGGGATGGTGGCAGCAGCAGCAGCAGTAGCAGAAGAAGTAGCAGGGCCGTTTTTAATCAACTTTCAAGTGTTTGATTTGCCGTTTGCGGCCGCCAGTTGTTCATTGCTTATATTTATTTTCCGTTTTATTATTTTCAATTTTAATGAAGGCCCATTTACTGCACCCCAGCACCCCAGCACCACAGCACCACAGCACTCCAGCAGCCGAGTGGCACAGGCCCTTCAATGGATTTTTGCCGCGCTTCCGCAATGAATGCTAATGACAGCTGTCAATGTGCGTGCCATGATGTACTACTATTACTGTATATACTACAGCAACCCAGGGCAAAGGGAAGAACACAAAACGGAGAATGGAGTACAGAGAACAGAGAACAGAGAATAGAGAACAGAGAACGAAGAACTCCTTACAGTCGAAGGGTGCGCACAATTCATCTGATGGCACTGGGCAACCACCTTTAGCACCAAAAACTGAGGAAGCCCTCGACCAGAAACCAGTCTTTGAATTGTTTGAACATCTAAATTTAATACATAAGCGAAATAACAACTTTTTGGCATATTCAGCATTGTTTTTATTTTTAATTAAGTATTTTTACGATCTTGGGGAAGTTTATTTTAACAGCTATAAGCAATTTCGATGTGGAATACATTTCTTAGTTTTCGGAATATAACTCTTAATTGCCAATTCTAGGTCAATTACTCCGTTCGTTCATGATTCGCACACAATTTCAAAATAGTTTCAAAAACCAGTCCCAGTCCAGCGGTTCAAGGTTTCTCACTAGTTGTAAGCATTCAAAATTATGATCTTATCACGCAAACGAGAATTATGAGAATTATTCGTTGTTCTGGTTGTCTATACGATATATGACTGGAAAATGCTGACATCATAGTCGATCGATTCCATCATCATTTTCGTCGAATGCAAATAAAATATAGAATTAATGACAATTAACATAACAAGGCGCCAAGAGAGCAAACAGGTTCTCTCTCTCTCTCTCTGCAGCCACCCACCGTCCACACGATCCACTCTCCGTTTCAAATTCAATTCTGCCATTTGCATTTCGTTCCACAAAATGAATGAATAAGTTCCAAAAATGCCCATACGATTTCGCGAATAAATTAATAAAATGAAATGCATAATTTTGAAGGAGCAGAACATATACATAAAACTGCGAATGGTATGTGAAAGATAAGAATTCTAAAGAGAAATAATACTCAACTTCTGATAATGTCTCCAAAAAGCTTACATATCTTTTAAATATTAATTTCAACAAACAAAACTGGCTTTTGCACTTATCAACATTGAATTTAATAAAAAAAAAGTCATAAAATGTCAAAAATCTCCCTGAAAACTAGCACGTTTTTCAAATATTTATAAATAATTTGTAAATATGCAAATAATGATTTTTTAGTAATGTTTTTTATTATGAAGAAATAAATTTCCAAAAAATTGAAGCTAAATTTCGATAAACAAGAAAAAAGTAATGAAATTTGCACTCTTGACTGCTATGTCCTAAATTATAGTCCGTCTTTTTCGCTAAGTGTACATCAATCAACCATGTACACGCATACGTACATACGTGTTCTCAAAGTCGTATTGAAATATGAACAAAATATTTTATGAAAACATTAATAATTTCCAAATGGAGATGGAGACGGATTACAAATATTTCCAATAATAAATTATTAAATACATGAGTATACATATATACATACATATATATAGTGAATAAAAACTTTTGCAAATAGCAGATTGTATGGCACAATAGAACGTGGTTGGCGTAATTTTCAAATTAAGCAGCACGCGTCAGAGTTGTGTGTGCAATGAACCGAAACCATAAACACACACACACATCACACACACACACATCACACACCACACACAGAACACAGAACACATATGGAACAGAGTGCACAACAGTAATCAAAATCAATGCGCTTCAATTGAGGAAAGAGGCAAAACAAAAAGCAGCTCCGAATGGATAGCATCATGAATAAAGAATGAAAATTGAATAAAGCAAAAAAAGAGCAGTGAGAAAGGCGCCAAAAAACAAAACGTGAAAACACGCGTGTCTCGAAATTTATTTCAATTGTCTATATCTTATTTGTTGTTTTAGTTTTTGTGGTTTTTGGGACTTGGGCAATGTCTCAATTACAAATGGCCAATAGCCAGAAATGGGCCGCAAGGCCGTGCATGGAAATCGAAGCGTGAAAAGCCGCACAATGCATTCTAAATCGAACAATTTTCCGCACACATGGCCAACGACAGATATATATATATAAATATATATACACACTCAGACGTGCATATGTATACAAAAATATCGAGGGAAAATTCGAAGACGAAGCCATAAGGAAAATCAATTTAACTGGAACTGCAAAGGAGATGTGCCACAACAAGGAAAGAAAGAAGAAGAAGAAGAATTCGAATGGTACAAAATATAAAAAACCTTTGGTCGCGCTTTGAATTCTAAATCGCCATCGATCGTCGCGTGCAGCAGTTGCAATAAAAATCATGTTAAAAATAAACATACTTTTTTCCAACAATTTGTTGCACTCGCATGTGCATACACAAAAAAAAAAATAAAAGAAAATAATAATAAAAAATATAATTAAATAAAACCTGGCGTCGAATTTCGAAAATCTTCATTCTGCAACTCGCCTGATATTTTTTAGCAACATAAAACAGTCTATCCACCAATTTTTTCTATCCTAAATTGCAATGCCAATTTTTTTTAATAAATTTCTACATTTTAGAACAAATTCACAAATTGCAAATTGCATTGAAGTATTTTTAGTTTTTAGAAACATTTTGAGCCATAGTATTTGTGAATTATTTGTACGATTTGTGTTTTGTGAGGGAGATTTATAATTTTGTTGAGTGTAGCTTTGACTGACTTTGACTCGGACTGCGACTGCGACTGCGACTGCTACTTCGACTTCGGCAGCCGCAAGAGGGGCAAAAAACACATGCACCACATCCGTTCTGCAGGATAGCACGGGCCGCAACACAGAACAGTGAATACCCCTAACGCGTGTGGGTGCTGTGCGTGTGAAGCTGCGCATGCTTCCTGCCACGACTGTGAGACTCTTTGCCTGCCCCTCAGTCAGTCAGGGTCAGCCAAACGTGAATGGAAACCACGTGCACAGTGGTTGCCAACAGTATGAGCAGCCACCAAACTGACAGATCCCATGGAGATCACATTTACGCAAATTAACAAATCCCACTCATGATTCATCACATATGATTCATCAATGTGTGGTTCACTTATGCATATGCCATTAATAAATTATATTATTATTTATAGGCCACAAATGAATCACACAAAGATTTTAGTATTTCTCTTTAAAGTATGTAAGCAAAAATATTCAAAAACTAATTTGATAAGTGCATTCATGAAATACAAGTTTCAACAATCTGTCAATCTAAATACTAATTTGTGGTGTTAGTGATATGAAAAATTTCATTTTAGATCGTGAATTAATTGTCAATTTGTAGAATTCGATTTTTGAATTTAATTTTTATTAGAATAACATGTTTTTTATTAAGATTATATTTTGTATTAAATAATATAATTTATTTTATTGAGTGAGAAGTAGAGTGTCATGGAACTTGCTTATCTAGAGAACTGTTGCTATAGCAAATCGAACGTGCAACGTACACTTTTAGCACGCACTGTAGTGTTAAACGGGGCCCGAGAAGTACACAAACAAAATGGGCTGCATTTCATTTACCAAAATCGCTAAGTCATTTTGAAGTCAGTCGAAAAGAGTAAAAATCCGAGGGTTTTTCTCTTTTCGTCTTCTTGTTTTTCTTGTTTTGTTCATTTTTGTTGAGGGGCCAACGCGAGGGCGTTTCGGCGCTAAACATGTGCGCGCCTCATTGCGCTGCTCTCTCTGAGGCTAGAGACAGACACCGAGACAGACAACGAGACAGACACAGGGACAGGCACCGAGACAGACTAAATTCCGACTGGGAAAAAAAGTAACTGTTCACACGTGACGTTGCTGCGACGAGATGCGCGCCGGCGCCCAACGTGCGACCCTTGTCGCGCCCCGCTTTGGTAGTTGCTTGTGTGCGGGGCAAGCGCTCATTGAGCCATTTTATGTGTGTGTGTATATGTGCATGTGTGTGTGTGTGTGTGTGTTTTTCCAACACCTTTTTTACACATTGACACTTTCATACAAATGAATTTACACACACATACACACACACACACAGGATGCTCGCTAAAAGGCCCAGTAGCCCAGTAGTGGTCTAAAGTGCTATCCATCTAGCAATCTATAAGTCCTGCCAGCCCACATCGTTTCGATCAGTTCCGTTCCGTTTCGATCCGATCCGATCCGATCTTTATCTTTATGACCGCCACTCGACTCCGCAATCAAGCGGCAATCAATTAAAATGCAGCGCGCAGGAAGAGAGCCCAACAACTGCCAGCCAAATGCCAAATGCCAAAGTGTATAAAAGTGCAGTAAATATTTGAAATCAATTACATTTCATTGTCTGCTGCTGCTGCTGCTGCTGCTGCTGCTGCTGCTGCTGCTGTTTGTAATTTCATAACCACAACAAAGCGACAACCGACAGCAGACAGCTGTCGAATGCTGTAGCCGAGGTCCATTTATAAGACAGAGACGGGCGTAAAAGACAGAGAGAGAGAGAGAACGAGGTTAATGGGTGGACAGCAGAAAATTTGTGCAGCTCCTCAAAATGATCATCACGAAGATATACTTATTTATTGCTGCCCCCAATTTATGATTTTTATTTTTTTTTATTTTTTTTGCTCAGATCATAGCTTAATAGCAGTACACTCACAAAAATAATGACGCTCTTAGTCTTAGTGGAATCTCAAAGTACAATTTTTTCGTTTTTTACGTCTATTTTGTTAGTATTTTGCAGATATTTGATTGAAATTCAAAAAATTGATTCCGGAAGAGTTAATTTTACCATACGGAAACTGCCGTGTAAAATGCCAAAACTATATCGAAACTGAACAGATTTTGCGATTGTTTTCATTTGTGATTTATACATGTTAAAGAATACACTGGATCTGCGCACAGTCTGCTGGTTTTTGACGGATCTCGACGCCACCCTATATGCGTGGCACTAACCCACTTCTGGCACTGTGAACGAGGCCAGGCTAATGAGCGAATGAGCCGCTGAATGCCGTTTGTTCTAGCAGGCAGCAGTAGTATAAGGAAACCTGTGCATCTCAACAAGTGGAAGACAAGCTAACGGTCCGCAGAGCTGATGCTGATGCTGATGCTGATGCTGCCGCTGATGATGATGACTTATTTGGCCAATTGGGTGAAGCGGACGGTCAACCTTGTGCCAAACACTTGACCGTAAATAGCACGCTCAAAGCACTAACTGTGTCAACTGCAGATACAGATACCGATGCAGATACATTTACACCACTTGCGAGATACAGATGTTTGCCACTGGATATATATATATATATATATATATATATGTGTGTGCATGTGTATGTGCATTAATTGTCGCCGACAATGCTTCAGGGCAAACCACATTGGCCAATGACTTGCCTTATTAACAATACAACCAACAACTAGTTACAGACAAAACCACAAAGCCTCCACCAACACCAACACCAACAACAACATCAACACCACCGCCTCCTCCTCCTTGTCCTCCTCCATCTGCAGAGTTGGGATCTGGCAATGGCTCTGTTTGTGCGCATTTAACACACAATTATATTGTGTGTATCAGCATCAGCATCAGCAGCATCAGCATCAGCAGCAGCAGATGGAGTCAGGTAATTTTCAGCTTTAAGTGCACTTTGCAGACATAACAGAGAGGGAGGTGGCGTGGGTAGAGCGGAAGGCAGTCGTATGCCCTTACAGCCCAGAGCAACACAGTGTCACTCAACAAACAACAAGCAACAAACAGTCCCAGCTCAGACAAACATATGTGTTAATTGTTAGGCAAACCATATACAACAATAACAATGGACATTGGGCTTATGAGTATTACAGCCCTTAAAATATGATCTAAGTTGGAAGAACGGATAAATGCATTTGGAGCAGATCAAATTGCAGATGATTTTATCCAAGTCAAAGTTTAGTTCTGTGTGGAGAACAACTATTAGTATAAGTAAAGAACTGATAGATCAGTAAATGTTTTTTGCAATGCTAATCATAAATTCCCTTGAAAAATATTTTCCTACATATAATATGTTATCGCTAAGTAATCTTGCAATGTTATAGTTAGAGAATTCTGGGTATCAAAAGATCGGAATCTTAGTTTGATGCTGATTTCGGCTCTTTAAACAAGTATTTTTAGATGCAATTCAAGGCACAATAAAAATTTATACATACGTAGATTATTTGAGCTGCGAAGTGCTTGTGAATTGCAACTTGGCACAACTGTTGAGCAATAATGTCTGCGTCTGTATCTATTTCTGTATCTGTATCTGTATCTGTATCTTTAACTCTATCTGCATCTGTATCTGTATCCGTATCTGTATATGGAAGCTTGGAGGCCTTTCAAGCGAGCAAGCACGCATCGCATCGCATCGCTTCTTGTGCTCTGTGTTTATTATCGTGTGTTTATTGAATTGTAAACATTTTAACGCTGCATTTAAATAAAGTGTTGACTTCACTTAACATTTTGTGTCGCTTTTTTTCTTTCTTTCTGTTATTTTTTTGTGTAAAAAGCATTTAAGTGCATTAACCCACTAGTTTCCCATACTGTGTTTGGATTCGAACTGGAATTTGGAGATCCACGAATTATGTAAATTACTCATCGAAATTTTCTGCTGACGGAATGCAGCTTGGCGAATTATTTGCTACCAAATGAAATAAACTTGTTGCATTTTTTGCACACTCTCATTAAAAAACAAAATCTTTTCTCTTGTGTGTTATTTTTTTATCCACACCTCTTGGTGCTGTTATTCATTAAATATTTAAATATCTTACGAATTATTTTTGGTCTGATTGGGTTTTTTTCTGAGTTTTCCCCAACTCATGCAACAGATGTTGGACCATTTTGAATTTGAATACCACCAGAAATCTTATATTTCGAATTTTTAAATTCATTTATAATTTGAATTTTGTTGTATTTCTCGTGTCGACTGATTTTAGTTGACAATAAATAAATGAATAAATAAATAAATATCATATAAAATAATAATAACAGGATTGGGTTGTATAAGAAAACAAAATAAGAATGATAAAGAACAAAAACCGAATAATATTAAATTCATTTAAGTATATTTTCCACAGGTATCAAAATGGCAAAGTGGTCAAGTGTTACGAAATGCTTTTACCAGTGTCATACTCCCCGTTGTGGGCTGGAATAACTGGCTATAACGACAAAGCAGAGCTTTTTCCATACACGTTCTCGCATACGTTGATTACTTTTAGCTTTCGGTCTGTCTATCTGTCTGGCTGTCTGTCTTCCCTTGCCTCCCTCTTCATCTCTTTCTCTGCTTGAGCTCAATCTCGCTCTCTCTCGCTCTCGCTCTCGCTCTCGCTCGCGCTCGCGCTCTAGCTCGTTTTCTGCCCATCTTTATCGGATGTGAGTTGAGCAGCTCTTTGATTGTTAGTGCTTGGAACGTTGGTGCCTATCTCTGCCTCGTGGTCGTCATCATCTGCGTCTTTCTATTCTGTGCAGCAAGTGAACGTGCGAAAAGTCAAAAGTCTTGCAAGAGGCATCTTTGCATCTATTGCCGCTTGATTAGCACGCTCTGCAAGCTCTGCCAGAGCGAACAACACGCTCGTCGTTGGCGAACTTTCGAAGTTCAATAGGCTATCTTGGCCACTATTTAATGCGAATGCGAACGCGAATACGAATATATAATTTAGCACACATGTACATCTATATATATATATATATACTGGAGGGCGGCAACTGATCGATTAACTGTTCAATCGACTGCACAGCGAGACTGGCATGAGACAATTTGAATTTAGTATTTTTTTTTTTTTTTCCCCTCATTTGACGCGGGTCAGCCGCATTCGGCTAATAACGTTCCGTTTCAAAGGCAGAGTGGCCCACTTCCCAGCCGATGACACTCTCGGGTGAAGAATTTATTGTATTTTTATACACTCTCGTATATACAAATACATCTATGATCCGAGCTATAGGACACTCCGTCAACCATTAATTTTGATTGCTCACCTCTGATTGAAATTAATGGCATTTAGGATTTTTATGGTGTTGACACAAGACACCAGACAGTTATAGAACTAAATGGAATGAAAATAGGGCAAATACGTTAAAAGGGGTGCAGATTAGGCAAGGAAGAAATTTAAATGGAAAACTTCACAATATAAATTTATGTTGTTTTCAAAAGGAATTCTATATTTAATCAACTACTTTATATACTCATTTCACTTTGAAACATGTTCTGCATTTTGATCAGTTTCGTCTGATCTTATATAATACAGAAAACCTAACTCATTGTATAAGTTTACGGAATATCTTTAGCTCTACATCCCCCATCTTCCTCACTCACTCTAGTTGTTTGTATTATTGTTTTAAATACTACTTGTGTCTTCCGATTAGTATGTCATAGTTTAATCGCCTTTCTGAATCGACAAGTTGAGATCTACTTCACTTTTTGAGTGTGTGTTTTGTGTTTTTTTTTTCTATAACCAGATGAATGTGCACTTTGTGAACATTATTGAGTTCATTGAGCTGTGCTTAAATTGCTGTAACATGCAGTATATAAACATATAATTGCATCCCGAAATGAGCTGATTGTCAGCACTTTCTTTATTTCTTGATTCATGCATAATAAATATGCGAGTATCAACGCATTTTTATGCGTTCATATGACAGTTATCAGCTCTCCGTTTCAGTTGAAGTCACAGTTTTGGACTCGGATTCAGATTCGGATTGTACATGTACGCATGTATGTGTGTAACTGTTTGGGAGACGGCTGCCACAGTTGCAGTTGCTGTGTGATAAAAGCCACTTATGCTTATCACTGGTTATCACTGCACTGTACTATCAGCGTCTCCAGCTTCCACAACTGCGACTATGCCAGAAAGTAAGAATGACAAAACAAAAAAAAAACAAACAAAATCGATAACGATAACTGACTATCCAAAAAGAAAATGAGTTTGTGCTGAGATGTGCCGTGCGACAAATGTTCTTGTTGAGTGCATCTTTTTTTCTTTTCCCTTGGGTGTAACTGTGTGTGTGTGTGTGTGTGCGGGTGGTGGAGGAGGGGAGGGGTGAACCCACAAGTATAAGATACATTTTGTTATTGTCATGCCTGATTGTTTCCGGCGCGCATGCGCACTGTGGCATTGAAATTTCACTGAATGTAAGCGCGCATACAAACATAAGTATGTACATGCATTTGTATATGTATATGTATATGTATATGTATTTGTATGTGTATATGTATACATACATATGTCACTGTCACTCCGTAGCTCTGTCTCGGGTGACAGAAGGTCGTTCGCTCAATTTACATAAGGCTCGGTAAACGCGGCAAAGGAACAGTGAAACGAGCATTTCCTTCAATAGACACACTCATTTGTATATTTTGTAAGTCGATTTCGAATTCGACGGAGTATACAAAATAAGCTTACGATTTTAAAGTGAGAGATGCATTTGATGTTTGAGTAATGCAGTCTTAGATTCCTCAGATTCTTCAGATTCTTTCAGCTGATGCTCAAGTTGCGAAAACCGACCACAAATATAAAACAAATAAATAATCCGCAGTTCAAGAATGCGGCCCACTCATTGAAACTTGACTAGGATTCAAATAAATGTTTACAAATAAATCATTAAGCTATGTGATTACTGTACATAAATCAAATACAGTCCAACTTGTCTAACTTAAAGAAATGCTTTTTTGCATTTCGAACTATTTTAGTAAAATATTTATATTTTTATCACAGATCTATTCTTTCCATATCCATAGTCCTAGTTATCAAAAATCTGTATAATTTATGTATGATTATATAAAAGACCAAAACAAAACTCGAAATTATTTTATAGTATAGGAAAATGAATTTTGAGTTATGTATAACATTTGATTTGATAAAGTTGGAAACAATTAATATGATGATTATCCTAGACAGTGGTGCACTATAGTATGCGTTCACTGTACTTCAATGAGCAAAAAGAGTTAAGTTTACTTACGAGTTGAATTTGGTAAAACCGTTGCTTGCCTTGTGCAACGCAATGCTGAAGCCGAACATGGTATTGCTAGCTTGTCGATGCCGGACATAACTGGGCAGATCGATGTTGTAGGCGTTTGTGCCCAGGTGTCTGCTGCAATGCATCATCATCATCATGAGCAGCAGCAGCAGTCTGCAACTCCAACTGCTGATCATGATGTGGCTTGTTGTTGTTGTTGTGGTTGTTGCCGTTGCTGTTGCCGTTGTTTTAGTCTCCTCTCTGGCAGCTGGTTGGTTTGCACTGTTTTTTGTTTTATTTCCTTTTCTTTCGGATGTTTGTTGGATTTTGGCAATTTTATTGCATTTTCGTTGGTATTGTTGTTGTTGGTCTTGATATTAGCTAGAACTGTTGCAATAAATTGAGCATTAAACGATGCAAATCTCGCATATGGTCAAAACACACACAGACGCACACGCACCCACGCACACTTTCACACACTCACACACATACATATGTATACACACATTGACTTTAGTTTTATTTATATTATGATCTCAAGTTGTCGCTTGTCAACAACCTTGGCCGAGTTGACTTAAGAAAACGCTCAGCTCAGCGAAATTAAAAAAGCGCCAAGAATTGAGACTGACAAAACTCGCACACACATACACGCACACATAGCATAATTGAAAATCAAGTTTTTTTGGGAAGATTTTTGGCATTTTTGTGTTTTATTTGTGAAGTGCTCTGCAGTCGCTTGTCTCTTCTTATTTATTCATGTATGTTTGTATCTTTGTATGTATGTGTGTGTGTGTGTGTGCGTGTGTGTGTGTATCAGTGAATATATAGCAGAGTCGGCCATAGTTCGGCCGGAGCTTCAAGGCCATCGCATCGAGCAATCACGTCACACACATAGACACCACCAGCTGACTCTCAAAGTTTGAGAATGAACAGCGTAAAGAGAGAGCCAAAATCGCGATGAGCGCCAAAATACACTGTGCACAGATAAGAACGAATTCGTTTTTTCTTTTGGCGCTTGCTTAAAACTTTGTTTTCTTATGCAACTCTCGAGGAATACACCGGACATAGGATTACTATATGATTGGAGCAGTTGGTAGATTTTTCGGAATCTGCAAGAGTATATTCTCTTCTAAGAAAGGCCTTCATTCTCGGTTTATACTGTTCTTTTTAACTCGTTTTATTCTCCACTTGTCACCGCATCAGCAGAGCACGGACAACAGCATGCAATCGGCAGAGTTGCTCAGACACACACACACACATACATATTTATGTAGATGAACAGGTTGCCAAAATCTAATGATGAGCGCCCTTTAGTCAAGTTGCACACCACCAAAATTGCATGCACGCATAAGCATGCACATTGATACGCACAGAAATGGCTGTTCGCTGTAGGCGTCGACGTTGGCGTTGACGTTAGACGTCGACATTTGATGTTGGCGTTTGGTTTGATGCTGGCAGCGCAGCTAGCGCAGGTAACATTTGACAAGTGGGCAGCATGCACATTTTGCACACGTGTGTGTGTATGTGTGTGTGTGTGGGCGCCACAACGACAATTTCAAGCTCATTGATAGTTGTCATTCATTTCAAAATACAACTAGCTTGTGCTGAATATGCCATATGGTCAACGACATTCGATTGTGATACTCGCACACAAATACATGTATATACATGTATATGTATATATTTATATAAATGTATACGCGTATTCAATATTAATACGCTGGGCAGGTCTGAAGGCGTGACTGTTTTCATAAAAAACAAAAACCTATAAGTTTAAGAAAGGCAGCAAATAATTGCAAAATTACAAATGTGCTGTTTTTATATTGTATGTATGCTCTTTTCGGGAGTACCGTTAAATGCCAAAAACTGCTCAGCTTCACAGCAGCGAGACACACACAAAGTCAATACACGCGATCGCTAGTCTAAAAATAAATACGACACAGAGAGTCAGCGAGCGAGATAGAGGGAGATGCAGAGAACGCATAGAAGAAATGAGGGCCATATGCTAGAATCGGTGATCCCAAAGATATTATGCGTACGCCCAGTCAAGATATTCCATGGACAATTATATATGTACACATATACGTATACATATACACGCACACATGCACGCCTTGTCTATACACAAATGTGATATAAGCATGTGTGTGTGTGTGTGTGTGTGTGTGTACCTAGAGCTACTCTCTGCATTAGTCAGCGAGACTGTTTTAAAAATAAGCATCTTGAGCTAAACGCTTCAATTGCAGGCAAACTCTACGGTGTGCAACCAAAATTGTTGGCAATTAGCCCAACTTTCTAGGTGCGCTGAGGCTCCTCCAATAACAAAACAGCTGAGACAACAAATTTCCAAAAAAAAAAAAAGAAACGAAAACAATGTCAAACATAATAAAAATAAAACACAGAAAATGAATATCAAAATTAAAAGCACTACACCAAAATTACGGTTACTCATGACAGCTAGCACACAGGCATACGGGCGTATGTGTGTATGTGTGCTTGTGAAGGTTAAAGCTTTAAAACAGAATTGGTTTTTTTCAACTAGTTATGCGCTGTAATTATTAGAAATGTTATTTAAAAAACACACGTTGCAGTTGTAATACGAAATTCCAGAAAATTACAATTGTTCTTAAATTGGAAACGTGAGAACAGTTCTTCAACTATGTTAGGTTTATAAACTCTTATCACAATCGTTTGCATTGTTATTTTTCTTCCTTTTTTTCGCAGTCTTATTCTCGTACAGGAATATAGATCATTTATCCAGATTAGAAACAAGCATGCAGAAAACTTGTTGCATTTTTTCAACACTGACTTTGAATACACTTCAATTTGTAGTTTAACATTTTATAATTATAACCACATTTGCGTATATGTAGGTGTATGTGTCTACACTATGTATGTATGTCAGTGATTACGAATGTGTGTTAGGTCATTTTCACTTTTCAGAATATTTCTTAAATTTCTTATATATAGGAAAATATATTTGTGAAAACAAAAAAAAAAGAAGAAAAAACTTTTCATTGATGCACATTCGAACGTGAAGATTTGCGCGCCGCGTGCCTCGTTTGATGTTAATTATTACATTTATATTTTGGCTCAGCTCAAATTCGGACATGCAAAGCCTCAGAACACAGCAGAATTTCAACAACGACTGCCGCCGAGCAGGCAAAAAGCGTTTTTGAACAAGCGTCAAAGAACACACAAAAAAACATGCCAAGTTTATCTATTTGATGTGTCTCAATGTATCTGTATCTCTCTATCTGTATGTGTATCTGCTGCTGCTGCTGCTGCTGCATCTGTAGCTATGAGTTTGCGGTTATACCTGTGAATGTGGCAGCGTTCGCCTACTCACAAATAACAAAAAAAAAAAAAAACACAGCAGGAGCAACAGTAAAAGAGAGCGAATGAGCGCCAGAACGAGAGCGAGAGACACACGCAGAGAGAGCGAGCGAGACAGAGAGTGAGAGAGAGCGAGAGATTACAAACGATCTGAAAGCTCAAAGCCAAAGAGCAAAAGTTGTATTAATTTGATAGATTTTGTGTAAGTTTTTGTTTGGGGCTGCCGTGTGGGCTGTACACATAAAATCATATGTAGATATTTCTTGTTGTTATTATTATTGTTGTTGTTGTTGCTGTTGTTGCTGTTGTTGTTGTTGTTGTGAGTAGGCAGGCCAACATCTGAATGGCAAATGTTTCGCTTGAAAAACATCACAAACCGTCTCAATATAGCCAAGTCCGTCTGTCTGTCCATCTATGTTGATCAAACTTGGCATCTATTTGTCTATAATATGTCGAAGATATATACCATATAGCTATCATAGAAACGATTGATCAAATGATGAGTTCTCATGAGTATGAACAACTTTTTCGTTGTTTATCCAAATATCTAAGCCACATTCACCTAATATGCATAATATCTGGCTTCAAACAATTTAAACAGTTCCCAAAGGTCAAAATTTGTGGGTTTTTTTTTGTAAATCGGTAAGGGTATATAATATATTCGACGTGCCGTTCGAACTTGTTATGGTATAAATCAGTCGATAGATGTGTATATAATTTATATATAGAGCATTGAGCAACGCCCACGCAAACGGAAAAGACACTCAGATGGTCACAAACAGCATTAAATCTTCAGTTATTATTAATGTGTGTTCATATTTGAAAATTTGATCGTTGCGGTTCCAAATTTAATTTCAATTCGCGAATATTTATAATTTTTCATCAAATTTAAAGATTTCTATAAAGCAATAGCACTGTAATTTCGAAAGTTCTCTAGTCAAAAATGTTTCAAACTCAAAAATAAAAAACAAAATGATGCCAGTTATGTAACTTTAATGCTCTAAATGCCTTGAGTATTTCGATACTTAAGAACATTAATTTTTGCAATTCTGCCATTGTATTTCAAGATCAAATCACAATTATTGTTACGCATACGCAATGGATTTCAGGGCAGAAATACAATTAAAAACAGCATCGAGATTCATTTGAATATTTGCACCTTCTTATTAATCTGCAACACAAACAATGTTATGAGATATATTGGGGGTGAGTCCAACGAGTGCGAGGGGATCGCGAGGGGATTGCAAGGGGTGCAAGGGATGCAAAACTGGGCGCGACTCGATCTATGAGTTAATACGGCGGCGGCTTTGGCGGGCAGCTTTGACAGTATAAATTGCAAAACTTGACGAGCAAATTGAGAGCAGCTGCTGGTTTGGGCAGCATAAAGTAATTGATTGTAATGCGGTCGTTGAGATTGTAATTTAGATGAAACATTTGTTTATTATCAATTTTAGCACAAGCACTGACACACACACACACACACACAGACACACACACACACGCACCAAAAAAAATGTAGTCACACAGATGGAAATACAATAAAATACTAACAAATAAAATGCATTCAGCTATACAAGCAATTCTCAATTCAATTCTTAAAGTGTTCGTAAGAATTTTGAAATTGTTGCGCCCAAACAAACTGGTGTCGCATCAAGAGTGAAGCGCGCGCAGACACAACTATCAGGCTCCGCTATACGCGACCGAATAAAGTGAGTGAAACATTGTTCATAGTTGGCGGGTCAGATGGCTGGCACCTCAGCTGGTTGCATCAAACGAGTTGGCAACTCATTTCGACTACAACTTCGTAGCGCAATAACAAGTTGATGGTTCAGCCCTGGCGGTGAAGAATTTATCAATTTGCAGCTATTCGATAACGTGCATACATTATGCAAGAACTTCAAAAAACAAAAAAATCCAAAATGTCAGATTGAACAGAAATTGTTTGTATTTAATGACAGAGAGTTAGTAAGTTTGAATAACTAATAAATTCGCAAACGCCAGACAACACACGTAAATTAATCGATGGTTGCAATAACAATCGATTTGTTTTGCTAAGATTAATGCTGTCACACTGTTAAGCGGGGAAACAGCTGATCCGCGTTAATCACTTCTGGAATATTTGCATTCTGTTTTGACTGCAACTCATTGCCCTTTATAGCTGCAGAGCAGGAGAAAGAGAGCGGAGTCAAATTGTGCGTGAATCGTGAATGGTGAACCAGCAGCAGATACTGCAAAAATTAAGAAAAAAAAAAGCCAGACACTTAAAAACTAAAATGGAGCAGAAACTATCTAAAGTTGGTAAGGAAAAGCCAATACACAAGGAAGTGCTAAATCCTGGCAATAAATACATCGAACTTATCCCAGGAACGAGGGTAAGCGAATCATATCAAATTGCAACAGGCAACAGTTGGGCTGCAAAGCGACTCCCACGCAAAAAAAAACTAGGCCAAGGCCAGAACGGGTCGCAGGCTGCAAGTGACACAGTTTCAATTTTGCAGGTGAAATTCCATTTTCAAACGCGTCGGGCAAACGATATCCGAATCGTGGACGACAGCAGGAAAATTGACAAGCCCATGGAGCTTGTCCTGGGCAAGAAATTCAAACTGGAAGTGTGGGAGGTTATCGTGCAGAAAATGTCCCTCAACGAAGTGGCCAAATTCACAGTCTACAAATCGGTAAGCGCGCTCATCTCCACAGGTGTTTACTTAAAGACATAATGTGTGCAAAATTCGCAAGTCCCTCATCGACCAGCAATCCTGTAAGGAACTCGTTTGCATTTACGCCTGACCGGATGTCAATATTTAGCAGCTGTGTTGAGAATATGTGTGAAATTCCTCTTATCCAACGAATCATCAGTTCCAACAGATTCTGCAAGTTGTTATATGTGCCGCAATTTTAAACATGGACAACTGATTACCAACAGTGGGCATCTGCAACCTGATCGCTTCCATGTAACCTATATGATATGGTTATATATACAGCTATCTGGACAATTTGTTTGTGGTTTATTGTGATCTGTCCAATATTTCATCATTATCGCTTGTGTGTTTTTATTTTGTATGCTATCCGACTGCGAAATACTCTGATACCATTGTAATTCCGGCTGATAACAGGTGGCAAAGAATATTGTGGGCGTAGCCAAAAAATATTTAACAATCTTTGAAGGAGGTTCCTAGTAATCTACATTCAAATTGCGTTCTTACGAATGATACCTTCGGTATCGGCTAATAGAATATCAAGAAGTAATTGCTAAATATCCATTTGCATGATAAACAAATGGGATTATGTTAAATTGCTATTTGGATTATATTATTTCGAAATTGTTATAAAATATTTCATAACATCCAAAGCTGTAAAGGTGCGGGAAACATGAATCCGTCTTCTAACTTTTGAATTGAATTTAACTGCTTACAGAAAGTTTGTCAATCAATTAATTGGTTGCGTGCCACAAAAAAAAAAAAAAAATCCACTTGAAAAGATTATATTTTTATATTATATTAATATGCATATTTTCGATCTTACAGTTCTGTGCTCAATATCCGTTCATATCGAAAACACTGCGTGATATTGGCAAGAAACCGGAGGAGCGTCGTCACTGCTGCGGCATGACCCTACAGAACGAAGGGATGGGCTATGAGGATCTGGATCAGCTACTTCAGCATCCCGTCGATTTGGAGTTCATCATTGAATTAATCTCGATTGAGTTGCCCGAGGAGTATGAGAAGGAGCGCTGGCAAATGACCGACGATGAGAAAATGCTGGCCACACACTCCCTGAAGGAGCGTGGCAATCGTCATTACAAGGCGCTTGAGTATGCCGCCGCAGAGATTTGCTATCGCGATGCCGTTGGCATGGTCGAGCAGCTGATGCTCAAGGAGAAGCCGCACGATGCCGAGTGGCTGCAGTTGGCTGCAATTAAGAAACCGCTGCTGTTGAACTATGCCCAATGCCGTCTGATTGCCGGTGACTATTATGCCGTGATTGAGCATTGCAACGAGGTCCTCAATCTGGATCCGCACAATGTGAAGGCGCTATTTCGACGCGCCAAGGCCCATGCTGGTGCCTGGAATCCGAGGCAGGCGCGTTGCGATTTTGTCGATGCACTCGAATTGGATAAAACGCTCAAGTCGACGGTAGCCCGGGAACTGAAGTCCATCGATGAGCAGGAGCAACAGCGCAACATTCAGGATCGCATCAACATGCAGAAGCTCTTCTAGAATATAAGTTGCGCTAACGTACTGCTCATGCTCCTTGTTTATTGGAGCTGCTATACGCAGCGTTGACAGTTAGCCCTCATATTTATCAAACACTTCTTAACTGTGGTATCGATTTTCAATCTCTACTATTGCTTCTGGGCCTTGTACAAGACGGTACGCCTGGAGATCCGACGACGACGGTGGCGACGAGAAGAAAGCGAACGATTGAGTGCATTCTTTGGACATAAGCGGAGCAAATGAATTTGGAACACTTCCATCTCTCGCTCGCGCTGTCTCCTTCGCACACTATCTATCTCTCTCTCTCTCTCTCGCTTTGTCATACAAAACGGTTTCTACTAGAACAGAAACCATTAATATGCCTCATAGAGGCGACTCAACTAACTGTTTTAAATGAACGTATGTGTTAGATGTATATGTGTGTATATTATATAAGTAAGGGTGTTCTCGCACTGCACAAAACGCCAACAAACGATTGTAATTGATGTTGATAAAAAAAAAACCAAAACCAATATCAAAATATCAAAATCAAATTCAAAATCAAATTCAAAATCAAAATCAAAATGAAAGCCATGCATGCGAAATGTATAATTGTTTTTTAGTCAATGTGTGTGTACTAGTCGTAGTTCTATATAGACTGCTAATCTCTAGCTAATTATGTGTGTAAGCATGTGGAATAAATATAATAGTCTCGATTCATTTCTTTGATTTCTCAACTTACCCCCAAAGAATTGTGCGATGACACGCTGCAATTACTTTGAATGTTGTATCAGAAATGTGCATTTCATCTTATAGAAATTAGTTCGTGCAACACGTTGCAACACGTGCAAGCAATTGTGTTGCGCGAAAAGTAAAATTACTCAATTAATTGCGCATTATGTGAGTGTAATTAAAGATAATTATTAATAATTGTATACATTATTCAAGTAATAACATTGGACTATTAAATATATATTTAATTACAGGATTCCTCTAATCATATATAGAATTATATATATATATATATATATAGATGTCTGCATGTTTATTGGGAGTGTGCTTAATTATTGTTAAATGTGTCATTACATTGAATAATTAAATATATTCACTTATTGGATTCGACTAAAAATTTGATTTTTTTTTTTTTTTTAAGTGGTGTGCTCCAGTTTCGAAAAACCTGAAAATGCACTTGAAATTTTCGTAGGTCGTACCGTCATTAGATTTGAACAACAAATATTGCTTTCCCTTGTAGACTGGAGTTAATCTGCCGAAATATTTATTTGTGTCCGGAGTTTGAAATATTATTATAATTTTGTATTGCTTAATATTCAACATTTTTGTTTGCAACAAAAAAATTAAAAAAAAAGAATCGTTTTAAACCGAATATTTCACATTTATGCATTAAATATTTAAGCCAAGCCCATCAAATTGAGTTGAATTCCATTGTCAATCTCGAGATTTGAATGTCTTTTTTAGTTTTGAATATGAATTTGGTCCGAGTCATGGGAAATTTGACATTGGCAAGTAAGTTAGTTATGATATTACCATGGATTGATAAATGTTTATTTACACATACTGATTCCAATTCCGAATGGATAAGGCGGCTATTGTTGAGTGTGGCCTGCGTTGATGAAATGCACGAGATCCGTCAATAAGGCTTAAAAAGAATTTCAATACACGCAATTCACTGTGGCACATACAAACAATACGATTGAAGAATACATACATGGTTAATGTACACAATATAAATACATATATATAGGTATTAAATCGAATTAGGCGTTAGACTTAATAACAAACAATCTTTGGAAGGAAATCGATTGGAGCGAGCGCCTAGAGACGCCACAGACGGCTACTGTTGCCGCCGGCGGCGCCTTCCGCCTCGCCGCGCAGCTTATTGTCGTCGGTGCGCCAGACGAACGGCTCCAGACGATCCTCATCGTCCAGGAAATTATTGATTGCCTCCAGGCTGGCAATATTCTCATGCAGCAGCGAATTGCAGCGGCTCAGCTGCTGCGACACGCCACGAATTTTGGCAAATTGCTCCGCATACGATGCGTATGTCTTCTGCATATCGACGAAGCTGGCAAAGAGTGTCGTTATCGAGTTGCTAACGACCTTGGTGCGCTCCACGAGATGATTCTGTTCGCTGGCCACATGGCTGGCGCACAAATTCAAATGCGTCTGCATCCGGCCGCAGATATTAAGCAAATGCTGGGAATGCAAACGCTCCAAGATCTCTGCATCGCGTGTATATGTCGCCGAGCTGATTGACTCACGCAGCACCGGCAAAAATTGTGGTATGTTGCGCAGACGCGTCAAATCTGGATCGATATCGTCATGGGTATCACGTGCACCCGGTTTGACAATAACAATATTGTGACTGGATGCCGTCGACTGTGGGCGCTTCGGCTTGATGGTGGTTGTGATGCCGCCCGGATGCGATTTGCGTGCTGCTGCACGGCTAGCGCTGCTCTGTTGCAGCATATGGGCGGGCCGATTACGTATCTTGGGCGAATCGCCGATGGGTCGATCCGTATACGACACATACGGTAGATCCGAGCACACGCTCAGCGGCGGCGATGGCGGCCGGCTCAGCTCGGAGCTGGTCGGCGACGCTGTATCCGAAATAATTTGCTTGCTGGCAATCACAATGCTAGCCGGTCCATGCGGCAACGCTTGCTGCTGCTGCTGCTGGTGCTGCAGTTGATGTTGTTGTTGCTGTCGCTGCTGAAGGGTGCCGCCACGACGCTTGTTGGTCGCTGCTGCGGCAGCCGCTGCCAGTGCCAAGGCGCTGCCATCGTTCATCGATTGGGAGTCGAGAGCCGTCGGGTCGCGCCTCTCGAAGATCTCATGGCCATCAGCCTCGATGCGCGGCTGCGATTGCTCGGCACCCATTGAACAGGCCCTGTATTGATTTTATTCTAGCTTTGGACTCGTATTTATTCACAACAGGCCCAGCGTCGGGTGACTATTCGCTTTTTCTCTCTATGTCCTTTAATCCTGCAGCAATCTGTCGCTGGACCTTTTACTCGAATTATGTGAGCATTTTTTTGTTGTTGAGCTCCGTTTTGTATTTGTTGTTCCGTTTGTTGTTCTTGTTTGCCCCTTTTAGTTGGTCATATCGATAGTATCGATGCTCTGTCGATACATCGATAAGAGTTATGTTTCAATTCTGCGCTGGTGCTCGAAATTTCATTCATAACGGATCCTTTTCGCACTTTCTTATTGCCCGTTTTTGGCTTTAATCGATTAAAATAGGCTTCTGTCTATTTTGAAATTTTTTTATTTCAAAGTTTTCTCTTTGTTTTTTCTTTTCAATTAATGAATGTGCACACAGCAAATCAAACCTGTCCCTTTTGGGGACATTTGAAGAGAAAGTGTCGTTCTCACGCTGACAACCAAAATAAACTGCCAAGGTTAAGGTTAAGATTGATCAGGAAGAAGCCGAATTTAATTTTATTTTGCTTTGTGGCCCTACGCAAATCACTATGTAACTTAGTTTCATTGGAAGTTAATTTAATTAATCGACTTTCTTGATATGCTTTGAAAGAAACGGATTTCAATCATTTTAAAAATATTTTAAATATATTTTAAATATATTTTAGATGTGTTTTACCCAAACTCAAGCAGTTCGTATTTTATCCATTGCTTGTCTCTGGTCACATTGAGAGCAGTTCGGCGCTCTCGAATCCCGGAAATCCTTGTGAAATGAGAGCTGAAAAATGTGCCCAATCCACATCCTCAACGAAATAACCGAGCTATGCTTAGGTTTAGCTTGGACAAATCTTTACAGGATCACAAGGATTTACCTTATCAATCTACTCTCAATCTACTCTTTTAGACCGTTAAAATAGTGGTTCAAAGCACGTAGTCTGTGATAATTTAGCAACTATCTAGCCGAGTCCTTGACTCCCCTGCATCCCAAGAGAAACAAAAAGTCACATTTTGTTATACATTTGTTGTTTTTGTTTTATTCTTTTTTTCTTGTTTGTATTTGTTTTTATTTTTGTTTTGTTTGCTTTTTAATATGTTGTATTTAATTTTATATTATTATTTATAAGCTTAACTTAAGGCATAAAGTTACAAACTAAAACTTAAGTGCTACACATAATTTTTTCTTTTTGTTTTCATCAATCATAAATCAGCTCTAGCCCACGCGCCTTGCTGCGCATATTGTTGTTGTTATTATTATTATTATTATTATCAATATATGTGGTGTTCATATATATTTGTTTTTTCTTTTTTTATTCATAATTATGTTTATTTGAATTGTGTGTCAATCATGTATTCAAAAATGTTTTTGTTCTTTTATTTGATATCCAAACAGAAAACCGAACTTAAAAGGAAAAAATAATAAATTAACGAGTTGGTTTCAACTATCGACTTTGTTGCTGTTATTTTTATCATTAATACGTATTATTATATTCGTTTTGCATATTTTTTTGTTTCTTGTTTGTTAGACATACATTATCATTATCTTTTTCGCGATCCTCAGCTGCTGTTTTCATAATTGTTTTTTATCCTTTTTTTTTATTTTTTTTGCTTTTAAAATTCGGTTATTTAATTTTTGGGCTGACATATATATGTATATATATTTATTTATATATATATATATGTATATATATATATATATATATATATATTTATGCGTATATGCATGTGTGGTAATTTATGATCCTGGACATTGGATTTATTGTATTTAAACGGCTCTGTCCTTGGGTCAATGAGTACATGGGGTCCAACGGTCTAATACATACATATATACTCGCACACATACATACACATACATATACATACACATACACATATATACATACCATTGTTGTATAATTTCACTCTCTCTATATATGTTCCATATTGAATGTGTTTACATATTTATTATTATTTATATATATATATATATATATCGAATTACATATATATTCACAAAAAAAATCGGGACATGCTCTTACTTAAACGCTGTTGCATTGGCTAACAGCCCTTGCAACATTGTTGCATGTATGCGTGTGTGTATTATTTTTGTTTGTATTTAAATATATATATATATGTATACATATATATATATATGTGTTTTTTGTATTTATTTTGTAGATCCGTTGCCATCGCGTAGCGTCGTGTTTCAATGAATTTCTTGTTTATATATTTATATATAGGTAGATATTCATATTTATATACATACATATACATATGCACGCATATCTATACACATAAGTTTCCGTTAATATTTTACAAAGTTCTGAATAAGTCTTAGCGTTTGTTGTTGTTTTCTCTTCATTTTTTTTTTTTGTTAGTTACATTGTATATTAAAAATATTTAATTTTGTAAATTGTTTTCTTATTTCTTTGTTTTCAATTTTGCATTTTGCATTTGCATGTAAAAAATAAGTTAAAAAAAAAAAACATAATTCAGTAAATTAGCTAAACACTAAAACTGTTCTTTTTTTTTATTTTGCTGCATGCAAGACATTGATTGTTATGTAAAAAAAATATGCATATGTATATAATAATAATAATCATAATATTGTATATATGTACACATATGGGCATGCACATATAATTATTTGTTTTGTTGTTGTTTCTGGTTCACTTACATAATCATTATAATAATTAAACATATTTACTTCAATAGCATACATTAATATTTATATTCATATTTGCATACTCACATTTATCTTATACGCATATGCATTCATGTTTATAAAAAAAAAACAATAATCAATTTATGAAACATAAATTAAAACTTACACATAAAAAACCAAAAAAAAAAAAAAATCGATTGGTAAAAAAGTAGTTGTACTTATAAATAATGTTTAGTTTTTATTTTTTTTTATGAAATTTACAAAATATTGTTTAAATAATTGGTTTTGCAGTTCTATAACTAATTTATGTATATTTACTTGTTTTTCATTTATTTATGATTATTTTTATTTTTTTTGTTTAGATTTTTTCTCTTTTCTAAGAACAGCCCAACAGTGTGTTTAATTTTTAAATTTATTTTTAATATATTCTCGTGTGTATGTCATAGTTTCATCTTCTTGAAATGTACATATATATATATATATATATATGTATGTATATATATATATATTTGTTTTTTTTTTTGTCACTACATTTGAAGTTTTTCTTATATTTTCGACTCAAGTTTTGTGGTTAGGTTTACGATTGGGTTATAAATGATAACAAAAAATGCAAGTAACTAAAACAAAAATGGTGGAATCCAAGAACAATAACAAAGAGAGAGAGGGCTGCACACAAGTAAACAACGGACGTCTGGCTTAGTCCGACAGAGCGAGACAGAGAGTGAGAGTGTGAGAGTGAGATAGCAGTGCAGAGTTTAAATTAATCTTAAAGTTGTCTATAGGCTTACAGGTGTCAAGTTGGAGTTGGAGTTAAAGTTGGAAGTGTGCCATACTCAATGCCTCCTTCATTTACGTGTTCTCTCTCTCTCACTCTCCCTCTCTCATTCGCTCATTATCTCTCTCTCTCTCTCTCTCTGCTTGCATTTGTTCTTTCTTTAAGAACGGTGCTTTTAACATTCACAATTTACTCGATTAGTTTTGTGTTGTCCTGTACACAGGCATATATATATATATATATGTATTTGTTGCTGATGTTATCGATCTCTCTCTCCGTCTCTGTTTGCCATATGTATGCTTAGTAGTAGCCGTGACCTGGACCAGGTCCGCTTGCATAATGATGCGCAGCTGCAGCCGCAGCGGCGGCAGCGGCAGCGGCTGCTGCTGGATCTGTGTAGTGTTGTGGACTAGCATAAAGTGCACGATGTTGTTGCTGTTGTTGTTGTTGTTGTTGTTGTTGTTGCTGCTGCTGCTGCTGCTGCTGATGAAGATGATGATGGTGATGAAGTTGCTGTTGTTGTTGTGCCGCCGATTGCAGCGGTGGCGGCGGCAGCAGCGGCAGCAACGCTGTCGGCTGATAATGCGCTTGATGGTGGCGCGATGATGACGATGCAGACGACGACGACGACGATGATGGCGATAAGCATAACGCTGGCTGCGGCTGCGGCAGCGGCAGCGACTGCGGCAGATGATGACGTCGATAGCCGGCACTAGTCCACGTAATCTGCTGTTGGTAGGCGTTGGCTGCGCTGTGTGAATTAGCTGCTGGAGGCGCCGTCGTTGCTGCCGTCAGTGTTCGCATGCCGGACGACGACGCCTGCAGTCACAACTAATCTTCGTCGCTTAGCGCCTCATACTTGGAGGACAGCAGCGGCTTTGGTTCACTGGAAGCGGCTGCTGCAGCTGCCGCAGCCGCAGCTGCAGCCAAAACACTTGCATTCAATTGCCCACTGCTACCAACGCCAACGCCGCCACCTACGCCGCCGCCGCCCACAGAGCCACCAACGCCGCCACCACCGCTGCCGCCGCCGCCGCCAACAGAAGCGGCGCCTGGCACAAGACCGCCACCAATGCCGCCGCCAACGACCAGACTGACGCCCGCAGCTGCGGCGCCCGCCTCGCTCAACGCATGCGCCGCCTTGGCGCTCAAATGTGTGGGCGGCGCCGATTGATGCGCCAGCGGCATCGTTGGCGGCGGCGGCAATCCGCCCGCAGCACTTGGCACCGTCAATGCACTAAATGGATACGCATAGGTGCTGGCCGCGAACGCATTGACCGCCGACGGCGGCGGCGGCGCCGAATGATACGGCGATGGGGCATGATGACTATTCGAGCCACCGCTCGAACCGCTACCAGATCGCCGGCCGCCGTCGACCACCTCATATTGATTGGCCGTCTTACGCGACACACTTATCTCATGCGTTGCTGGTGGTGCTCCATCTTTGACGCGATGTTGTTGTTGCTGCTGCTGTTGATGTTGTTGCTGTTGTTGTTCGTTGTGAGCGGCGGCGACAGCGGCAACGTGTGCCGCATGCGCATAGCTAATGTCGTCGCGCATCACTTCGGCAATGCGAATCTTTACATAGTTGTCGAAATTGGAACCGGAACCACCACCGCCGCCAGGAGCTCCGCCGCCGCCACCAGCTCCGCTGCCAGGACCAGGACCACCGCCGACGCCGCCACGTTGCTCGCCAACCGTTGGTAGCGGCCCAACTGAGCCACCGCTGCGTCCTACAACGGATCCAGGTCCAGATAGGAAATAGTGCGTGGGATCGGGGCCAACACCGACCGCTGTCTGCTGCTGCATGATCAGCTCGTGGGTATATTTTCGCGGGCTGACCGACTGTGGCATACGTATTATGTTCCGAGCATCCTCACCGGGCGTATTGGCACGCCCACCGGTCGAGGGGCCGCTGTTGCTGCTATTGCTGCTGTTGCTGCTGCTGCTATTGCTGCTACTGCTGCTGTTGCTGCCACCGCCACCGCCACCGCCGCCGCTGCCGCCGCCAACGGCAACCACACCAGACACATTGATAATGGGCGATTGTTTGGCACGTTCCGCAGCAGCGGCAGCTGCCTCGTCCGCTTTCTGCTGTTGCCTCCGATTCTGCTTCCAGCGATCCGGTGGCAATATACCCTGTGCAGCATCCTGCATGTAGGGTATGAAAGCGGGTCGCACAGGCGGCGTCGGTCCATAATCGTTGGTAATTATCGTATCAGCCAGCTGCCCAAATGTTATCTTCTTCGTAAGACTCTGTTGCTGTTGCTGTTGGTTGGGCGAACCGCTGCCAGCCTGCGAAATGGGTGTGCCATGATGTGGGGGCGGTGGACCGCCCTGGCCACGCATCTGTCCATGCACGGAACGTTCCGAGCTCGATTGTGGACCAACTGACTGTTGTTGCTGCTGCTGCTGTTGTTGTTGCTGTTGTTGTTGTTGTTGTTGTTGCTGTTGTTGTTGCTGTTGCTGCTGCTGCTGTTGTTGTTGCTGTTGTTGTTGTGTTGGTCGTTGCTCCTGATCCAGATCAATGTTGATGACATTGGGTGAACTCGAGTTGGCTTTGCCATTGTTCTCGGCGGACAACATCGAGATGGGAGCACCGTCATGCGATTGTCGCATGTCACGCTGATACTGCAAAATGCAAAATTAGTTGTGTTACTCCATCTCCCACTTCCTCTCCCTCTCTCGGTCACTCTACTCACGTATGTGGGACGCGGTATTTCGCGGGCTAGGCCGCTGCCAAGGTCGCCGGTGCGATTAATCTCGTGCTTGATGATCGCATCAATGAGGCTCTGTGCGCTGAACTGACCGGGTGCATCATCGGGCATCTTGCCATGCGCCTGGCGATAGTAGCTGCAAGCAAAGAAGCGGATTAGATTGATGGATAGATAAGAAGTAATCATTCGATTACAGTTTAATTCGATTGAGCGATGATTGATCAATATTTGAATTGATAAATGCTGATGAGCAAATTGATTTTGATGGAACGACTGATAGACTTTGTTTACTTGAATGCTTGATTGATTTGGATTGATTAATAGATTGATTGATTGATATCAATACATTTGAGATTATCAATTAAATTGTGGAACATTTCGATAGACTCATTTGGATTGAGATTGATTTAAATTGATTGATTGCTGATTGGCAGATATAAATATTGATTGATTGATTGATTGATTGATTGATTGATTACATTATATAATATTGTCTAATTGTAACACAATGTATTCAACTTACGCATCCCGCTCGCGATCGGGTATGGTGCGTGGCGGTCCAGTTTCGGGCACCGGACCCCGCATATAGTGCGCATGGGCCCCCGATAGCAAGCGTTCGACCCGCCTGGCTTCCAGCTCACGCTCCCGATCCCGTGCCTCGGCTGCCCTCTCCTGATCGCGTCGCTGCTGCTCGCGCTGTTGACGCTCCTGTTCGCGCTGCCGCTCGATGCGATGCTGATTCTGCATGTGCTCCTTTTGCAGTTCGCGATCCCTTTCAATGTTGTGTCGCTGGTCACGCTTCACCTGATCCATGCGTCGCTGCATCTCGGCGGCAGCAGCCGCTGCGGCATTTATCTGCTGATGCCTGTACTGCTGCTGGGCGAGCTGCTGATGCACCACCGCTGCCATCTGCTGATGATAGCTGGCCGATATTTCCGTTCGATAGCGATTCAAATCATGATGAGCCGCTGGCGGCACCGGCTGCCCAATCTGCGCATGCGTTATTATCTGGCCGTGCGTCGATGGCGGCGGCTGCGGCTGTGGCGCCTGCGATTGCGGTGCTTGCGATTTATCCTCCTTTTGCGACGGCACCGGCAGCTGCGGCTGCTGCACGGCGACATCAACAAACGAGGCCAGTGCATCGTGGCCAGCTAATCAAAGCGCAGAAGATGGACGCGAAAAAATAGAAGAACAATAATCAATAATCAGAAAAACTTATTGGTTAAATGGTTTGAGATTCTTATCCAAGATGAGCAGACAAGTCACAGAATTGCCTCCTTTACTGAAGTGGAGCAGCAGCAGGAAATGAATGATCAAATATGTCAGGGTGCCAACGGAGGACGTGTGCCATGGCAACTTTTGATAAGGGATACAGTGAAAGTACAGTGAATTCTAAGATGTGCCACAAAGCCGGGATATATTGGTGCATGGATGTCAGTATGCAACTACCAAAATATGTTTGCTAAATATGTCAGCAAGAAACCAGGCCAACAAAACAGACAGGACAACGTGACCATGTTTTGGACAAACGCTTATAATCATTAATCTATATATCTATACAATTATTTGGTGAGCTTTTGTGAGATTGAAATCCATGACTCACGTTGGTAGTAAGAAGACGCTATTGCAACAATGTGACCACGGCCAACATGCAGAATGTTCAAGAATACAAAAAAAACAAAAAAAAATGTAGCCAGCCGGTAATTAGTAGGATTAATGGAGAGAAGAGACTAACTAAAGTGACCATCAAATGGGGACGCTTCTCTTCAGCTAAGTAAGTCCAAAAATATACATATATAGCTACACACACAGCTGTGTGAAAAGAAAACCGGCAAGGAAACCCTGCAAATCAAACACTCCATCGAAGAAAACTGAAATGCGAATATTTGAAAGATTTTCCCGCTTGACAATGGCGGACGGAAAGCGTAAACATACCTGGCGGAAAAGTGTACGGCGTGACGATGTGCATCCGACTCGGTGGCGGTGCTGCTGGCGATGGCGGCTTCGAGCCCGTATTGTGACGCTGGATGACACCCTGACGCTGAGGCGGCGGCGTCCGATGCGGACTGGGTGTGCTGTGATCAATGACAAATTGCAATTAATTCGAATACAGTTCAAAAAAATAAATATTATCACCACTTCTGGAAATCATTCGAGAACTCTGCAAAACGGTTGTCTGGTTAGAGACTATACACACCTGTTGGAATGATCCGCTGGCGAGGCGCGACTGGAATATTCGGCACGTCCGCGTGGCTGCGGCTCCTTCTCGTAGCCGGCATAGACAGCTGATCCGCCACTGACGCTATTCCTTGGCGACGGCGACTCCTTATCGGAACCGGAACCAGCACCGCCGCCACCACTGCTGCTGCCACGGGAAACATTACGCTGCTGTTGGCCCTGCATCTGTTGCGATGTGTGATAGTCGTTGATCACAATCTGGCGTGAACTGAGCACAGAGGGTGGCTCAACGCTGTAAGGTGATCGCGAATAGGGTGGACCAACAGTCACACCGACGCCATAGCCCTGCGGCGGTGGTGCCTGCGGCGACGATTGCTGCGGCGGTGGCGGCGCCTGAGCGGGACTCAAACGTGAACTCTTGTAGAAATCATAGGCCCGCTTGCTGTCCAAATGATGCGGCGGCTGATGCTGGGGCAGATGTAGGGGCGTCCCCTGTGTTATCGATCCATGTTTGCCCGTATCCGGGCAGCTGCCGGGCGGTGTCTGACGCACTAAGCTATCATATTTGGGACTGGGCAGCGACGACGATGCTCCATGCACAATAATCTGCTGTTGTTGCTGTTGTTGTTGCTGCTGTTGCTGCTGCTGCTGTGCGCTGTTGGCGGGCGTACCGTGTGTTATGGAGCCACCCTTGACCAGCTGCAACTGTTGCTGCTGTGCAACGCTAACTGCCGACGATTGCTGCTGCTGCTGTTGCTGCGGCGACAAATGTTGCTGCTGTGGACTCAATTTGGGCGGCAGCTTGGAGACGCGCGTCGGCGGCGGCTGTGCGGGCGGCGGCGGCGTCGGTCGCGTCAACTGGCTCTGGCCAATGGGTACAGGTACGGGTTGCACATAGAGCGAACTGAGCGGTGCACTGCCACCAGCCAACACTGGCGATGCCTTGACCACCCCAACGGCATGCATCTGCTGATAGGTTAGATAATTGGATGGCGGAGGCGGTGCACCTTGCACAGATAACGCTGGCACCACCGTCTCGCCACGATACATGGGTGCCGTTCGCACAATATGCTTCATTGACCCGCTGGTCATCGGCGGCGGTGGTCCATGATGACGCTCAACGATGCCAACGGCGGCGGCTGCTGCTGCTGCCGCTGCTGCCGGACTGACGCCACGGTGCGGCGAATGACCTTCCCGTGGCGTCTTCTTAATGCTCAGGTCAAGCGTTTGAGGCTCTGCCTCGGCGGCCAAACGTTGCACTGCATGCGTTGGCGGTGGTGCTGCCTGTGCAACTTGCTGCTGCTGCTGTTGCTGGTGGTGCTGTGCGGTCATGTGACTGCCGGAGACATTATAAATAATCGTCTCGGGTGTGGGAGCGCTCTTTTTCATCACCGGCGTTATTGTTGCCTTGTCCACAGTGAGCACCGTCGGCTGGTGCTGATGCTGCAACTGCGGATGTTGCTGTTGCGGATGCTGCTGCTGTTGCTGCTGCTGTGGATGCTGCTGCTGTTGTGAATGCTGTTGCTGCTGTTGTTGTTGTTGCAGCATTGAATGTGGTGGTAGCACATGATACTTGGCTAAATGTGAATTAACCACAGATAAAGTGGCTAAGCTATCGCTGCTGTTGCTGTTGTTGTTGTTGCTGCTGTTGTTGTTGACAGTGTTGCTGTTGTTACTGTTGAGACTATTGCTGGCGCTGCTGCTGTTGATTGAGCTGGGCGGCGGAACAGTGCGTGCACTTAGCACGGAGGTACCATGTGGCAAAGTAGCTGGCGGCTGTGCCTGTTGTTGCAACTGCTGCTGCTGCTGCTGTTGCAACTGTTGCTGCTGTTTGAGCAACACATTGCCATCCTGCCTATATTCGCGCACAATGGTCAGCTCCTTGCGCTCCAAATTGTTATGCTGCTGCTGCTGCTGCTGTTGCTGCTGTTGTTGTTGCTGCTGCTGGCTACCACCTTGTTTGCCCTGATTGTTGCCGGGCATCTGCGGATTCTTGGCCTGCTGCTTGAGCGTCCGCTCGATCACCGAGTATACGCAATCCTGCACATTATTAACTGGCTCGCGGCGTAAACTCATCGGTCCATTTGGCTGCTGCTGCTGCTGTTGCTGCTGTTGCTGCAGCTGATGCTGCTGCTGCTGTTGCTGCTGGTGTGTACTGAGTGCAATAAATGCTGTAGTTGATGCATGAGGTGGCTGCAGTCCAGCCATATTGTTGCCATGACTGCCATGACTGCCATGACCACCATGACCGCCATGACCACCATGACCACCATGACTGCCGTGACTGCCGTGACCATGGGCATGGGTAACCGCATTGAAGATGACCTTCGGACTCTGGCGATTCGCTGGCGAATTCTCATTCTCCTCATCGGCCGTTTCCGTTGCCGATGAATCGTATTCCTCGCTGGTCTTCTGCTTTTTGGGCGCCTGACACGCCGGCGGCAACAGACGTTCGCTGTCATTGGCAGCCGCTGCTGCTGCAGCTGCTTTGGCGCTCATGCGAGTTGGTGTTATGGTTAAGGCGGCACCCGAAGTATCTGCAACGCTGCGCACATTGACAGCACCAATTGGTTGCAGTTGCTGGTGCTGCTGCTGGTGATGATGCTGTTGTTGCTGGTGCGGTTTTTGCGGAGCTGGCGGCGGCTGTGGCAGCTGTAGTTGCTGTTGTTGTTGCTGGTGTTGATGCTGCTGTGCCTGTTGTTGTTGCTGCGCCTGTTGTTGCTGTACCTGCTGCTGTTGTTGCTGCTGTGCTTGCTGGTGCTGCTGCTGTTGTTGTTGTTGTTTGCTCAGCTGGGATTTGTGGCGCTGCAGATATTCGGGACTCTCCACAGATGCGGTATCGGAGCCGCCAGGCTCACGCTCATCACAGCTGGAGGTGCTGACGTCTGTCTCATCGCCGGCACTGGCAACGCCACCACCAGCACCATCGGTGAGATTCAGCTGGGGATCGAGCTTGCGGCGTATGCGCATCTGACACGCCGAACAGCAACGTGTCGCATGTGGCGGTATTTGGAATTCGGCCATCAGTGGATCACGCCACTCTGGCGATAGCTCGAATAATCGTGTGGGTATATTGCGCAAACGTTGAGCCCGATCCTTGGGATTGGGACAGGAGGGCAGCGGGCAGTTGGGGTAGCGATTGCGCACCGATTTACACTGGCAGGTATTGCAGACGCGGGCGCCCGCTGGTATCGTTTCGTCTGGTATCGCGTATTGCTGGCCACGCCCCTTCTTGAGGGGACGGGTGCGGGGACACGCTTCCGCCTTGCAGACGAAACAGTTTGCCAATTTATCTGCAATGAGGACAACAAGTAAAGCAAACACATTAAAAAAACCGATTTAATTAAAGACCAACTGAAAAATGGGCAAACAATTTTACCACCAACCAGAAAGGGAGGGGGTTGAGTGGGTGGTTTGAGGATGTTGGGGATGTAGGGGGAGGCTAAAACTGAGCCTGGACGAAGGCCGCTTTCATTAAGCCACTTAACAAATAATGAGCCAATTGAATATTTTAAAATGTTCGCCAAGACGCAAGCAAATGGCGAAGACGCGACGATAGATGAGAGAAGCAACTCTGCGCGGATATGAAAGCAAGCAGTCGCCGACAACGCATCCTTTATCGATAGATGTTGTTATCGATTGTCATCGATTGGTCAACATTTATATACTCATATCAGCACATAGGTATGGATTGCACTTTATGAAATTCAATTCGATAGATTATTGCTGTATATTATCGATAACTGTAGCAATTGTATCCATTGTTTATTAAGTTTAATCGATTATGCTGAAGAAAGTTCGATTAGTTCATATTACATGATTAACTACTGATTAATACTTAAATCGAACGTATTTTAATTAACAAGTAAAAGAAAGAGTTGGATGAATCGATTACCCGATAACAGACACAGAATATATATACTTTTATCGGCGCAATCGATATAATCTAAAACGACAACCCTAAGCCTCTTCTGCTTTACTGTAGGGCATACAAACGTCGAATCGCGAGACACAAAAAAATAAAAAATAAAATAAATAAAAAAGGAATCCCTCAAAATGCCGTCCGTGTCTGAATTTGAGCTGCATTTATGTTTATCTTAATTTTTTGTTTTGCCATTTAATATTTTTACAATTTTAATGATGTGCAAATAGAGGCGAGCGAGAAAAGGAGAGATAGATATAGAGATAGAGAGAGAGAGAGGGAAAACAATGTGGCGCGTTTAATCAAAATCAATGTAATTAAAATAAAGGCAAATAAAGCGCAGAGCGTTTGTAATTCCACCCAAAAAGGGGGTTGCTTCACTGTGATGGCCAAGAGGACGGCTTTGCTTTGGCGTGCCATCAGGGGCAGGTGTGGGGAGAGTTGTGTTTCTTTTTTTGAGTAGTTTGCAAAAGTAAAATCAATCAACATTTAAATGCCATGAGACAAACGTCAAGAGGTTCTTCTCGTACAATCGACAAACGAGATGTCAGATGCCGAAGCAACCACTACCCACCATCCACCATCCACCGCCCATCACCCCCGCATCCTGTGCAGCAGCAAACACTGCACTTCGTTGCCATTTCCTGCGTTCGCCCCGCCCCCAGCACCCGCTGCCCATCCCCTTTGGCAGGCAGGCAGTGTGCGTTTTGGTTCGTCTCTGTGGAATATGAAAATACATCAAAGTAGCCAAAGCCAACAACGACGGCCTCATTCTGGTCCTCATTCTCTCAGTCAGTCCCATCGTCCTTGTCCTCTGCCCACGATACGTCGTACCGTCCCCCCCCCCCCCCCCACCCACATAATTTTACACAATTTCCATTTCGGGCCAAGATATATAAAAGGCAAAACGGCAAAACGGCAAAAAAAAAAAAAAAAAAAAGCTTTTGGCGCGCACAAAGTGAAGCGTTTAAATTTTAATAAACCACTCATTTTAATTTTGATTGTCGCGTGGGGTGGGTGGGTGGGTGGTTGGTGCATGGTGGTTTGCGTTGTTTGGTTGGATGGTCATCGGTTGGTTTGTCGGCCGGTTGCTTCATTGGTTGGATGGTCAGTTGGTCAAAATTTAAGGCTAAAGCAGAGCAGCACTTACGAAGCAATTAATAAACAAAACTTATTTTCAAACTGATTGGGAACGGAGCTGGGCAGAGACACCAGGACTCCGACAAGCCAGGAGTCTCCTAGGTGGCTTTAATCAAAAGCGATTCAAGCAAATAATATCTATGGGGAAGAACAGACTCAGAATTCTCACAGGTCTATTGACAGGACACTGTAGACTGAGAAGTCACCTAACCAAATTAGGTATCTACAGCAGCAACATATGCAGGTTTTGCGGATATGAGGAGGAATCCTCGACGCACATCCTAGCAGAATGCGTCGCCTTAACCAGGAAAAGAGGCAGCCTCCTAGGGCAGCATATCATGGAGCCCAAGGATATAGTAACCCTCAACCCAACAAAGATTGGGAGTTGGGATTGATGGAAGAGCTATACGCTCAGTAAGGGGGCACAATAGACCTTATAGGCTGCAGTGCTAACTCTCCCCAATTATAATAATATTTTCAAACTTCTCGATTGATAATTTAATCAATTTACAGAGGTCGAAAACCCTTTCTTGTTAATCTTAAGGAATTGGCTACACTTTTCTCGAGCACCCGATTAAACTACATGAGCATCAAAATGGCAACTCTTTGTATTTAAAATATTGTTTTATGGTTTTTGTCGATAATGCATCGACAAAAAACACAGACGAGAATCGCGCCCAAAAAAGTAGGCAATTAAATAAAGTTTTGCGCATTTGTTTTGTTTTTTTGTTTTTTTGTTGTTTGAGACAGCGAAAAGAGCAATTAAATTGATGGAGGCGAGAGGCGCGCAATCAAAATGCAATTATAAATTGCAAATTAAATAGAATTGCAAAATAAATATTTAATATTAATCACAGCAACAACAGCTGCAGCTGCAGCTGCATCAGCATACCAAATAATAAGTGAAAAATTGGAATCAATGCAATTGAAACTGCTGCGCATCCTACGAATCGAGCCTACAACAACAGCAACAACAGCAACAACTGCAACAACAGCAACAACTGCAGCAATAACAACAACTCAAATAAATTAATTAATAAAAGCCAATTGCCCGCTTGGCTCGCATTGAGGCGGGCGACTGGTTGGGCAGGTGGGCGTGGCAGCACAACCACTCCGGCATTGGGCAATGTTGCCATTTTTTCGTTATCCTTTCTTTTTTTATCTTTTTTCTTTATTACTATTTAATTTTTGATTTAAAAAAAAAATGGTACGTAAATATTTAATGCACTTTGGTGGCGCGTACGTCGACGCACGGGAAACACATGCAAATCCCAACCCAACTGTACCTCTTTCCTGCCCCTTAACCCACCACCCCCTGCCCACTTCCTGCTTTGCTGTGGCATCACCGAAAAATAACAAACATATGTCCATGACCACGGACCATCAGCCCCATTGCCAGTTTCCGTCTTTTTTTCGAGGAGGATATAAAAAAAATGGTGTAAAATAAATGAAATTAAATAAAACTGATATGAAAATCAGGCAAATTGATATCTTGCTTAATTGGCATTTTTGATTGACATTTTGCATCGATATCAAAACAATTATTACACTTTTTGTACATTTCTAATTAAAATCATTCATATTTAATATAAAGCATACGAAGCAGCAACAAATACACAATAATTGCTCACTTAGCGCACATTTGTTAAATTAATTAAGATGATTGATTGCCCATGTAATAACTAAAGTGCATAAAAGCAAATCGATAAGGATAATATATGGACGGACATATCTGTCACCTGACAACAACCCCAGAAAGAACACAAACAAAACACACACACACAAATAAACAACACGCAATGCAATTAGCACTTTTGTTGCTATTGTTGTTGCATCCAAATTACCCAAAAATTAAGTCAACTGTAATTAATGCATGTTAATTGAAATTTGTGTTAATTAAATGTTGGCCCAATCTCTGATACACACACACACACACTATGCAAACCAACTCTGCATAGTAATTTGTAATTGTGTGCGTTGTGTATGTGTGCTCTCTCTTAACAAAATTGGCTGTATGTGTGTGTGTGTGTGTGTGTGTAAGTCCGCTAGCTTTAAAGTACTTAATTCAATCAACATTATAGTTGTTGACCAGCAGCAGCAGCAGCAGCAGCGACAGACGTCGCCTCTCTTTGCATTTCGATCAATTTTATTAATAATTCAATCAGTCAAAATTATTTGAAACGCCCCAAAGGAAAACAAAAGTTTTTTCCTCGTTTTGCTGACTGCTGCTGCGCAGCGGGCAGCGGGCAACGACGTCAACGGATACAATATCGTGTGCTTTGATTTTGCCAACGCTGAGAGAATGAGAGCGAAAACATGCCATGAAAGATGAAACGCCAAGGAGACGCCGCCGCAGCAGCAGCGTCGCAGTCGTCGCACTGAAGTTATTTGCACAGCGCGCTCGCAAAGAAGAAAACCAAAATCGCAAAAAATAATAAAATCAAATAAAACGAAAGCAAACTAAAACGAAAGCAAATCAAAACGACAAGCAAAATAAAACGAAACGCGGCGCAGCGCGAAACGATGTGGTAAAAAGAAAGGAAAAGAGACAACAAAAAAAACACCGAAAAAGAAAACATGAAATAATTCCATTAGTACAATTTCTTTTGCAAGTACAAAGAGTAAATATTACTGACTGGGGGGGGGGGGGGGGGGGTGAGTGGGAGACATATGCTGTGCGTAAAGTTATTGAATGAGAATGGGAGAGTGAGAGTGGCCGATTGCCAATTGCCAATTGCCGATTGGCTAAGTGAGTGAGTTAGTTGTCTATAGGCCTACACTCTCTCACTCTCTCTCTCTCTGTCTCTCTCTATACGTCTTCTTGCCTCGAGACTCTCTCGCTCACTCGCGCTCCTCCTATGGCTGCTGACCTAGTGGCCAATCTATTTGCCACCTCATTCTACAATCTGCTGTAGCTAGCCAGGGCGGTGTCCTTTTAACAAAACATATTTGCAATTAAATTTTGAGCATATGTAAATAGTTCGCGCACACATAAATTATTGCCAGGATTGCTGTGCTCTGTGCTGCTCTCAGCAGCAAACTCGGAAACATCATTTGTGTACAAACTACCAAAAATATATATTTAACTTTCAATTAGACAATTGAACAACAGAAACCAAACAAATGGGGGTCAACTAGAAGTGGAAGACAGAGTGACAGAGTGGACTACTATCAAAATCACAATCAAAAAGTCTGTTCATTTAAATCTGTAAATATATCCCGGGAAACAGAAACAAATTCAATCAAATTTACTAACGTTGGCTTTTAGCTAACGTGGGCTAACAGCCAACAGTTAACAGTTACAACAACCAGCACACAACAACAACAACGAAAAGAACAAGAACAGCAATGGTAAATAACCACATAAAATGAACGAACGAAAGACCAGCAACAACAACAACAATGGCAGCCAATTAAAAAATATACGATGCGCGCACAAAAGTATGCAACGAAAGGAGGACGTCAACAGCGACGACCGTTAATTAGCACCATTGGGAATTTTGCGCCAACAGAATAACTTGCGTAAGCGAAAGGCACCAAAACCAAAGCAGCAGCAGCAGCAGCAGCAGACAGCGAACAGCAAAGCAAGCAAGCAGGCAAGCAGAATCAAGTTGCCAGCCGCCAACTTGTGCAAACATCAAAGAGCAACAGCAGCAGCAGCAGCAGCAGCAGCAGCGCAGACGTCGACGTCAACAGCAAGCAAAAGGAATTATGTGCATAAATGCCGAATGAATATGACACTGACGACCAGCAGAGCAGCAACAGCAGCAGCATCAGCAACAAATACACAGACAAAATGCACATACACACACATATGTAAGTCTCTTAAAAACACATGTTCACATGACACGACACGACGACGATGACGAAGAAGAAGAAGAAGAAACAGACCATGCGCTCAAAAGCTCAAGCTCAAACCATATAAACATACATACATAATTGTAAATACAGTTAATATGAACGTCGCATCGCTGCTGCTGCTGCTGTTGTCTCTGCTGCTGCTGCTGCTGCTTCTGCTGCTGGTGCCGTCGCTTCGTTTGGCACTTTTAATTTACGAAATGGTGTTGATTTAACGGCAGTCGTTCAGCGAGCGCGTTCTTCGCTCGCGCCCAGCCAATGTAGGAGGAGCACTGCTGCTATATATAGCCGGAGTGGGGGGAGTAGGGTGGGCGAGTCCAGTCAGTATGGACGGAACAAAAGGAACTTGTAAAATTCTGGGCAATTGTGTGTCGGACCAAGTAAAAGGCATCATTATTAACCCATCATCATCATCATCATCATCATCATCATCATCATCATCATCATTCTTCATTTTGCTGGGCTTTGGCCACTCAGTGAGCTTTTCTTACCGTTGATGTTTCTTGTTGTTGCTACTTTTTAATTTTTTGGTAAACGATTTGCGCTGATTAATAAAAGTGCCTGCTGCTGCCACACACAGACAGAAAACAATCAGAAAACTGCGCCAGCGATAATCAAAAGGGTGTGCAATTTTAATTGAGCAATTTAATTACATATGTAAGCAAAAGCAAAAGCAAATGCCAAACGACAGCACAAGAGGAAGAGACGGAAACGCACAAGAGAGTGACTGAGTGAGTGAGTGAGTGACTGAGTGAGTGAGTGAGAGAGTAAGTGTGGGGAGGGAGAGTGGCTCATATAATTAGCAAGCAGCAAGCTGCAAGCGGGCTATGCAAGCAAGCAGAGCTTGCTTGTGTGTGTAAGTAGGTGTGCAGTTTTTGTTTGTGATGCGAAAGCTTTCGTTTTCGGTCTTTAGGTTTAAGTTTGTAATTTGTTTGCCAGCATCTAAGAGTAGGCGGCAACAGTTGCGCTCCCCCTTCGCCCCCTTTCCCACTATCCTACTCTCTTCTGCTCTTTTACACATTGCCAAAGTTTGTACTTGAGCATTTAAGCACTTCACAAATACATTAGCCGCTTGTGATCAGCGCGCAAAGACTACTCATTTAATATATGTATTTATTTTACATTTTCAAATATATATTTTCTCATAAATCATATTTTGGATAAAAGCTGAAAGCTCAGAAGCTCTATGAAAAGTATTTTGTAAGTGTGTGTGTAGGGATGGGTGGGGTGGGAGAGGCTTAAGTGGAAGTAAGGAGGTGCAGGCTTAATTCATTGGGAATCGGGTAAATAAGCGAATGCGAGTTGAGTAATTGCGATTTGCTAATTAGCAAACATTCACTCACACACACAAACACACACACACACAAAAACTCTTCCACGCTGAGCCACAAAGCTGACACATTTTGGCAACACCGCAAATCAAAACGCGAAATGCAACTGCAACATTGCAAACACCCACTCTTTACCCCCACGCGTGGAACTACAACAGATACCAACACACATCATATCCAGCATATCTATGGGTTCTCTGACCAAACACGCAGCGAGGAAATATTCGCGCAGCCAACTGAGGATAACAACTGAATGCGATGGGCTGAGGGGTGTAAGGGGTTAGCTAGCTATACTGAGTGACTAGCGTGTAAGTCTATTAATTAGGTGCAGCTGCAACAGTCAAACAGGCATTTCCCAATACGCAGTACACACCTACACACACACAGAGAATTCCCCTTGCTGCAGAATCCTCTGCTTTGCCCGTTACATTTGTAACGAGGATTTGCGCATCAAATTCGCTAATTGTTTTTGCCTTTTGGAGTGTGCGCTTGTGTGTGTATGTGTGTGTGTGTGTGCCTGCAACAGCCAACACTTGCTTCGGCAGCTTACACACACACACACACACACACACACACACACACACACACACACACACACACACACACACACACACTGAAATCCATTTGCTGCTCTTGTTGTTGTTTTTTGGGGGACAGCCCAAACAATTAGCGTAATTTCAATTTTGTTCAAAATTTCATAAGCAGCCGCCGCTGTCTGTCTGTGACACACACGCAAAACTCCCTGCCTGCACTCCCCCCCACCCCCTCCCACCACTCTTCCATCTAACTGACCATTCGTTCGGGATTGGGGACATTTAAGCTCACTGGGAGCGTCGCCTTGCCTACTTCTGGGCGCGCACTTTTTGGCTGGCCAAAATGGGCAAAAACTAAACTAAACATTTGAATCCCCCTCCCCCCCCCAACCAATCATATGTGCCCCACTCTCCCGCAGCTTTCTGGGCAAATGCCACACTGATTCATCAATCAACTTCATATGCAAATTAATCAACAGGAAACAAATCTCAGATACCCATTGCAAAAATAATAACAACTACGAAAATGTTCCCAGATTATATATCATAGATCGAATATATCGTAGTCGAATATTGTTTAGTTTTGTACTTGGTTTCAACTATATTTGAAAATTCGATGTGGGATAGATGATTGCTATGATTCGATATCGATCAATGGGCAGATCAGAAGACAGTCTGATCAGGCCCAGACAGCATCTAACACATCGCATTGCACAACTACAATGATCTCCACGCAGATCAACTCTTTAATAAAAAGACAGCAACAAATTTTACAGTTAGATAAAACTCCCATTTCACTCTCTACTGCTGGCTCCCTGCCTAAGAGTGCAGCCAAAAAAGTTTATTTGCCCATTTGTCGGGGGCGGGTGGGGAGTGATTGCGTGTTGAGGTGGGTGGAGGAGGTGTTGGTAGCAGGTTACTTTCAAATTTAGTTTTTGGCCGCATTTTTCAACCTTTTTCGCTTTGTTTTTTGTGTGTGTGTGTGTGTGTGTGTTTGTTTGTGTGTGTGTTTCGTTTGGCACTATACAAAAAGAATTTTTAACTAACACAAAATGGCTCGTTGATTTGAGTAAACCGGCTAAACTGGATGTAGCGTCGCGGGGGGTGAGGGTATGGGGAATGGGTTGGCTTAGTGTTGTCTACCTGCCACAATTACAACCCGCCCCCGCACCCTCCCACTCCGTTACCCCCGCTAACCCACGCAGTCCGCGCTAGACTAAAAGTTCAATTGCAATCTTGTTAGCACACCTGCACAGTAAATGGTGTGTGTATGTGTGTGTGTGTGTGTGTGTGTTGTGTGTGTTGTGCGTTGTGTGTTTTGCCTGTTGCCTGGTTTATTAATGTTGACCGTCAATTATGTTTTAATTGTCATAAAAGGTTTCCTCTGTGCACACACACACACACACAGTGACAGTGGCAAGGGAGAGGGGGGAAACGGAGCGTATGTGGATGCCACTGCAACGTGACAATGGAGACAGGTGGCAACAACACGTGCGTATAAGCTGTATATCTCTGTTTCTGCTTAACAGCCCCAATCCAATCCCTGCACTTACGAAACTGCTCGCTGCTCTGTGTACAAACAATAAAATCCAACTGGGGATAAGCAACAGCAAAAAGCGACAACAGAACCGAAAACTGAAGAGAAACGTGACAGAGAGAGAGAGAGAGCGACAGAGAGCGAGAAAGGGATAGAGATATAGTTGGATGAAGGAGAAGAGCAGAGGGGAGTGCAAGGGTTATGTGCTGCTTGTCAACATGACCAAAAGGCTTAGCAGCAGTTTTACGGTCAATGTGTGTATGTGTGTGTATATATGTGTGTGTGTGTGTGTGTGTGTGCGTGAGACAAAAGCCAACAGTTGACAGCTGTGTGTGTGTGTGTGTTTTGGAGGATGCAGTCACTCGATTGGTTGGCAGGCAATTTGCCAACTTACTGCAAAGATCAGCAAAAATGTTTAAACCAGCCCCAAACCAAAAGGGAGGCCATAACCAGTAATAGAGAGAGAGAGAGAGAGAGAGAGAGAGAGATATAGAGAGAAGGGAAAGGGAGATAGAGAGAGAGAGAGAGAGAGAGAAAAGCTAATTGCGCAGAGCTTTTAACCGTCGCGTTAATTGAATTGAATTGCAGCAGGTGATGGGATGCTGTTGCTAACACAACTAACGCTTTGTGGCCCACTGTCGCACAGTGGAGCAAAAGTGCAGCATATACAAGCACATTGGCAAATATTTATCGATTTATCGATAAATCGAGCAAATGAAAGTCAGAGAGAGTGATACATAATCAGCCAATCATATTAATCGAATCGATTAATCGATAAAAATGTAATAAACGATATACCAAATGGAACAGAAGGAAGAAGGAGAAGAAGAAGAAGAGTCAAAGGTCAGCTATTATTTTGAGAAAGCGATACAGATGAAGGGCAACACGAAGAACAATAAGCAGAATGCAGAACGCAGGACACTAACAGGTAGGATAATAATAACAGGTCAGCCAAGGGGGCGGGGGGCGGGGGGTGGAATGAGGCAGGTGGCAAGTGGCAGGCAGACGCGCCTGGGGGATTAATTGTAGCCTTTAACAAATGTGACAGATTGACGATGATGACAACAACAACAACAACAACAACACCAATAGCAGCAGCAGCAGCAGCAGCAACAGAACATGACTCCAATCGACTTCTGACAGATGTCTCTCTCTCTCTCTCTCACTCTCTCTCTGTATGTGTGTGTGTGTGTGTGTGTGTGTGTTGCTTGTTGCAATTTGCCTGTTGTTGTTTTGTTTTGTTTTTTATTTTTCACTCTGTTCCTTTTTGCATTGCTGCTTTCTGCTGCTGGCAATTTATGAAATTTATTTTTTGCCTACGTTGTGATTATTTATTCAAAATGCAGGAGCAACTGCAGCAGGATGGATTGGTTGAAAAGCGGAAAGTGTGGATTGTGTTTGTGTGTGTGGAATGGATGGAGGATGGAGGATGGAGGATGGACGCGGGAGACGGTATGCGGGAGGAGGCAGTTGTTGCTAAATAAATGAATAACACGATTTATGCATGACGAACATTTATAATTACATTTCGAAATAATTGAATTAAAATTGTTAACGCTTGATTGAAGCTTAATCGGAATGGACAGCTAGCTTGGTCCTTGCAACTACAGTAATAAGTTAATTAAATTAGCCTATCAGTCCAACAACGACGACAACAACGACAACAACAACAACGACGACAACAACAACAAAAGCAACAACAGCAACAACAGCAACAAAAGTAAACAGCAAACTGACCGATTTGACCATATCTATAAAAATGCATCTTCCTTTTTGCCCAGCCCCCTTTTTTCCATATCAAAATCAACCAAATGTCAAAACATTTTTTGACAAATTTGCCCCACGACAAATAAAAAGCCAAAGAGGAGGTGGAAACTGGGGACGGGGGAGGGGGGGGGAGGAGTCGGTTGGTTTGTTAATCAACAAATAAAATCGATCAGCAGCAGTAGCAAAAGGTTGCAACAGCGATAATTAAAAGCCAACCAAATGTCCGAATACCAAAGCCACACAAATAAAACCAAGCCGAAAACACACAAACAGACAAACACACATATATATATATATATATATATATATATATATATATATATAGTATGTCTATATATATATAGTACACAGAGAAAAAGTGCAAATGGTTTTTTTTTCGGAAAAATTAGTAGAAAAACTGACAATGATTTCTAGTAGCATATAAACGACTCACAGATGCTCTGCAAACATGAAAGAGAGTATGAAAAATAATTGACAGACACTTGCAGAAAGGTAGGCTCAGATAGCACTCAGATATATATATATATATATATATATATAAGAAATACGATAGGAATAATTCAAATTCAGGAGAAAAGCAGACCGAGATATATGGAGTTATATGGAGAGATCCTTCCAAACTTGAGCAGAATATTATAGTATATTTATTATGTATATATTACATAATATTATATATTACATTTTACATTTTACATATATAATCATAAGATTAAATAACTTTTCTTGATAAATGTATCATCAAAAGTGACGAGGGACTCTTGCTTTTAAATAGGGTATAGCTCAATAGCAAGCTAATAGCCACGTACACACAGAGGTAGATAAAGCGAATAAGTGCCACACTCACTAACACACTCAAACACACACACACACACACACAGAGAGGCACACAAAGTCAACACACACACATGAGGAGAGTCGTAAGTAAATATGTGTTGGTTATGCCCACAAATCAATTAAGTCGATTGAGGCGGCGCTTTTTGAGCCATAGACATGGTCAGAAATTGAAGTAGCAGGTAGGACGAGGGGCAGTTGTTGGGGTTCGCCGAGGGGGATGGGTGTGGAGGGATTAGAGCAAAGCTCAAAGGCAAACGGATTTTGACCAGCTGAAAAACTGAACAACTGAACAACCGAACTCAAAGCAAAAGTTGTGCGGCTCACCAAAATGTATATTTCGAGTTTATCTACCATCTGAGATCTGATCTGCATAGGCGAAAACTGTGTTTTCGAATAGATCAATGGGTATACGGGCGAGAAGGCTAAACAAATCTACTGCGACTCATCTAAAATTGTTGCTGCATTTTCAAAATTTGCTTCATTTATATATGTAAACAATAAAAACAACAACAATTGAAATGCTTTTGTTGTTGCACAAAAGTAGGCAACAAATTTGAATGAGTGCAACTAAATGCAAATAACAATCCGAATTTATTATAATAAACAAACAAATATGGTTAATTATATATATTTATTATTGTTTATTGATATATGCCATCAGCATTTTATATGGCACTCGATAATTTGCAATTAATTTGCTGCTCCCCTGGAATAAAGCAGGCGTGTTAACTTGCCTAAAAATGTGTAAATTATGCTTGCAACAACAACAGCAGCAGCGGCAGCAGCAGCAGCAGCAGTAGTATAACCAGCAACCAATTAAACAGACCAAACCGACAACAAACAAACGCAGGCAGCGAGAATCTCGACCAGAGCCGAAGCTGAGAGGCAGCCGAGGCAGCAGCAGCAGCAACAGCAGCAGCAGCAGCAGCAGCCCGAAGGACACACACAGCTGACACAGCCAGAACTTTTGAAGTGTATATGTGTGAGTGTGTGTGTGTGTGTGTGGGTGTGTGGGTGTGCGGCTGGCTGCTGTCTCGCTGCTGTGTCTGAGTGTTGGCTATAAAACACGCTGTGCACCACGAGGCATTCATCAGTTCGAATTTGTGTTGCACACGTGACGGATCCGCACAGCTCATCTGCCACACATAAACACACTCAAACACACACACACACACACACGTTTCTTGACCCGCCCCGCTCGCGTTTCGTGTTGTTGTTTGTTTTTTTGTTTTTTTTTTGTTTGTTTTTTTTTTCGAGTTGTTGCCAATATTTGATTTGATGTTTACAAATTGGTTAACTGGTAGTAGTTGCAGCAGCAGCAGCAGCAGCAGCCGCCTAACAACAGCAGCATCACATGCAACAACAAATGCTGCAGCTGTTGCTGTTGGCTGCAGCAGCAGCAACATGGCCCTAGCTGTTGCTAGTGGCGGTGTTAATGTTGGTGTTGTTGGTGTTGGTGGCGTCATGTCCACACCACCGGATGTTATACTGGAAGTGGGTCCAGCGCCGAGCACCGTTCGCTTTGTGGCACATGCCCTAGTCCTCGGCATGCATAGCGGCTATTTACGCTCTGCTATACGCTTGGATGATGCAACAGCAGTGGCAGCAGCAGTTTCAGCAACACCAGCAACAGTTGCGACTTCTGCTGCTGCCGCTGCTGCTGCTGCTGCTGCTATTGGCGGTAGTGGTGCTGGCGGTGAACTGCTTCTATATTTGAGCAATGTAACCGCTGAGCAATTTGCACCGCTGTTGACATACATGTACACCGGCTACTTGGATCTGAATGTGGATAACATATTTGCCGTGCTGCTGGCAACACATGTGCTGCACATGCCGCGCGCCTTGGAAATTTGTCGGTAAATCAGCAGCAGCAATTCAATTTGTGTCTGTGTCTGTGTTGCAAGTGAACTTTTTGTGTTTTGTTTTTTTTTTTTTGTTTTTTTGATAACTTTAGCTCGTTTCTGGCGCGCGCTCAAACCGAGGGCTATTTGAGCGGCAACGCGAGCAATCCACATCAGTTGCAGCTGGCGGCCAGCGGCGCCTCCAAAATTATACGACCCATACCGAGTAAGGCAACGTTGCCCAATTTCGGCTTTCTGCCAGCACCGCCGCCGACAATTGCTACTGGTGCCAGCTATGTTCAACAACCAGTCGAAACAGTAGCAACATCAACAGCAGCAGCAGTGCTGGAGCAATTGCCCGTCGAGCAGCAACAACAACAGCAACAGCAGCCGCTGGAGGAGGATGAGGAGGATGTGGAGGTGTTCATAGACAGCAACACGGCCACAGACAATGAACTGGAACTGGAGCTGGACACGGAGGACTGCAATGTGTCTGTGGTGAGCAGTCTCGCCAGCAGCAGCGCAGCCAGCAGCTTAAATATTGAGCGTGTTGAGAGCATCAAAAGGCAACTGACGCCGCCAGCAAGTGTTGTTGCTCCCACAGCAGCAACAACAACAGAAGCCGCAGCAGCAGCAGCAACAACAACAACAGTTGTTGGCACAGCCAAGCAGCAGCGACGCAGCAACAATAGTCAACGCAAATGCTTAACAAAACGCAACAAAAGCTCACGAGCAACAGCTGCAAGTGCGGCCAAGGCGCCACTGGCTGCTGCACAATTGGAGACGGCAACACAGGCGTCTAAGTTCATCATCGATGTGGCAAGTTGCGATGGACCTGTACGCTTTCGACGTATACTCAATACCGCTTACGGACACAAGCCCGACACATTTGATCGCAGCAATGGAGGTGTTGGCGGCGGTGGCGGCAGCAGCGGAGGCGTGGCCGAGTTGCAGCGAACGCAGCAGAGTGTTAGCTATTCGTTTCATCAGCAGATGGCGCGGGCAATCAGCAGCCAGCAACGACAGCAGCAGCAAGTGGAGAACGAGAACAGTGGCCAGGCAACAGCAGCAACAGTTGCAGGTGCAGCAACAACTAATGCACCAACATCAACAGCAATACCAGCACCAACAGCAACAGTAGCAGCAACAGCAACACATCATCGCAAGCAACAACATGGGGAGCTGTTTGTGTGCGTTTATTGCAAGCACACATTCAAATCACAATATTGCTATCAGAAGCACGCAAAGCGGCACTTGAATCCACTCAGTTTGGATAAGAAGCTGGCGGAGACACCAACAGGCCGGGACAACAACAGCAGCAGCAGCGGCAGCATCAACAATACAAACGAATTGCTGGCAGCAGCAGCAGCAACTGTGACAGCTGCAACCGCATCAGCAACCGCATCAGCAGCAACAGCAAACGCAACAGTAGTAACAGCAACTGTTGCTGCGGACTCGAACTTAGCTGCAGCAGCAGCCTTAATGCGACGCGAGGTGCGTCCTCTGGACATGAATGTCCAATATTATCCATGCAAGACGTGTGGCAGCAAGTTTCCCAGCTACTATTTTGTGCACAAGCATCGCAAACTATGCCATGCCGATGAATTGGAGGCAAGCAACAATAACAATTCGACTAGCAGCAGCAGCAGCAACAGCAGCAGCAACGTGGCCAAGCGTGAGGCAACAGCCACAGTTGCAGCTTCAACGGATGCTTTGGAGATAGCGCCCTAAAAAAAACCTATAAATACACATACATATATCCAACGATAACGATAACGATTAAAATCTCAACGAGTAATCGAACAATGAACGAATTTAGCACGCAATTAAATGCACACACACACACACACACACACACACATACACCCATACACACGCACACACATGCACGCAAATAATTCCCACATAAGCACAGAATTTTTTTTTATGAATAAATGTTAATTGTCAAAACAATGAAAACATTGAAGAACTTATTGTGTGGCAAATTCCATCAGTAGAGCTTGAAGTGTTGCAAGCAAATTTCACAAAATGTCAAATATTGCTATCGATAAGCATTGATCGAATTGAAATCGAACATGCCACAAATTTAACTATTGTATATAGAAATATATTAAAGGCGATGGTTGCTTGCGACAACTACTTTTGGTATTTGATCAATATATATGCCTTCGATCTGAAAGTGATGGGACAATTTGATATTACTGATTTCATATATATATTATTGATCTATATATATATATGTATTATTCAATATAGACAACTCAATGCACACATATCAATGTAAATGTATTCTAAGAAGTTCTAAATTATAAAAAATCAAATAAAATGCGTTCGATCAATTTCAATCAAATCCATATCGATAACATATTTAAGAATAATACATTGATAGTTAACAAAAAAGAAGAAGAATATCTAGTTGCTCTCCTTCATAAGTTGAAGCAGTTGAAACACTTAACGGTTATCGATAAAACATATCGAAATAGAACTATGCAAATTGAAAAGAGATAAGGATCTCATATTCCTTTTGCTGGGAAATCCAACCGCTGCCACCCAAGCATCCCTCACTTTTGCGGTCGCTATTGCTGGGGGGAGGGAGGGGGCGCGTGGAAGGGGCGCGTCGGTTTTCCAATGCAAACAAACGATGGGGCAATTTAATAATTAAATTAAATCACTTGCATAATAAAAAAGACATTTTCAAAAATTTTAATTTAATTGAGTTTAATTAACTCGCCAGGGAGATGACAGCGCCGACAAACATTGGCCAGAAGTGAAAGAGAGACAGCAATAGAGAGAGAGAGAGAGAGAAATGGAGGGAACGAAGAGAGTACTAAAGCGTAAGGGAGATAAATGAGTGTTGGAGATGCAAACAAACCGCAGCACGCTGAGCTCAATGACAGACAGACAGTCCGACAGAAGAGGCAAGCTGGCTAGAAAGGCGGCAGGCAGCAAGCGGCAGGCGGCAGGCACCACCACCCACAATCATCATCTAGCCACCCATCAGGGTGGCCAAAAAGCGACACGCACCAATCAAGCGTCCAATTTGGCGGCAACTGCCACAATTCGCGCATCGATTTCAACTTTTTGATGCAAGGCATCAAATATTCAGTGGAGACAGAGCCGGCAGATGCCAAGATGCAAGATAAAAAGCAGGGGCCTGAAATGGGGGGTGCCCCCCCCCACCTGGAGTATTGAATTTATTCAACTGAACAAATGGCCATTGAATAGGGGAACATGCATTTTTCATAAAGGCAAAAAAAAAAGACACCAAAACAAGGGACAAAAAACCCGCGCGAAAAACTTTGAAAAATATTCGTTCAAAGCTGTTGTTCAGCATCGAGTTGAACAATAGCAGCAAAAGTTTAAAAGTGCTTTTAAGCAAACCTAATTCAAAGTTGATAGCCTGCAAGCTTTTTCTGAAGTACTTTTTTGAAAGCTCGCCCCAGCCAGCTGCGCGCATAAAGTACAAAAGCTTTTAGGTACTCGACAAAAGCCTTGCTTGGGTAATTTCCACGAGCAGGCGCAGCTAACAGAGTCAAGCACAAAAGCTTTGCGTTGCTTCAAAGCACAAGAAAAAGTTTAAAAAAAGCTTTTAAAGCTGTATTGCATTATTAGTGTTATGGGGTTATATATATATATATATATAAAAGAACGTGTGGCACTCACCTTTGCCATCCAATGCCAGAACCTCGGAGGTGCTCAACAAATTGCCAGCACGATCCGTCGTCGCCATTGTGCCCCGTGCACCCGTTGCTGTTGTGGACATAATCGACGCAGAGCCAATAAACTGCAGCGATGAGGATGAGGCGGCGGCCGGCACCAAAGCTGGCCCAGATCCTGTGTTGCTTTTGCCAATGCATGTGACTTGATTGGGAGCATCCTTGATGTTCAGCTTGGAGCTGTTGGCGTTCAAATTGCTGCTGCTGCTGCTGTTGCTATTGTTGTTGTTATTGTTGTTGTTGTTGTTATTGCTGAGAGCATTGTTGCTGACATCGCCAGGCGCAAGCTCGAAGCGTTTCTTCTTGGCATCACTGTAAGGATAGAGTTATTATAATCAGTTATGGCGCTTAGTTTGTTTATCGGTAGGTTTGATATTGTTAATCGATAACACTTTTGATCTATATAACGTTTATCGATAGCTAAAGCTTATATATAACCCTCGTTCAACTCTCACCTGACATCCGTGTGCAGCTCGTTGCCAGCGCCAAGTCCTTCCACCTGCGCCGCCTTCAACTTTTGGCCCAGATAGTTGCCAGCTGTTGTGGCCGTTGTCAGCGTTGCCACACTGCTAACTGGCTCCGCTTGACTGGCCGCATTGGGCACAGCAAAACCAGCCGCAGCAGCAACTGTTGTCGGCGTCGTCTTAACGATTTTATCGCCAGTCGCATTTGTCGACGCCGCTGCTGCTGCTGCTGCTGTTGTCGTTGCAACATCATCAATGCCTCCGGCCGCTGACGCCTTGACATTGGCCATAACGACGCTCTGGTAGCCAGGCTTAAAGCCGTTGATCGCCACACTAACCGCGGGCACTGCTGTGAGCGTGCCACCTGCCGCTACCGATGTTGCTGCTGTTGTTGCTGAGGCACCCGTGGCTATAAAATGAGGAAAATAGAGAAAACATCATTTCAACGTCGATTCAAATATATTCCAATACTATGATTATTATTTGAACTACCAGTGATCAGCATAGACCATTAAAATATATCAAGAGTATTATGATATGTCCTGATTATCGTAGGTCTAATCTGATCATTGATCCAAAGAAATAAAATCGATTCAAGAAGCGAATTGAAATTTACTGCGCATTCCCAGAGTCCTTGCTACAAAGACTTTTTGAGTCTCGATTGTTATCTGAAGTTCTGTACATTTCCGATCTAGTTAAGAATTATACATATATATATACTATTATACCCTCAATCCATTAAAAATGGGTAAAACGCGTATAATGTATGTAACAGGCAGAAGGAAGCATCTCTGAACCCCATAAGGCATATATATTCTCGATCAGGATCAACAGCCGAGTCGATTTAGCCATGTCCGTCTTTACGTCTGTCCGTCCGTCTGTAGGAACATGCGGACCTTAAAGACTATAAGAGCTAGAGACTTCAAGTTTGGAATATATGTTCTCGAATACCAGGCGCAGATCAAGTTTGCTTTATTGCATCGATAACTGCCTCCGTTTCTGGAATATCGATACAATTCGATTTCCGATAGCGATTAATGCTACAATTTTATAGACAGAATCTTCGAATTAAATCGGATAAGTACTTGGGTGTAGTAATGGTCGAAAATATATTCTCATATTGATCTCATTTCTATCAGCAGTTGAGCTCACTCGACTACAGCATTCTTCCTTGTTCCGAGTGTATCATTCAATCAATAATCAATATTAAATAGTTTGGACCAATTCTAAAGAGTGAATCTGTACTATTTAGCTTTAGACACCAAATATGAAATATGCTTTCAGCACTTCAATAATGTTTTGCAAACGAATCAAACTTTTGCCCATATCAGCCAAGGATCCTAATTTTGCACTTCGGTGCCTTTCGCAGCGCAAAGTGCAATATGCTTTTTAATGTACATACATTCACACATGTATGTATTTAGTTGTATTTAGATTAACCCTTTGTGGCATGCATCACAAATGGCAACTATGTTAATATAAGTAGCTTAGACTTAATCCTTTGCATGTGCAATATTTAGCTTATGCAATTAGTACATCTATAAAAAAAAACATGGAAACAACATGAAAAACATTTTCCCCGTTTTTCCCACGAAATACTTTCGAAAATGTGAATAAATGAAAATTAGTGAAAATTAGGCAAAGCTAATTACTGTTTCCGCATGAGGTAATAATGTAAAAGTTTAAAATAATTCAACCTGGAAAAGTTGCCAACATTAATTAAATTTTTTTTTTTGTGGGTGTGGGGCGAGGAGGTATTTGTTAACACTAAAAAGATGCGCGATTTGAGACCTGCTCACATTTGAGTGCACAACTTTTTAAAGGGAAATTTCCCATAAAACAGGGTATATATCGTAGTCGAGCTCACTCGACTACAGCATTCTTAGATGGCTTACAGATTACAGATTACAGATTACAGATTACTAGCTATAAGCTTACCGTTATAGCTATCGGCATTGGAGGCCTTTGCTTTGCTCTGCTTGCCTAGCTGCTCCGTTTCCGTTTCCGATGGTGCCTCGGCCTTCGACGGCTTTGCTTTGTCCGGAACTGTGCTCCCATCGGGCTGTTGCAACTGTTGCGACTTGGACGCCTTGGGTGGTGTCGCTGCAGCTGCAGCCTCGCTGATTGCCGTTGCTGCTGCTGTTGCTGCTGCTGTTGTTGTTGTTGTTGTCGCTGTTGCTGTCGTTGTTGTTGTTGCTGCTGCTGCTGTTGTTGTTATTGTTGCCGCTGTTGTTGCCACTGTTGTACAGGTTGTTGTTGCTGCTGCTGCTGCTGTGACTGAGGTTGTTGTTGCTGCTGCTGCTGCTACTGCTGCTGCAGCTGCACCACCTGCTTTTGCTTTTGCTGCCGCTTTGGCAGCTGCTTTTGCAGTTGTTGTTGCTGTTGTTGCTGTTGCTGCTGCTGCTGCCGTATCCTCCTCAGAAGTTTTCGCTTTGGCATCGCTGCTGCCCGTTGAGATCTCTGTCGCCACTGCTGCTGCTGCGGCTGCGACTGCGGCTGTTGCATTCTTGCCCGCCTTGTCGCTAGCTGCTGCTGCTGCTGCCGCCGCTGCTGCTGCTGTTGCTGCTGCCACTGCTGCTGCTGCTGCCACACTTTTGGCCACCTTCTCGCTGCCGGCAGCCGCTTCGGCCGCTTTGCTAACAGCGCTGGCCTTCTCGGCCGCACACTCAGCCGCTTTGGCCGCATCCGCTGCTGCCCGCTCGGCGACACGCTCCCGTTCGGCAACACGCTCGGCCCGCTCACGCTCGGCAACGGCACTGGATCGATTGCCGGACTTCTGTTGCTGTTCGCGCTGCAGACGCGTCGTCACGCCCGTCGTCAGCGAGTCGATGATGCATTGGGGCTGCTGTTGTTGCGCCTTGGCCGGATGGCGACTGCTGCGTGTCCGCTGGCGGGATTTGCGCAACAGCTGCTTGTAGTTCTCCGTCTTTTTGCTGAGGTAGTAGTAGCGGACGCAATCCTGCGGCGACTTGCGATCCAAACTGGCGGCGATCGCACCAAAATTCTTCGGATGCTGCAGATACTTCTCCTTGAACGTCTCCTTCTCGCCGGCTGTCCACATATTGATCGCCTTGCGCTCTTCGTGCAACGCGACCATATCCCAAATGCGACCGTTCTCATTGTGATAGGCGCAGCGACGCTGGCGGGTATCATGCATTAGGGGCGGGATAACGGCATATGAGCGCATCTTTTTATCCTCGAGCGCCTGCTCCTGCAGCCCATCCATGATCTCCTCGAGATCCGCTTCGGATTTGATGCGCGAACCGACACGATTGAAACGCTCCTTATCCTCGCGCTGTTTCCGCAGCTCGGTGAACACCTTCTCAAAGAACTCCCGATTTTTGGCCTCGCGCGCCTTCCGCTTGGCACTGGCCTCGGCCCGTTCGCAGCGCCGCTGCCAATCGGCCTGATCCTTGGTATATTTATCCACTAGACCCTGATTGTGTTCCCAGCGTTCCGCTTTCAGTTTGCGTATGTGCTGCAACAGCGGATTACGCACCAATGTCTGGTGTCGCTTAATCAGATGCGTCAGCGCCTCCACATCCAACGGTTGATTGTACAACGGCAGCCAGGGACGTGATCTTCCCAGCTCATCGCCATCACCATCGCCACTGCCACTGCCACTGCCACTGCCACTGCCACTGTCGTTGTTGTTGCTGTTGTTGGCCACGCCCAACGCCGCACTCACCACGGAATGTTGTTCGGCTGCCGTTTTACGGTTCGCCTCATAGATGCTCTGCGCCAGCATTCGTGTGCGCCAAGCCAGCTCCATAATCTGAGTGCCATCAGTTGTCGCCGGCGCCGACGCTGACGCTGCTGCTGCTGCTGCTGCTGCCGCTGCCGTTGACGTTGACGCAGCCATTGACAGCGGCTGCTGCTGCTGCTGCTGCTGCTGCTTATGCTGTTTAGCACTTGCCACCGTCGCTGCTGCCTCGTCCATCAATGATTTCTCCTTTTTACGCAGCGCATCCATTGCCGTCTCGGCGCTCTTGATGTCATTGTCCACACGCTGGATTTGCATGAGCAGCTCCTCCTTGGCGCTGTTGTTATTGTTGCTGTTGTTGCTGCTGCTGCTGCTACTGCTGCTGTTACTGTTACTGTTGCTGCTGCTCTTGTTGTTGTTGTTGCTGCTGCTAGTATTATTGCTGCTAGCATTGTTGTTGTTGTTGTTGTTGTTGCTGCTACTGCTGCTGCTGCTGCTGCGCCCACGCTCATCCGCATTGTCGCTGGGCAGCGTTGGAGAAATGGCCTCCACCTGTGTGTGCAAAAATAAAGAGACAATATTAGACAAGATTGTTCATCACATTGAGTGTGCACTGTACTGTGCCTACCTGTGGATGGTAGGCTTCGGATGTGCTTGCCATTGCTGCTGCAGCATGTGCAACGCTGCCAACACTGCTGCTGCCGCCGCTGCTGTTGCTGCTGTTCATGGCCGCCGAGGAGACGCTCACCGAGCTAATATGTTGCGCTGGACCACAACCAATGCTGCCAGTGGCGGTAGACATCGTTGGCGGTGCCACCAGACCACGAGGTGCATGCGCCTGTGACGTCAGCTGCTGGTGGTGTTGTTGCTGTTGCTGCTGGTGGTGTTGCTGCTGCTGTTGGTGGTGTTGTTGCTGCTGCTGCTGGTGATGTTGCTGATGTTGCTGCTGCTGTTGCTGCTGCTGCTGTTGCTGCTGCTGCTGTTGTTGTTGGTGGTGTTGTTGTTGTTGCTGCTGTGGCAACGTTTCCACTTTGAGCTGCTGCATGGCCAGCGGTGTGAGAACAGAGGCAGCTGCTGCCGCAGCGGACATGTGCAACACAGCGCCATGATTGCTCTGTCGACTGTTATGTTGTTGTTGCTGCTGCTGAGCGGGTGAAGAGCGCTGCTGCTGCTGTTGCTGGTGTTGTGGCAGGTGATTCATGTTACTGGCATTGGCGTCGCTCAAGCGCTGCTTCTTATACGGCTGACCCACGCTGCCCGGCGGCTCCGACAGTGACTGTTGGTGCTGTTGCTGCTGCTGCTGCTGCTGCTGTTGCTGCTGTTGCTGCTGGTGTTGCTGGTGCTGCTGGCGCTGATTGACTGCTGCAACAGCTGCGGCATTGGTCAGGTATTCGTTGTTATACTGCAACGATTGATAATGGGACATTGCATCCATGACGAGAACACCACCAGATTGGGCACCCGGCGGTGGCATACTGCCGGGTGGCACCTGGACAGCCGCCGCCGCAGCAGCAGCAGCAGCCGCCGCAGTTGTCGGTGGACCACCAGCAACAACAGCTGCAGCAGCAGCGGCCGCACCACCGGCAGCAGCAGCAACGGCAGCCACAGATGCAGCACGCGCCGCCCGCTGAAATTCCGGCACCGTTGCCTGCAACTGGGGTGGTATCCGCATATAATGATTCTCCCGATAGTTGGCCACCGGTGCGATGCCGATGCTGTATGACGCTGGCTGTATGAAATGCTGCGGCGCATCTGCGAATTTTGCATAGTTATTCGCTGCAGCTGCAGCCGCTGCACTGCCCGGTGCAGGACGTGGCGGCGACAACGGACTAGCTGCAGAGCGAGACGATTGCTGTTGCTGCTGCTGTTGTTGTTGCTGCTGCTGCTGCTGCTGCTGTTGCTGTTGCTGCTGCTGTTGTTGTTGTTGTTGTTGTTGCGGATGATGGTGATGGTGATGCATTTGTTGTTGCTGCTGCTGCTGTTGGCGTTGTTGTTGCTCGTGTTGTTGCTGCTGCTGCTGCTGTTGTTGCTGTTGCTGCTGCTGCTGATGTTGCTGATGAGTCTGCAGATGTCCGAGACTCTTGACATACTGCTGCTGTTCCATTGTCCTGTACGGCCAGTGGGGGCGAAAGAAACAACCGATTATTAGATTTATGTGTAAGATTATTTTATTTTGTCAGTTTGATCTATATATATATATCTATATATCTAAACTGTTGTTGAATTTACTCCTTTTCATAATATTTATACACCCCAAAAGACTGTAATACATAGGCGATACCAAATATTCACAATCCACTTAAAACATTCGAAAACCTTTTAAGAATTTTCACAACTCTAAAATACTTTCCATTCACTTGATCAGAGGATCTCACAATGCACACGTATAAGATTCTCGAATCTCTGTTTAAGTATCTCTCAAGTTAAATTCAATAAGTAAATGCATGTAAATATGTACATCCAATTTGGCTAGATTTTTTTCAATTGAAGAATCATTTTTATTTTTCGCATTCTCAACAATTTGCAGGTGCATTTAATGCAACTAGCTGAAGATGAGATGACGGCGACAAGTGGGTAAACATGCTTGACCCCATTGCGATCGCTTAGATGTGCCCATTTGGCTAATCTGCGCTAATCGGACAATTGCTGTTTATATATATATATATATATATATATATACATGTATTATGCTAAGATGCACAAAATATGACGGGCTTGAATTAGTGAGACACCTTAACGTTCTTTTATTGGGGACACAAACCGAGCCGAACTCACACATGTTGCACTCACATGGTGAGTGAGCGCCAGCAGCAAGCAAGAGTCAACAATATAGAGTGAGAGCGCAAGCTTATTGCTGTACTGCTCGTTTTCATGGCGTCTGTGTGTGAGTGAGATAAAAGAGTAGAGGACTGTTGGAACTTTCAACAGACATGCACATACATGTGTGCAGTCCAACAGCAACATCGAGCATGCTCTGTTGAAACATGCTGCTGCAACATGTACGTTGGCGAACATTAAAGACAGCGAAGCTGCTGTCGGCGTCAGCATTAGCAGCAGCAGCAGCGAATACTTTGTATTTATATATGTATGTATTTCTGTATATGCCGCAATCCAACGGCGGTCACTATTTAAAATTGGTTGCAGCACAACCGTTCGTTTGACGTTTGAGACGTTGACGTTGCGTTTGATATGTGATTAACGTGCGACGCGTTTGACCCGCGACGTCACAATCACGGCCAGACTTTTGGTTTGCTCAACGGGTTGGTGGGTGGGTGGGTGGTATGTACATACATATGTGAAACAAACACCCGCGCACACAACACAGTTCGCTTATTAATTCATTAAATATTAATGACACAGCGAAGCAGAAGAGCGAGAAAGAGAGAGAGAGAGAGAGAGTCGCAACGGAATGCAAAACGTTTGCGACGTTGCCAAACTTCTCCGCTTGCTATTTTTAAAGAATGAAGCATGCGAAAAGAGCTCTTTAAAGCTTAAAACACACGCCACCTTCTCTTTGCAAACCGAAACCCGCCCGGCCGCGCCTCTCACTCGATCTCTCTCTCTCTCTCTCTCTCACTGTCTCACTGTGTGTCTCCTCTTTGCGGTGTCTGGGCTCATTCAGCTTTAAAATCAGACAACAGCGTCGCTGCCTGCCTGCCTGCCTGCCTGACTGCTTGCCTGCCTGCCACTTCTCATCAATCATATCGACCTACAGCAATATACACACATACACACACAGACCCACCCATGCATATAAATGTGTGTATACATAGAAAGCTGAAACCCCACTGTTGTCAAATCTTCCCCTTGCTGCCGCCGCCAACACATTTGCCAATTTGCGAGTTCCTTTGAAATGTGTATCGTGTATCGAGTTTCTTCTTCTCCTTCTTCTCCTCCTTTTCATCCTCTTCCTCTTCTTGTGCCCAGGTTCTTTTTAAAATGTCTTACCTGCAAAGATAAATAATAAGGGGAAAAGTCGAAACATTAATTATGGCGATTATGATTGGCTATGTTTTTTATGTGTTCGATATGCGCACTTCTATTGCGAAGCTGAGGCCATTTTTTATTTATTTATTATTTGATTTAATTTGCATCATTTTGATGCTTCAAATTCAAATCGGAATTCTTCTTAATAGTCTCTTTATTTTGCGTTTCCTTTCAATTATTCCTTTTTTTCTATTCGATTCCGTATATTTTATTATATTTCTCATTTCAGTTTATGGTGGGAGATAATTCAATTAAAACTCACAAAAATACCTATTCATAATATGTTCATAGCAAGCGCACATTAAAGATTGATTTGAATGATTTGAATCCCAAATTAAATAGATCGATATAAATTGGGTATATTACAAAAATCGAACATTCACAATAAACTTGATTTATTTACAAAATTAGAATCACTTGTGTATTCCCCACCCCTCGCCCCGGCATGCAATAATCACATGACTGAAATTTTGCTCGTTCTTTTTATTTGATTTTATTCTATTCACCAATGCTTTCACTCCAACACCAGCCTCAAAAACTAAAAACAAAAGTAACTTTAATGTGACCAGAAATACGGCATATTAAGAATATTAAGAGAGGAAACAACCGATATTAAGCTCTCTCTCTCTCTCTCTCTCTCAAACGCACACTCTCTTAAGCTGCAGCTTTAAAGTTGCGCCAAGTACAACGACAAATAATTAAAATTTGCAGCTTGAATAACATTTTTGTTGTTGTTATTGCAGATATAATCTTCTTCTTCATTTTCTTCTTCTTTTTCTTCTTTTTCTTCTTCTTTTTCTTCTTCATTTTCTTCGTCACTTCTTCATCTTGTTTTTTTTTTTTGCTTCTTTTTGTGGGGCTTTTTGTTGATGAAAAGTTGAAAGCAGGCAGCGACGCTGACTGAGACAAGCCACATGTGCCGTTATGTGCATCTGCATGTGTGCATGTGTTAATGTGTGTGCGGGTGTATGAGTGTCTGTGTGTGTTTTGTGTGTATGTGTGTGTAACTTTAGCCTGCCAGCATCCTTGGGCAACAATGTAACGCCCCCGCTTCCCCATCCTCACTCCCTTTGCGCTCATTTAGCAGCCACGCCTTGTGCGCCACATTGCATGTGCCATACTTATGTATGTATGTATTTTTGTATATATGTGTACATGTTGTGTACATGTGTATGTGTGTGCCATATATAAAATAGAAGACGTCACGCAAGAAAAACTAACAGCGAACAAACCCAAAAGGCAGCCAAAGGGCAGGCACAAACACACACACACACACACACACACACACAGCGTGCGAAACTGTATAGTAAAGCAAATGAAAAAAAAAAGCAGAGCGGGAGTATTAGCTACAGTGTTCGCTCGCTCGCATATTTGGGCAATTCATTGTTTTGAAACACTTTCGAATATAGTCTAAAATATGAATATCATGGGAAATATGCAAAAATGTTTATTCTTTTCAATTGCCAAGTTTTATTTATTTATTATTGTTTTGAAATTGTAGCTAGAAATAGAAAAAGCTGGAAATGCATAGTCAATTAATTAGTTACACAAGAAGTGAACTTGAAGATTGCATTTGTTGATTTATTTTCAATCTTTAATTTGGCATCACCACTTTTACAAATGAGAATGTGTGTAATCTTTAACTAGCGGGCTACCACTGTAGCAACAACTGTAGCAGTAGAAGAAGCAGAAGAAGAAGAAGATGGAACAGCAGTTAAGCAAGTTGTCATGGTTCCTGTGTGTGTCCTGGAGGCAAATGCCGCCATAATGCTGTGAAAGAGAAGTCGCCAGTCGCACGATGGTTGTGGTTGTGTGTGTGTGTGTGGGGTGGGGGGGATGTTTTACTACTAGTATATGGCTATTGCCACACACACACACACTCAGCCACACAACCATTCCCACTGAGCACGACCAACCCGCTTCAAACCCAAGCGGCGTCTGCTCTTTGGCAAGTGCAAAAATTTATCGATTTTTCTCGTGTGTTTTTGCAGAGTTTTCATCGTGACAGAAAGACAGAGAGAGAGAGGGTGAGAGAGAGAGACAGAGAGGGAGAGAGAGAGGGAGAGAGAGGTAGGTTGTAGTAAATGGAGAAGTACGATGTGTTGGGGTAGGGGTGGGTTAAGGAGCGCTGCCTTGTTAGAATAGCCCAGGCCATTGCTAGTGGGTGGGTGGAGAGGGTTGCTTGAGAAGACAGGAGGTGGTAGATAGGTGCATTTTGTATGCTGCCAGGCTAGATTATTATTCGAAAGCATGCCCCCCTACCCCACCTACACCTCCAACACCCCCTTTCCCCACAGATGCCTACGGCTGCGTTTTAGGCGCACAACTTTCAACAGAAGAGGAATAAACAGGAACAGCATCAGCGGGAGGGTAGCGGGAGGTGAGTCGGAATGGGGGAGGCTGTAAATAGCGGCGACGAGAAACAACTTTAAAAACAAACTTTTCCTCTGTGCTCGACGAATCGGTGTCCTTCGCCCTGTGCCTGGGCCCTGTGTGTGTGTGTGTGTGTGTGCCATTAAATTTTCCTGGGCTAGAAATTTAATTTGCGGTTGCGACTGCCAAATGCTTAACAGTTTTAGACAGACAGAGATAGCTAGCAATTGATGGAGAGTGCGACGGAACAGCAGAGCGCACAAGAGAGATAGCTAGATACATAAATTTACGAATTTAAAAGCCAGAGAGTAAGAGAGAGAAAGAGGGCGAGGGTGAGGGTGAGGGATAGAGCGCATGTTTGGGTCAGCTGATGCAGCAGCCTCGCCTGGCCTGGCCTGGCCTGGGCGCAGGCAAGTGTAAAATTGGCAACAAACTGCTGAAGTTGAATTTTGTTTTGGCAAAAACACTTTAAGAAGAAACTTTTTGCCTTCATTTAAGATCAAATGGTTTGGCAGAGTTTAGCAAAACTTGGCCTAATCACATTCAAGTTAATCGTTAACGAAACTTGCACTCGAATTGAATCCAATTTCAAACCACAATTCTCAAGTCATTAAGTTTTTTAATGAAATTCAATTAAACGCCACTCGATGCATAATATTGATGATTTTATGATATGTTAATAACTTGCAACGAACGAAAGCAGCATCAAACATCTTTCTCTCTACTTATTATTTTGTGGCACCTTATCCACACTGATGGGGAAAAACGCACAGGTTCCATTTACAGCTACCTTTTGATTACTGTGAGCAATTTTGAGTAATTTGCGCGCTTTGACAAATGATGCAACCACCTCAATCATAAGTGAGGAACTGGAATACACAATGTCAATAATAGATGAAACATAATTCTGTTGCATCTTGTCAGATACAGCAATATTCGCTGCTGCTGCTGCTGCTGCATTCATGCGGTATTCAGCATCTGTTGCCTAGCTACCCTGCCCCACCCTCCCCCCCCCACCGCATTTCTACCTGCTTTATCACGCATCTGATATGAGAAACCCTATCAATTTCGACTTATATAGTAGAATTTGGCCGCTTTGATGATGGGGCATTCATAAGTTATCTAATTTCACCCAAAACGATTCAAAATTGCACGGAATAACTGACGACTGGCTGATTGGCTGACTGACGGACTGACAGACTGAATGGGGGCCCCCGTTTGTGTGGCTGAAACGTTATCTGCCAATTTGGCAACTTAACAGGTTTCACTTGTCGTATATTCACTGTACCGCCGACAAGAGCCATAGACAAAGACAAATACTGAAACAGAGCAGGGATAAATACGGGTTGGTGGATGTGGCAAGGTGGCAAAGTGGCAAGAGGGGGGGTACAATTAGATATACAGCACAAGGTACACGTAAATCGCAACGAATCTATTGAGGTATTAGCTTTTGTTTTCGCACACAAAAGAAAATAGAATAGTATTATTATCTTCAGACTGCAATCCGACAACGGATTATGCACTTCTCACTCGTTCTGTATCTGTATCTATCTCTCTACCTGTCTCTGTCACTGTCTCTGTCCCTGTCTCTCACTCTTTTGTTCTCGCAATTAATTTGTGTAATTTTAGTTGGGCTTCGTGAAATATCCTCTCTCTCTCTCTCTCTCTATCTCACTCTCTATTAATTAACGCCGTTATGCGAGAGACAGAGAGAGAGGGTGGGTGGGTGGTTGGGCAGGTCGGCAGTGGGCAGCTTTAAATAGTCGTAATGCATTCTTCTGCATTGCTTGTGTTTTCTGTTTTGTTTTCTAGCTTTCGTTTTGTTTATCGCTTTGTTATTCTAAGTTTCGCTGCTGCTGCTGCTGAAATAACTAAAATATCTGCTGCAGCAGCAGTAGCAGCAGCAGCAGCAGCAGCAGGGTCAACAATAACTTTGTCACTTTCTTGTCTTTGCTTTGCTTTGCTTTTTGGGTTCTTCTGTTCTCTCTTTGCTCTTTCTTTGTTTATCACATCTAATTTGAATATTATTACAACTGTACAACGCAGAACACAACACAACTAAATAAAAACTGTAATTATGAATGGCATGTGCACTGTGTGTGAGTCATGCCAAAAACCCACTTGACAAACACCGTTTCAGATATAACAAACACGAATTCCGCAAAAATCAAGTGGACATTTTCTATTATGAGGCGTACACAAGTTCAGTTATGGAAATACGGTTCTTATCGATATTATTTCAATCTTTACATTAACAAACTTTCCAAATAATATCACGGATCATTATTAGTTTCTTCAGTGTGTATCGATTTCATATATATATATATATATATATATTTCTATGTATATCGAGAGAATATTTAAATATTGCCTTGAATAAAAATATATCGTTTTATTGTTTGTTTTATTACTTAAAAATTGAAATTATTTACAAATTTATTTACATATATTTAATTTACAATTTAAATACATGTAAAAATACAAACAAAAATTCAAATTCAAATAACATATAAAAATGGCACAAAAATAACGAATTAATAATGTCCAACCTTCAAATTTGTTAATAACTTAAAAAATTCGAATTGGCATCGATTCAAAAACTATTTGGAAGTGGAATTTGGGATCACTTCTTAGCAGCTCAACTTTGTCAATTCCAATCCTTCCAATTACCAGCATCAAATTTGCTACTCTAAAAGTTGAAAATCCTTATACCGAAGCGACTTACGACAGCAATATCGTGCTGGAATAAGCCATTTGGGTCTGCTGGATGATGCTCCATAAAGTTGAACCAAACTTCGTCCGACAGGTTTATTTAACCCCCCCCCCCCCACTCCAAGACCGAATGGGTGGCATTCATGAGTGAAGCACCACCACAGCTTCGTGTAGGGAAACATCTGTCCGACTTCTTTAAATCGTGCCAGTCATAACCGTTTGGACCATGGAAATTAAATTTTATCTCCTCCTGGGTCCCAGGACATGTGTTCTTTTGCTAAATTTAATGTGGCACTTGGTGCACCATCGTTAAGGTCGGCTTGGACTTTACTGTTTGTTGTAGTTTTTTTTTTTTGCTTTTTTTATTAATCAGCTTAGTTTAATTGATGTTGGCCAGTCCAGTCCAGTCCTTGTAATCAAGGATCTTAGCCATCTGCCCAGCCTAGAGTGTTCTTCCCCGTTCTCATGCCAAATTTATGTATGCAACTAAACTGTTTCTGCCTAAAAAATATTAAATCAATATTTATACTTTATTTATATATTTGCAAGCCTTGAAAGCGATTGCCTGCCTTTATTCGAATTTCGCCAACTAGCCAAAAAAAAAAAAAGGAGAAAAAAAAACACAAAATTCTTGAAAAACAAAAGCTATTGGAAGTCGCATTCTAAGAAGAAGCCGTTATAAAATGCGTAAGCAAGGTCCCGTTAGGCTTGGTACAGTTTCCAGTCACCACAAACACCAGTCATTTTAATCGAATTTCGCAGAATGTATTTATTTGCAAGGGTTTGTTTTGTTTGTTTGCTTTGCGCCACAGTTGTATTTACAGCTGTTTCCAACGGCAGTCAGCAAATTTGCTAGTGCATTGTCTCTGCTGTTGTTGTTGTTGTTGGTTTTTATTTTATATATATATGCGCACAGTAAGCTTCTCAAATGTAAGAAATGTGCGCAGCAACAAAAGCAAAAGCAAACATCAAATAAATAAATGCAAACAAAAAGAAGAAGAGATAAGAAAAAATTATAGAAAAAGAAGAAAATGACTCCAATTACGGCAGCATCGGCGTAATACAAGATACAAGACAACCAAAACAGCGCGGGGTGGGGGAGGGGGGGTTACATAGCAGAGATACACGTGGTGTTTAAATAGAAGGGTGACAGAGAGAGAGAGAGAGAGAGAGGGAGAGGGGCGCAGAGCGAGGGGCATGTGTTGAACTTGGTCATCAAACTGACAAATTGTGCTCATATTATAATACATACAAAATACATATATATATATATATATATATATATATATATATATATATATTTGTATATAGAACAGGTCACAAAACTCTCGACGAATCTGCATGCAAATTTTCACATAACACTGTAAAGTGTTTTTAGGGAGCAGTGTGGTGGAATAGGAGGGGAGGAGGCGTGTTAGCTGTTGTACATTGAACTTTGGTGAGTAGCACACATATTTGGCTAGCTGATGATAATGGCTTCTGTTGTTCCCCGTTCCCTGTTCCCTGTGTTGTTCCCTCCTCTCAGCTGTGTGTTCTAGTCTCTGATTTTGTGGAGCTATTTTTGGTCAGCGATTTAACTGCCATGCAAGTTTCATAAACACAATCGAACCGCAGCCCATAAAAAAGTGCGCAGCTGTTGTGAAGGAAGACTTGCTGATAATGAGATACGTACGCAGGGGCGGGTGGGCGGTTGGGCGGTGAGGCCGTATCTAATCTGGGACGCAAAAGCATGTTTCACGCGTTCGCTTTTCGCTCCTCGCCCCCACCGCCGACCCCTTCCCCTACGCTGATTCTCTTTGTTTAAATACAATTTCCATGGGCCATAAACGTAAAAAAAAAAATGAACAAAAAAAATAGAAAAAGAAAAAAAAAATAAAATTGTATTATTTAACTTCTATCGGTACTTTTGAGAGTGGCTATTGATATGGATAATCTAATCAATATGTGGAAAACTACAACAACAAAAAAAGAAAAAAAAATAAAGAAATTTAACAAAAACAAAAACCAAAACAAGATACGAAAAATGCAGTTGTTGGCGCACAACTTGAGATACTCTGTAAATTCATTAAAAAACATTATTTACATAATACCGTTACTTTCACTTGGTTAATTGACATGGACTTTTACTATTAACAGGTTCAGTTAGGGTCAAGGTTATTTAGAATAGATTTATCAGAGTGCAGATGATAACAGATAGATAAAAGATTCAGACTTCTTCAGACTACAATTCATTGCAGTTATTTATTAAGTTAGTCATAATTGTAAACATTTGTGGAATTATAGATAAGATTGTTGATTTCATAAAAATACACAATTATATAAGAACCAGTTCAAATATAAACGGGATTTGTTTGGGAGAAGTGTGGGGCTGCTTTGAGGGACTGCGACCTGTTGGATGGATTATCATATTAGTGTATAACATGAGGAACATGAATTAAACATGAATTTTCATTCACTAAGCCCGAGCTTAAACTCTTTGCAGTATTTGAATACGAAACAATTATCAACACGGCATACTTAAGTACTTTGTTCTACACGTACGAGTGGAAAAGCGGGAAGTTGGGAACGTGACACTGAACACATTGAAACATTGAATAATGGCCGGGAATTTTAATCTAAATCATATTCGGAATGGCAATTACAAACGACGCAGGCATTTCATTTGGGTAAGGGAAGGGGACGTGAAATTAGGTTAAGACGACGGACGACGACGGACGACGACGGACGACGACGGCGACGCTGATTAGAAACCATTCAAATAATCACAATAATAATAATAATAATAATATTAAAAGCACAGTAATGATTAATTCCCAGATGCGTCTGCTGATAGCTTATCAGACCAAGAAAAGACCAAAAACGACCAAAGCAACAGCAACAACAACAACAACAACAACAAAGAACAAATATTTATGATTGCGATTGCAAGGATTACGACTATTTTCGGGGCATTTGAAATGCCTATCAGTAGAGCTTGTCGACCGACTAAATGTGTACACACTTAATATAAAAATATATATATATATATATATATATATCATGATATATTGGAGCTGTGACAACAAAACGACTCTTGAGATTAAACACTGATTAGTGCTTTCAAAGTTTTCTCTTTCCTCTTGGTTTATCCAAATATAACAAAATTACACCAAAAACTCACACTTGTGCGCATAATCTACATTATATAAAACTATATTATATATATTGATCAACCTATTGAAAGGTTATGGAAAATTGTTTTGAAGATTGTGTACATAATAACAGGGAATTTGGATTAATAACATAAACAAATAATTAGTTTCAACATATTACAATATTATGTAACATCGAATGTAAGATTAAATACAACATTTGTTGCACATTAACGATACTATTGACGCCCAACTGTCCAGAGGTCGCTGGTGTGACGGGTTGTATTCGACCCTAGTGAGCAAGCCAATGGGTTAACATGGTTATGTAACCGGTCATTGTGACGGTTTAACTATATTATATAACTTATTTTAAAGGAACAATCGGTTGGTAAATTGATAGATGATGTCGACTGTTCTTTCTCGTTTTGACAAGAGATTATTTATAATCACATATATTATGAGACCGATTGACAGTATCTATTGCGTGTGAGTGGCAACCTTTGCTAAACCTATATAAAAACAAAAACTCACTTTTATAGATCTCTGCGATGAACGAAATTGCAGTCATATATCATATGGGGCAACAACGATAGAACGATTGATGGCAAACTCTGTTAATTACAACCATTTGTGGGCTGGTCGGTCATACCCCCCCAAAAGTCTCACACTAACACACGCACACACACACACACACACACCCATGCAATCGCGTTTCTATTTATAGGCCTCTGCTGTGCCCCGTTTGTTGATAAAATTAAAAGAAAAAATGAAAAAAAGAAAAAAATACATATATATATATATATATATATATATATATATAGTAAAGTCAATGGAAGTGAAACTTATCGAGGACTGTAATTGATGTGGGCTCATCAAAAATGTGAAAATGTTGGGAACTTGAACAAATGTGCCACAGCAGTTAATAGATATCGCAATTTGTGGTTACTTAGTTGTTGTTGTTGTTGTTGTTGTTGCTGAAAGCTGCCACGACAAACTGTAAACTAGAAAGAAAATAAGTGCGCAATGGCAGTGAGTGTGGGTGGCTAGGCTAGGGGGTCGAGGAGTGGTTCTTTTTTTCGTTTGTAGGGTTATATTTGATATATATATAAATTCATGTTAGACACAATGCCATGACTCAGTGGCACACGCAAAGCACAAAAATATAGCAAAAATGAAAAAAAAAAAAAAAAGCAGAAAAAAAATAACAAAATAAAATAAAATAAAAACAAAAAATTTATATATATATCTATAAATATATAATATATATTTATGAAAGCTATATACATGGCTGCTCCACTAAAAGATTACCCTGTAGAAAAAAAAGGAAAATTAGAATCACAATTCGATTCGAGTTAAATCATTATTATCGAAGGCAGTTATCAAGAAAATTGTGTGGAAAGCTATAGCTGCTATATGCATTTGAAATAAAATGGAATTCGATTTAAAATGCCATAATTGTCGCTCTATATAAACTTGGACAGCTAACAAGTAAGCTGAAATAAACTGGATTTGCATAACTGATATGCATCAGACAAATGGGTTAGCTTCAGCCTTCAAATGAGAGCTGAGATTGGCTATTATTGATGACTATGGATATGGCGATAGAATTATATCAACTTTTTTTTTTTTTTTTATGTATAAATGGGCATACAAAGTAATCTATGAGTTGCTTGAGTTCTTCTATTGTTGGCATTGTAGCTGTATCTGTATCTGTAGCTGTAGCTGTAGCTGTATCTGTATCTTTTGCTGTTGTTGTTGTTTCTATTGCTGTATCCGTCTGTCTAACTATTTCAAGTTTCTCGACAGTTTTGTCAGCTTTTGTTAGGCATCAATGCAACTGCTGGCGTCGCTGTCACTATCTCTGTTGCTCTTTTGCTCTATTGCTCTGTCTCTGTCGCTCGGTCGTTGCAGTGCAAACTGCAGTTGAAGGTGATTTAATAATGAGACAACGACGAACAATGTTCGTCTTTCCCCTCCTCACACTCTCCCCATCATCTTCACCGTCTCTCAATATTCACCTCCGCTTATCTTTTTACTTGCTTGCTCTCTCTCTCTCTCTCTCTTTCTCTCACTGCCCATGTCGCACGTCATTTTTGCATTTTTCTATTATGCGCTGCACTTTTTCTGTTATTTGTTGTTAGTGCTGCGCTGCTGCTTCTTCGCTTTTCTCATTCTGTTATTGGTATTGGTATTGTTGTTGTTGTTGTTGTTGTTGTTATTGCCGTTGTGTATATAAATAGACATTGCTGTCGCTGTCGCCGTTAATTGCTTTGGCAGTCGCGTTTCTTTTGTTTTTTTTTCTCTTCATATTTTGCTTTAGTTGTTTTGTTGAAATATTTTTCTTTTCTTTTGTTGTCTTTTTGGCTTTTGCTGGTTTCGTTTTCTTTAATTATAATTCATTACGTATGTGCACTTTATTTATTGACTGTGCGTGTGTGTGTGTGTGTGTGTGTGTGTGTGTGTGGCGCCCCCTAGCGGTGTCGACGACGCTGTCTTGTGTTGTTGTCACAGATTGCACTTGCCCATGAGCTTTAGCATAGGGATAGGTCGGGGGCAGCGTGAAGAGAGATGTCAATCAGTAGATCGATAAAAGGTGCATCTTACTATAAGTAAATTTGGTGTACCCATATATATATATATATATATATATATATAGGTAGATACAAATGTAGCACTTGGGCACCTATGCACCTATTACTGTTATTTTATATATAGTCCAAAATTGAAAGCAGTCTCGAGTGTAAAACGCAACGCAACTGATCAAAGAAAATTAAAACGTTTGCGAATGTGCCCACAAAAGAAGAGTTGACAAATGTTTTTACAGGAATAAAAAAACATACGTTCAAAATTAATCTTGTGTGTAGACTCAATTCTTAATGGACTTACAGAGGATTTATTAGTTCATTTAATTCAGCGTTTTGATTGATTCAAACGTGTTACACTTTCGTATATAGGTTTGTTGCTATTTCGCTATATCGTTTCAATTGAATATGTCTTTATTACCGTTTACCGTTTACCGTTTCACACTTTACTTTATGTGATTTGTTTGTCACTTTCGTTGAATCATAGCACTGGGGATTTACATTGGTCTTCTTTCTCTTTTTTGTTTACTGTCGTTCTGTGTTCCCTTTGCTGTTGCTGTTTCTGTCTCAGTTTGGTTTATTTAGTTTGGGAATTAGCTACGAGTCGTCCCACTCGCCTGTCACTGCAAAACGAACGCTGTTGCATCACAACGAGATACTTAACGACCAGCCACTTAAGATGTTTAAGATGTGGACGAGCGTGAGTGAGGTGGTGTTGGGGGAGTCGACCGACAGGCGGGGACAGTGGAGGGAACCACTCAAAGCTCATTCATTGCCTTATGCAAGCAACACCAACACAAGCATAACAGAATCACACACACACACACACACACACACACGCACGAGAGTCGTCGTTTAGGGAAATAAAATGTCAGGTGCTTTGTGTTGAAAAATGCTTTCGCTCGCCTCCCTTATTTACCGTAAATTTAGTTCAGAATTTAACTGTCTACTAAGAATGACGACGACGACTTCTTATCCCCTGTGTTTTTTCTTTAGAAACAAAATAACAAAAATGTCGACACTTTTCCAATAATCAAACAAAAAACCAACTAAATTCCCAAAAACCCAAAAATATATCAAATTTGAATAACAACTTCTTGATTTGCTTTTGGACTTAGTCTAGGAAGCGCAATTGCCAAAGATCCGGAAGTAGGCTCGACTAAGTGATAATCTGAATCCATGTCTGAGAAACGCAAACAGAAGATCAATATTATGTTAAGATATACGATAACGATTGGAAATATATGCGATTAAAATATTAGTTTTAATTGCTACCGCAAATCGATCGATGAAACGAAATAAACTTCTTGTTATGTATAATATAGAATTTGAAGTATCAAAAGTCTCTGAGACAGAAAGACACATAGACAGATCGATATGGACAGATATATCGACTCGATTCTACGTTACGTTATCGAGGATGCTTCCTGCTGCCACTTACAAACCAAACCATTCAGATGCAATTTGAATCCAATGCTAACGGTTTTTAATGTTTAAAATAGATGTTGTATGGATGGTTGGATGGCAGAAAGGATGTGAACAACTGACAAGGAGTGTATATTGTTAAAACCCAGCCCCGTTATGCCAGGCACGTCCATCAGGCAGACAGTCAAACAGTAAGCTTCCGATATACAACAAGATACCCATTTTCAGATATGAGCCTGCAAATAATGCTGCAAAACTTTTTTCTTTTGTTGGTTTGCCGGCAGCAACTGCAAAACTGGCGCATAGTTAACTTAACAACGAAGCGTGAGAGAGGGAGAGAGAGAGAGAGAGAGAGAGAGAGAGAGAGAGTGGTAGGAGGGGAGAGATGCAAAAGGGAAAAGCAGGCTGACAAGCGAGCGACAGGGAGAGGGAGCGGGATAGGGGAGACTGCTTTGAGTGAGTAAGTAAGTGAGAGACACATTGCACATAACTGTTTTGTGCATGTGGCTGTGTGGCTGTGTGTATGCCTGTGTGTGTGTATATGTGTGTGTGTGTATGTGTGCCGGTCGATAAACAAAAATGACAGCCACAAAAACAACAACTGGAAGACTGCGCAGTTGGTACCCGCAGCCGCCACAGCTGATAGCGTCGCCGTCGCTGTCGCCGTCAGCGCTGGCGTCGCCGTCACCGTCGCCGTCGCATTTGACTCATTAAATATTTTGCAACCTTGACCGTTCGAGAGCGATTAAAATGTGTGCGTGTGTGCGACTTGTATCTGCATTTTGTGCTGTAGGCATGTGTGTGTGTGTTGCTATTGTTATTATTATTATTGTTGTTCTTGTTGTTGCTGCTGCTGCTGCTGTTGTTGTTGTTGTTGTTGTTGTGTGTCATGCAAAACGACAGACGGGAACTTGAGCAAAAATAAAACATCTACAAAATAACAAAACAACAACAAAAACGATTTTTTTTTAGCACGGCGAAGCTTAAATACTCTTATAGACCAGACCAGAACTCGCGCTTAGCGGCCTCTAAATTGCATGCTAGCTTGAAAGAACCAACCATTGTTCCTATGTAACCCCTTGATAGATGTCTATGATAGCGTATTCTGATGTTGATGGTTTTTCTTTTCATTTTTTCTGGATAGCTCAGTTTTTGAGCGATTATTTCTGGGAAAACTATGAGATATGGTTAAATATGCGAATTATATACTGCTGCCAGCCAAAAGATAGGTATATAGTCCAAGTTGCACCAAGTTTCGCATAGAAACAGACAGCCATATGGACTCGGCCAGTGATACCGATCAAGGGTATATATATATATATAGACACTCAATAGAGCCATATACGCATCTAGTTCAATGTGTTACAAACTTGATGACAAAACAGCAATAGCCTCTGCAAGTAGAACCGAAAGTTACGACTGAAACTGGACTGTATACCAAATGTAATGTGCGCCAGTCATATCGCATATATATATACTATATTTGTATACGTTTATGTACACGCATATAAAAGGCAATAAGAAAAAGTGAAACAACCAGTTAGTCTATATATGATTGTCAGTTGACTGGACTGGTTTAGTCATCTGTACTTTTGTGTTGGGTATTCAGTTGTGCGGTAGCAATTGTCATTAATGCAAATCTATAATTAAATAATACTTGAGCTCAAACAACGATTTGTGAAATGCTTGTCAAAATTGTAGTCAACAGAGGGATTGTATACCCCCAAAAGGGGTACTATTGCAATAATTATAGCTGCATCAATAGACCACACATTCAGAGCAGATCGTGCTCCTAATTATAGCCATGATATCTATATGCATATTATGCATACTCCCTTCTTCATTAGAGGCTCTTGTTACGAAATAAAAAACTATTCAAAAAAACGAAGACAGAGGGCGCCGTTCGAACGTGAGATACTATATTTTTTGGTATTTATTTTTGTTTTATTTGTCCGCTGTTGTTGTTGTTGTTGTTGTTGTTGTTGTTGTTGTTTTTGCTGTTGCTGTTTTTTGTTGTTTCTTGTTGGGCATTGTTTATGCCGCTGCCTCGAGTTCAATGCAAATATTTGGACAACGACAGGAAACGCGTCAACAACCCAACAACAACAACAAAATACGAGAAATTATAGAAGCGAGGGGGGGGAGGTGTTGGCAACGAAAAACAAGTGAGAACTTTGCAGCCAGACTTAAGCGAGACTGCGAAATACACCGTTAAAACAAGTATTACAAAAACCGAGCATTTCTGAGCATTTTCCCCTCATTGGATATTCTTTGGAGCACCCAAGATAAATGCTTTTATCGCTTTACACTTATCGCGATGTTATCGATTACCCAACACGTAGCACAACAATTTAGAAATTATGAAAAACCCCATTTACAGAACTCTTTTGAATCGAATCGCGATACCTGGCAGTACAGACAAGGGGAGGGGCTGGTAATTTATGGGTTTAAATGTCTTTTCTGACATTTCGCATGAGGTCTAATCGCCTGTGCAATTGTAGCAATATTCAGCTTTGCCCGGGAATACACACAACACCCCCAATACCCCCCACCACGCAAGTGGAACCCATCATTAAATGTCCATTAGACTACACCTCCCCCCTCCACCACTACCTACAAATACCCCGTTCGCAACACACAAATTGGATAGCGAATGTGTAATTTTTCTATGGAGTGAGCATCAATCAATTGACGATTTAAAAAAAAAATTACGACAGAATTGAAATGCTATAGTAACTAGCGAGAATCGAGTCTATATATATAAACTAAAAAAAAAAAAAAAAAAAATGTGCGATTGTATTTATTAAATTCGAATTAAGCTCATCGCTGATTTCGCATATACTTATCAACATTTTAATTATATTTCGCATTTTCGAGATTAGAGCTTATCAGCCTACAAAATTGTAAGCTACAATTTGAAACAATCTACAGAATAAAATTGGACTTCTTATGATTGTAGTGATTCCAAAAAAAATACATCGACAATTGCAATTCCAATTTGAGACAATTCTACTTTTGGATTCTGTTTAAAATCAATTTCGAATTACAGAACTTGGCCTCTTTGTCATCATCATCATCATCATCATCATCATTATCATTATTATGAACATCATTATGATTTTTAATCATCGACTTGTTCTTGTTCTTACACATCTTTCATTCATTCATTCGTTGAGAGGTTTTGACTTTGGTTTTTGCCGGTGTACTCAACTAAACGACCTTTGCAAATTACAAAATGAAAACCCGTTTTCCCCCAAGTCTAACCAAGTTTTTAGTCCACAAGAGTCCCCCCCCCCCCCGCCACACACACTCCCTCCACCCTCTCTCGCCCCACTTTCGATTCCAATTTCCCGCATTTTGCCACCACTTCATGACTTCATGACATTTTGCAGTCCGTCGACTTATTTTGCGGTCGTCCATTGTGTGCGGCTATTTATCTCTCTAATTGCTGTCATTCAGGCAAAACAGAGACAGACAGAGAGCGAGAGAAAGATAGAGATAGTGAGAGAAGAGAGAACCCGGTAGGGAGTTTACGGATTATGCACTACTTTTAATCATAAAGGGAAAAAGAAGAAAGAAAATAAAGACAACAACAACAATTTTTTACAGTTAATCCGTCGAATATTTTCTTAAAAATCGAAGCAATTTTGGATTAAGATTAAGTGTCGATTGCAACAGAACACACTAACTAACTGACCCACCCTGAGAACAACAGAGTATTGTGCAATCGGTCGGTTCCAATTATGTGTTGGTTGTTCTTCTTCTTGTTACCGTTACCGTTACCGTTCTTTCTTTTACGGTTGTCTTTTTTGTCTGGTTGTCGTTGCGGCAGGTCAATTGTGTCAAATTACGTATAATTATTTTTAACTTAGACAAACGTACTCACTCTCTCTCCCACTTCTCTCTGTCTTTCTCTATTAGCCCACCCACCCCACTCCCCCAAATAGTCGGCCTCCTCCTCAACCCCTTTAGAGTCGTGGCAAACGCTTATTACTACTAACAACATTTTGTGGACTTCAAACACATGTTCTGCTTCTGCTTATTCTTCTTCTTCTTCACCTTCTTCTTCTTCTTCTGTTGCTGCTGCTGCTTTTGTTTTTTGTTTTATCATGTTGCTCTGCTCATCTTCTGCCCACTCTCCACACTTCAGTTCACTTCATTCGATCCAACACACAGAGTCGACTCACTTAGTCATCGTCATCGCCATTGTCTTTTGTCTTTGTCTGTCTCTTGAGTGCTTCCCACTTGTACGTTTGCCTAACCGCAAAACTAGCAACCGCAGAAAATAACAACAACAACAACAACTACCACAACAACAACAACAACAACAGCAACTATTACTGCTGCAATAAGACTACAGCAACTACAATGAAAATACATTTTTGCGACTGTTGTGTTTCGCTTTCCGGGTCGCTCTCTATCTCTATCTGCATCTCTCTCTCTCTCTCTCTCTCTCAATGTGGCTCTGTCCAAGTGGTTGTCTGTCATTCTGTCAATTTCTGTTATTTTCAGTCCTCTTTCGACTAGCTTCCATCTACAGATATTTAATCGTTTGCATAGATGTTGCTTTACAAAATTTATGCATAGCTCTCTGATAAATAGTTAGCTATATGTAGGTAGATATTATATATATATATATATATATATATACAGAAGTTAACTTTGAAGGTCGGCAAATTCTGAATTCAAATTTTTGATCGAATCTTACGAGCTTTTTTCATTGTTGCTTGCTTGTAGCTTGTATCATTTTAATGGAATTACCAAGGCTGAGTCCGTGCAATGATCTATTATGAACCAGATATACACACACACACACACACACACACACACACACACACACACATATACATACATAAATTAGTAGAGTTTTTTTTGAAGAGTAGAGACAGTGTCTTCAAAAACATTTGGGTCTCTCCTAGGTTATCCATTTCAAGTTCAATAACTGTTGTTCAAGTCCACAAATCAGTGTTGGAATGACTTCAGATAGTAACCGACAATAATCGATAAAATAAACATATGTGGCATGAACGCATATGTACGACAAATAGGTTCATTCATCGCTATCTTAAAGTTCTTTATCGAATTTGCAATTTGTACGCAATGTAATGAAAAGATTATAATGATTGATATCTGATTGCAAGGCAAAAATGTATATTAATCATTTACCAATTCAACACACAGTTATCATCTACAATATCGATATAACTATGAATCGTTATCGTTAATCGATACACAGATTAATCAGGTTTATTCAATTTTACTTGCAATTTGCTTTTTCTCCTCCCTCATCCCCCCACCCTCTTCACACTCCCTATCTCCTTCTCTCTCTAGCTAATGAGGTCAAAGTCTGCTTTATTACGATCCACAAATATTTACCGCCTCGTACTACTTTTACACTGATAATCTGCAAATCCCGTTGTTCCCCCAACCCAACCGCCGACCCCTAATATCAGTCACTAAATTGTTTTGCTTCGTATCAGCAATGTATGTATATGTCTGTATATATATATACATATATATATATATATCAATGTATATATTTATTTGTATATATGTATTCTTCCTCTCAGCTTATCGCTCGACACTGCAACACGAACTATTTGGGTTGCTGCTGCTAGGCGCAAAGCCGCTTATCGACAATAGCTGAAGCGAGAGATAGATAGAGACAGAGAGAGAGAGAGAGAGAGAGGCAGAGGAGGAGAATGGGGTTGAGGCAAGCAGGGCGAAAGAGAAAGAGAGAGGGGTGAGAGGTGGAACTGGTCGCTTGTCAATGGCCGCGAATAGCGCGAATGCAAACAGGAAATGAGCTACTCGCTGCGGAAATGTGCATTTGTGTGTGTGTTGTGTGCGTGTGTATGTGTGTGTGAGTGTGCATGTGCAAATTGGGAAGTATTATTGAGTATTACAGGGCATAAGTACACTCCAGAGATTGTAAACTTATCGAAAATAATCGAAAATGAAAAGTCTTTTTTCTACTCATTTTATTTAAATTGCTTTTTTTGTGCTTACAAAATCGAGGAAACTCTTTTGGGATATTCATTTTTTAAACTCATTTTGATGGGCTCTACAAATACTAAATTATATTTTGAATCAAATAAATCCCCTGGACCAACAAATAAACTGGATGGTTGGGGTTCAAGTTTCCACTTCGTTTCGGTTTAAAATTCTTGAGATTTCATTTCGAGCATTGGCTGCTCTTACCAGATTTTGGAAGCCCAAAACGTTATTGCCAACAAATCTGAATATTTAATTTGTTGAGAACCGATTTGAACTGGTTCAACTAGAGATAATAAATTATTATGAATAGAACTTTCTTCATAAATCACACAGTCAGATTATATCAACACTGTGCAAACTAATAAATTAATATTATTATTGGATGATGATAATGAAGAGAAGGGGCCCATTGGGAGTATGTAGAATCATACTATTATAGACTCTCTATAGATTACTTAGTAGGTGGGGTTCTCACCTATGAATTTGGGTTCCACTCGCGATGCGCTGTTGATACGACATATTTGCAACTTGTTGCTGCTGCTGTTGTTGCTTTTGCGTTGTTTTGTTTGGCTGCTGCTGTTGTTGTTGTTGTTGGTGCTGTTGAAGCTGCTGCTGCTGCTGCTGCTGATTAGACGCTGCTTGCTGAGGATGTTGCTGCTGCTGCTGCTGCTGATGATGTAAATGATGGGACGTTGGTCCATTATCATGCACTTGATGCGACGCTGCTGCTGCAGCAGCAGCGTTTGCTGCCGCACTGTGTTGCTGCTGTTGCTGTTGCTGTTGATTGCTGGCAACACGCTGTTGTTGCTGTTGTTGTTGATGAAGATGGTGATGATGAAGCTGTTGCTGTTGTTGCTGATGTTGCTGTTGCAATTGCTGCTGATGTTGCTGTTGTTGCTGCTGTTGTTGTTGTTGTTGCTGCTGTTGTCCACCGTTTGTGGCGTTGTTTGTGGGCGGCGGAGCACCGACCTGCACTGAAGAGGAGCGTATAGCTGCTTCCATTTCATGCCGAACTCTTTTGGCTTAAACACTTGTTGTTGCGCTCAGAAGTTGATATTGTTGCAGCTCCTTTTGTTGTTGTTGTTCTTGCTGTTGCTGCTGTTGTTGTGGTGGTTGTTGTTGCTGTTGTATATGTAGTGTTGCTGTTGCGGTTGCTGTTGCTGTTGTAATTATCACTGAGCTGCTTGCATGCAACAGCATTGCACTGCAACATATTCACAACATGCGCCAAAGTTTCACTTGTTACTGTTTGTTGTTGCCGCTACTGTTGTTATTGTTGTTGTTGCTGCTGCTAACACTTTGTTGCTGCTGTCAACAAAACAGCAACAACAATGAGCTGGTGCGCTTACAAGACGCCATGCAGCAGCTGCTGCGCATTTCAATTTGTTGTTGTTGTTGTTGTATTAATTATTAATATTATTATTATGCTGCTGCTGCTGTTGTTGTTGTTGTTGTTTGTTACTGTTGTTGTTGTTGTTTCAGTTGTTGTTGTTGTTTCTGTTGTTGTTGTTGTTGTTGTTACTGTTGCTGCTGCTACTATTTTTGTATTCCTAAATTAAAGATTTTCCTATATTTACACACACACTGCGACTGCTGTAAGGAAAACAGATAGGGGTGGGGGGAAGGTTAAGCAAATTTCATATTTTTCACACAGAAACACAAGCATGAGTGAAATGCGGCAACGTCGCTACGGCGCGCCGTTGCCCATTTTCAGCAATTCAACGTTTTTTTTTTCTGCAATCGTTATTGCCGTTTTTTGTTGTCGTTGTTTTTGTTTGTTGTTGTTGTCGTTGTTGTCGTTGTTGTTGTTATTGTTGTTATTGCACCATGTGAAAAAAACTGTTTTGGCAACTTGAAAAAAAAGGCAAAACAAAAAAATAGCAACAATGAGAAAACTAATTTATTTTTTTTCATTTTTTTTTTTGGCAAACAATAAAAGCAATTGAGAGCGTCGAAAACTTTTTGCTAGACACAAAATATTTGTTGACACATATTCTTGGCCCGTTTGCTGCAAGCAAGGGCGGTGGATGATTGGGTGTGGCAATATCTACAAAAATATATATGCATATAAATATAAAAAATATATATATATGTGTGTGTGTGTGTGTGTGAAGTTATTAACGAATGAAGCACGCACGAAATACAAACAAATATTGTTTTGTAAATAAGTTGTGATTGGGGGGGGGGGGGGGGGATTGGTTGTTAATTATTCCATTAATTAACGACTTGCACATTTTTTGATTTCATTTGATTTCTTTTATGCGTAAATTTGCTTGATTTTTGTCGCTCTTCTTTTATTCTCCGCTTAAGCACAGTGCTGATTTGACAGCAAACTTCAAAAAAAATTATTTATATATATCAACACAAAACAAAAAGTGTTTTATTTTTTTGTAATTTCATTTCTCTTTTCGTCCACACAACCTGCAATGAAAGAGAGAGAGAGAGAGAGAGGGGAACATTAGATTAGTTGCCAATTTTCGATAAGACACACAACAAATAGATCAAAAGGATATATACCACAACATTTAGCAACGACTCTTCGAGACACACCGAAGATTAAAGACGCTTTCAGTTCTACTGACAACTAAATTTCTAATATAGTATTTGAAGAACCGAACGATTGTTCCTATGAAATCTTTTAATATCTACTATATACTATATAATTTCCCCAAATATATATATATATATATTATATATATATATACTCTATGGGTTCGTCGAACATTACAATAAGTTTGAAAAGTTTCTATGCCCTAAAATATTGCAAATATTCCACTTACTAATAACTTTGGTACACTTTAGAATCACGATTATTTCATAAATTTTAGTTGTTTTTTTTTGGTTTCAATTTAAATGTTAAATCTTAGGTGGATACAAATTTCGTATAAGCCATACAAAAAATTAACGTTTTATTCATAAATAAATACACAAACCATCCCTATGCATTTGTAGACATCTTATCAATAAATCAATTTGTATACAGATTATATTTGTACAAGTAATCGATTCTCGGATTGATTAAATCCGTATATTTATTTCATTCAAATAATTTACATATTTATCTTGATGCACAGCCATACAAACACATGCACATAGTGTATGTATATATATATATATATACATGTGTGCGTTTGTGTGTGTGTGTGTCTTACGTACTTAATTAGTCATAGTCAGAAATCAACGGCTTTTATCGCACACAATCGCAATTCGTTAAGTTTGTCAAAGGTTCGATAAGATATTTGAATGTATGTAATGCGCGTAATAATTCAAGTTTTCCACTTTCGAGAGCTAAAGCCCAAAATAAGTACAAAATAATAATTTCCATCAATTGCTCATTCATACACACACACACAGACACACACACACACACACACACATACATACATCCGTTTGAGCTATTCCCAAGTTGCCGCTATAAGCGCGCGTGTTGCCTACGTGAAAAAAGAACACAACGCAGAAAAAAAAACAGAAATCAGAAGCAGCAACAAAAAGCATAAGTCAAAGCAGAAACAGAAAAGCTCCACCGGTGTCGACAAACTGGAAACTGAAGCGAGTCACATGTTTTGCCTTCTACTGCTGCCTGCTGCTGGTCAGCAAAAATTTTTGTTTTGTTGTTTTTAATGAAAGCAATTAAACTGCATAGCCACAAATAAATATAAAAAAAAAAAAACAGTAACAACAATAACAAACAACAGCTGGCGTAACAACAACAAAAATTCGCAATACACACAAACACACGCACACAGCTGCTGATAGCTGTGGCAACTTTTAGTAAATTAAATTCACACTATGAAAATTGCACAGAAATTGAATTTAATTTAACCAAACGGCAAAAACTCTCATGCATACAAACACGAACACTCACACACACGTACACACAGAAAATTAAGCACAAAATTCCACAAACAAGCAAAAAAAAAAAAAGGAAAAAAAATCAGTCAAGCGTCGCAATGAGCAAAAGCCAAGCTAAAGCAGCGACGTCGACAGAAATAAAAATATATACCGAGCCAACAACAACAACAAGCGCTTGCGACGTTGCCGTACTTCACAAACCCCAAAAGACAGAAAGCAAAAATAAAAAAAAAAACGTAAGCACGCGTAAGATTAAAGCAGCGACAGCGACGGCAATGCTGGCAGCGACGCGAGCGTCGTCCAAATGCGTTGTTGACAATTTTCAGCAGCAGCCCCAGCGCAAACAAATTAATAAAAATAACAACACACGCACACCACCACCACCACCATCCCCACACCAAACCACCAACAACAACAGTCAGTCAGTCAGCAGCAGACGACGACAATATGAAAAAGAGGCTTAAAAATATACGTAAAAAGAAACAAGCAAAGCAAAAGCAGCGCAGCCAGCATTGATGCCAACAGCGTTATAATAATAATAATAGCATAAAAAGAAATTATAAAAAAAAAACCAACTCAAAGCAAAACAACGAACGAAGAAAAAAATGATGCCGCTGCTGCTGCCGCTCCCGCTGCTTCTGCGTCGGCACAACATCTGCCAAGAGCAAAACTGCGAGACAGAGAGGCGTAGAGCGCAATGCCAACGAGTCAGAGTGAGAGAGGTGCACTTGGCTGGGGTTGGGGTTGGTGTTGGGGTACAACAACCAAACGAACGAACGAACGAGCGAGCGAACGAAACGACCGTCTGTCAATTAGTCGGTCGGTCTGTCTGTCGTTCGGCCGTTGTCGTTACAGAGGGAAGGCAGCGGGTGTGCAGTGCTATGGGCCACTGCTGACGTTGAGCAAAAACAGAGAGCAATTGCTTTTGGGGAACTTGAGAGAACGAACGAGCAAACATACAAACAAACATACATATGCACACATACAGACATATGAATGTATGCATGTGTGTGTGTGTATACATGCATGCCATACAAATGCAAAAGCAAACAGCAGGCAGCGATGTTGCTGCGCAGCAAACGTTGTTCGTGTTGGTTTGGTTACGCGGCGCGCGGGTGACGCAACAGCAAGTGCAAGGCGGCGGGCAGGCAGCCTCTTGGCAACTGAATGCGATGCACACACACACATAAACTTATATATATAAATATATATATGGGCATACATGTACATACATAAATACGAGCACACAACTCGCAACGTCATAGCGAGTCGAGCAACAAAACGAACGAAAGAACGACCGACCGACCGAACACCAGTTGGTGAGTCGTGCATAGTGACGTGCACAAAAATCCCCCGAACAGCCCAGCAAAACGTTGTGTATATATTTGTATGTATGTATGTATGTATGTAGTAGGTAGGTAGGTAGGTAGGTAGGTAGGTATGTATGTATGTATGTATGTATGCATCTATGTACGTATGCTTGCCTGTAGCTGTAAGTTGTGTGTGTGTTGTGTATGAAAAATGATAGGGAGACGGAGAAGCAAACGAGTCTAACGAGTAGAACGCAGCAATAAACATGATCAGGACGTGGCGGGCAGGGGGTGTGCGGGTGTGCGCAAGGTGAAACGTAAAAAAATACCGTGTGTAAGAAAAAGCAGACACACACACACACACAGCCACATAAACATGGGGACTGTATAATAATAATAATAATTGTGGAACATTGGCGCGCTGGCATAAAGTCCACACACACACATACATATATACACACTCGCACACATATGCAAGTGTATATATGTGTGCACATTTTTGCCAGTGTGTTTCGTGTGGGCGTCAAAGCAGGCAACGGGGGCGCAGCAGCAGCGCAGCGAGAAATATGTACAGTAAAATATTCACAACGCCGAAAACGAAAAGGCAAATGAAACGAAACGAAATAAAAAAATAATAATAATAAAATAATAAAAACGAAACGAAACGAAAAAAAAAAAATCACGAGTAGGCCGAAAGCAATTTATTTGAGATAGCGCCCCTCCTGCCTGCGTGCGTCGCTTCCCGCTGCTCCCTGTTGTTGTTTGGCAGTTTTTGCTTTGCTGCTGCGGCTGCTCTGCTGCTGCGCTGCTGCTGCTCTGCTGCTGCTGCTACTGTCGACTAAAGTAAAGTATTGATTTTTCGTTCGAGCTTTAATTTAGTGCGCCTGCTTTTATTTTTCTCTGAATGTGTGTGTGTGTGTGTGTGTGTTTTCCCGTGTGTTGTTTTTGTTGCTTGCATGCGTGTGTTTTTATTTTTATCAGTTATTACACTAGTTGTTGTTGTTGTTGTGGTTGACTCTCGTACATATTTATGATTTTTGCTGCTGTTGTACAAAAATAAGCGCATGTGAAACCGCCGCGCATGGAAAACGTGTTTTTCAGCCTGAAAAATGTGTCGTAGGTTTTGATGCGTGAATGTGAATATGAGTGTGAGTGTGTGTGTGCGTATGTGTTTGTGTGTGTGCGTATGTGTTTGTGTGTGTGCGTATGTGTGTTTGCTTTTAGCTTTCACAACACAACGGAAAACATTCGCAGCAACCCCCCCACCCCCCATCATCCGCTACATACTCTTCTACTTCATCATCATATTCTGCTGTTTCTCTTGCTCTGTTGCATAGTGCAACAGCAGCAGAACCAACAACAAAAACAATGGCAAAACGCATATGCAGCACACATGTGGCACATATCCCCAACGCCAACCCCAACCCCGACAACTCCCTCCTACTGGTGGGATTGGGATGGGGGGTGGGGGCGTAGTATGTAATGTAACGGTGCATGGCTTTGCTGTAAGTTGTTGCAGCCCCTACCCCTAACCAACCAACCCACCCACCCACACGCTCCCCCTCCCCCCACAAACCCATACACACACATGTTGCCAAGCAACCGATAGCTACAAAATGTTTATATATATAGTTTATGTGTTGCTGCTTCACAATAAGAGCAACTCATTAGTATTATTTCCAGATATCTAACTGCTTGAAGCATGTCGCAACTATTTGGACACTTCATTCTTCTTTTTCCCATGAATCAGTAGATTTTTTCACGAATTTTTTGACATCGCAAATTTTGCAGGAATCTCAAGGCAAAGGTAGGGGCAGTGGCAGGGAGAAGGTGGATCTGAAAGTAATATCGAATTTTACTTCTATCCAGAAATCCAATTAGCTTAACAAATGTACAACATACATAATGTGATACACAAACATAGATTTATATATATATATATATATATATATAGATAAATATATATAGATGTCTGTGGTACATAATATCTTTTGCCAGAACCACAAGCAATGAGGAGGGCCAATAATGAAATTCTGTAGCTGCTTGTAAATGCAACAAATGAGAAAAATATATATATATATATATATATATATTCTAGGTTTACAAATCGGACAAGATTATATACATGTACATACTTCACATACATACATTTTATATAATATAGATTTTTTTGTAGAATAAGACTACTTTAAGACAGGCTACAGAAGAGAAAACTTGTCAGTCCTGAAATATATTAATGTCTGATCTTGTTCAACAACTATATATATATATATATATATATATTACATGTATGTTAAATGTAACAAATTAATTACTTGCCAAGTACTTAGTACCGGGGAATCAATCAGATTCTTGAAAACTAATCAAAATTCTTAATCTCAACTTTAATGAGGGAATAGTATTTTTCCAAGGGGTTTAATATAATCAAAATGCGTCGTTTAATTCTTCGACTCATCAATTTGTAAAAAGTCACATGAATCACATAAAGCGTTTGTCAATTCAGTGGTTCTATAGGTTGATCAATGTTCTACATTTCAACGTTATACAAAGGAATACAAATAAAAATTCGATTGAATGGAAAAGTGTGAAACATAATCGCTCTCTCTCTCTCCCTCTCTTTCCTTCTCTCGTCCGCTCTCTTTCTGCCTATCTCTATATCAGATATTCACTCGTCCTTGGTCCAGGTGTTCAATGCAACCCTTCGAATCTACTTTTGATAAGGGTAAAAAATTAGAGAGACAGCGAGAGAGAGATAAATGGATATAAAAGAGCAATGAACAAGAAGAAGAAAAAACAGTTTCAAAGTTTTCTGCATTCGGCTATGCTCGAATGGCAAGCAGTTTAGTGATCCCTTCAAGGCTGATGAATATTATATATATATATATATATATATATATATAGGTAACAGGCAGAATGAAGCTTATCGTCATATCAAGCATCTGATTATATATTCTGGATCAGCATCAACAGCCGATTCGATTAAGTAGACGATCTCAGACGATCTCTTTGGAGTACAATTTTTTTATTTATTTTAAAAACCACAATTCTAAAGATATGTTGCATCAATCGGGTATGCAAATTCTTGCTTTTTTGATCATTCTTATATATATATATATATATATATATATATATATTAATCATATTGCATAATTCTATAAGATAGGTAAATATTTGGATTCATTGTATCTCTTAGTGGAGCTCTCTCGACTAGAGCATTCTTACTTGTTTATCGTAGAATTTGGTAACATTGTATCCACATCGTCTGACTATTATATATATAGTAAACCTCTCGCTTCTTTCTCTTATGTATTATTTTAGTTTGGTTTAAGTGCATTTGGCAAAATTGGCAATCGCTTATTGATTTTTCCTTTTTACCTCACAAGAACAGCAAAACAGATACGCAGCAAAAACATTTCAGCTCTATTTTTGTGGTTGTTCTTTTTTCTTTGTTTTTTTTTTTTTGCGTTATTTTCGGGCATTGGCAGAATTTTGGCAACGTTGCACACGTTTTTTATTTTGTGCGATGTTCCTGCTCCTGTTTGCATCCTGTTACCCTTCCACATTCTTTCTCTCCCCCCTCTCTCTCTCTCACATACACACACACACACACACTCTCTCCTCTCTCTGTCTCCCAATTATATCTCATTTGTTCTGGTGGCAAACGCAACGTCCTTGTGACGTTTCTTGCCCCCTATTGCGGCAACTGCGACGGCAACACACAAAAAAATAATTTACTGCAATTTGAGAGGCCTTCGCCACGTATCCACCACACCCCCCCACCCCCTCCAAAACAAAATACTTCTTACGTGTATGTGTGTATGTGGTTGTGTATTGTGTTGTTGATTGGTCGTCGCCACTTCGCGTAAAATATGCAAACTAAATTACAGGAATTTAAGCGTTTGCCCATTTATTTATGGCATGTCAGGTGGCGCCCCCTGCCGACCGGCTTCCTTGCACACAACACGTCGCCTCTATTTACAGTTACTCGTGTGAGTGCCCCACCCACTTGACAGCAGCCGCCCACACTCAAAGGTAACTGAAAACTCAAAATCCAAAACAAAAACCAACAAGAACAGCGAAACACGAGAGAAACGTCATTAAGGATGAAATTTGAGGGCAAACCGCAGAGCGTTAGACTGAAACAGAGAGTGAGAACAGAGCGAGAGCAAGAGCAAGAGCGAGAGCGAGAGAGAGGACGAGGAAAGATGAAGAAAAAATAACTGCCACTTGACATTTTAATGGAATTTTTATGTTTTTAGTGTGTGGACTGCACACAAAGAACCAGAAGAGGAAAAATAAGGAAAAGAAGAAGAACAACCACAGTTACCAAAAGAAGAAAAACAAAATATTGACACAATAATAGATATGAAAATGAAATCAAGTGTAAATTACGATCATAACATCGACTGAAGACTAAATGTTAATACATAGTTTATGTAAGTCATAATTTGAATAACAACTAATAAAACAAATCAAGAAAACGCCTGTAGATATTCCCGGTTTGAAAAGAACAGTTATATCTTCGGGATTCACTATCTAGAAATCAAGAGTGACTCACAGCCAATTGCACCAAAACTTTGAAGTGCAAATAATTCTCGATATTGTAAAATGCGGCTACAAATTTGATTTAATCCAAGAGCACAAATCAGTTAATAACCGAGCAGCGAGTATGCCTCTCCTCTTGAGCTCATCTATACTAGAACTGAAAGCCAAATAAATGAAAATATCCTTGAAAGCAAAATAGTTTCATACATTCAAGCTGACATTTAGCCAATTCGAACTGTACATCATAATTAGCTATAAATATAAATATCACTCCAGAGCAAGGACAGCTGGACTAAATATGTCAAATCTGCCTGGCACAAAAGGATGGGTAAGGGGAAGATCAGGAAGAACAGAAGGGGTGGCAAAAACAATAATAACACTAATACTAATACTAATGTTAATAATAATAACAACAACATCAACAACAACAATGACAAACCGGTTAAACAAGAAATTCTACGTGCGACGGTTTTACAAGCAGAAAAAGGTGAAGAAAAAAGCACAGATAGAGCGAGAGACCGACAGAGAGAGAGAGAGAGAGATAAAGAGGGGCAATAAAGAGAAGACAAGAATAACAATAAGCAAGCAAAGCCACAGGCCACGTATCTGTCCGTCTGTCTCGAGATGTAGATGTATATGTATGCATATAGGTAGATGGCGGCATACACATACACACATCCATATGTATACATGTGTATGTGTGTGCATATATGCATACGGTAAGAAAAAGAAATTGGTAGAAAAGAAAGAAGTAAAAAGAAGCAGCAGCAGCAGCAGCAGCAGAAGTAGAAGTAGAAGTATTATTTGCATAATTTAAATGCTAATTAGCAGAACACGAAAAAAGAAACCAGTAGAAAAAGATATAAATAAATAAATATATGCATATATCAAAATACATACGTACATATTATGTATTTGTATGTATGTATGTAGAACCTGAAACAAAAACTCGTTTCTTGGCGCCACAAAACTAAATTTAAAAAAAAACACACAAAAAACAACAACAACTAAAAACCAAACTTTGCAAATAATTTACACAATGAAACCCAAAATTCAAATGAAATGAAATTGAGTTCAAATATTTCTACAATGAAGTATGCAAATTTGGAAATACAATAGATTATATATATATATATATGTTGATTTCAGAATAAAGTTCAATTCCCATTTAATTTTATTTCAATAGGAAACAAAAAAAACTTTATGTTTTTGTAGAATATAAATTGAAGCTTCAAACTTGATTCTTACAATAACGATATCAAATCGATTTTAGAGCATGCATGACTAATTACACGAAATTAAAAAAAAAAAAAACAAAAAAAAAAAAACAAGCTTTCACATCAATACTCAAAAAAATATTTTATATTTTTACATTTCTTTTGTAAAAGTAGTTCTTTGTTTTTTCTTTGTTCTTTGTTTTTTCTTATTATTTTGGTACAATATTTTCCAATTCCCATTTTAAGGCTATTTGTCCTTTCCTTAATCATTTCCGAAGACTTTGCATCCAAACTTGACACGGCTTTTGCAACTCTACATATCTGTAGAAAGGTATTAGAGTCCAGACATTAATCCAACATATATCAATAATGTTATTTTACGATTCGCAAACATATATATATATATATATATACATGGGCAGGCAAATTTAGACCAAATATGTTTTCCAAGATTAAAGACGAAAATATATACGAAATATGATCGCTTTATTTCTAACGGGATCGTAAAATCAAATAAATGATAAATATACATTTTTTGTTCTTTGTCAAAACTATTTCATGACACATTGTACATGAATGAAATGAACATAAACGATAACAGAAACTCCTTTCCAATATTGGATATGATATGTTAGACATAATACCTTCAACTTAAGATATAATGTCTTCAACTTAAGATATAATATCTTAAGGCAAATTCACATCATTTATTTGAGTCTATGGTAACGGACTAGTTCGGATTCCCTTGCGATCGTATTCAACTCGTTCAAAAATCCAAAATTCCTATTTGTTATTCGATTTGAATTTCGAATTTACCTTACTCGTGCTTCAAATTTCAAAATCGGATTCTTAATGCTTTCCATCTGTCGAGCTCATTTCTTGGCATATTTGTTTAACAGGATTTTAACCAAATACAACTAATGTATGTCTCTCGTTAACTTACCATTAGAATGTTGTTGGGTATACGAATCCAAAGACGATGGCTCTATTTGTGACGCGGGGCGTTGCCAGGTGGAAATCGCAAATAGCATTCAATTTGCATCATTTTGGTTGAAATGTATTGAACGCGTTCCACGTTTAAGGTTTATACATATTGTATTTGATATTTATTTATTTACATATATACAAGCACAATACATATATACAAATATATATATAAAATATGTATTGTTGTTTTTATTATTATTTTTCGGTATATGTATACGGGTTTTTCGAATTTGCATTTTTAATCTCGTAACGATTCTTGGAAAATATCAGACAAAAACGTACACAGGAAAACAAACACGAAAAACGAAGCGACGGAGAACGGTGAACTTTTTATCTTCTTCTGTATTTTTCTTCTTTCGTTTCATTTTGATTATTGATTTTACTTTGTTTTCGACAATACAAAAAAATATGTAAAAAAAATATAATCCATGCATAGATGCGTGTGTGTGTGTGTGTGTGCATTATATATATGTATGCGTATGCGGTATACTGGGCAGCAGGCAGGGGGTGGCAGATGGGGGTCCGAGTACCCAAAAAAAACTTTGCATTTTTGCTGCAGGGCGGTGCCGCAAAAAAAAAAAAACAAAAAACATGGCCAATACATAGTTATATATGTATATAAATGTACATATATGCGTGCATATGAATAAATACATATATGTATATAGATACATATGTGCGTGTTTGGGGCTTGGGGCTTGGCTTTGGCGCTCTTTATTCCATTTTAATTTTTCTTTTACGCACACAAGCTAACAAACACATTCATATATATATATTATATATATTTATATATTATATATATATTATATATATATTATATATATATATTTGCATGGGCCCATGCCGTTCAACTGGTCCAGCTGTGCATAAAAACAATTTAAATTTATTATATAAAAAAAAACAATCTATGCCACTTTAAAAAAGCACACAAAAAAGCAAAGCCAAAATTGAAAAAAAAAAAATAGAATTGGAACGCAGACGTCGCCGTCAGCAGCAGCAGAACAGAGAGCGACACACACACATACAAACACAAGCACAGAAAAGAACACACTACCACACAGCAAGTGTGTATGAAAGAGCGAGACACAGAACACACACAGATAAAAATTCCAACAATTTGCGCTGCGTTTTTATATGCGCCTCTTTTCACTTTGATATTCGCGCATAGATCAGCAATGCATTTGGGCAACAGAAAAAAAAATTATATATGCATACACACACACACACAAGTATATATATATATATATATATATACATATAATATATATGTATACATTGCCTATGTAACAACAACGAAGCGTGGGGCAGTTGCTCAACGCAATTTTCCAATGTGTTTTTTTCTTCATTTTATCCATTTCGTCTTTACACACATATATACACACATATGTACGTACATGCAGACGCAGCTATAAAAACACATATACAAATACATTATATGTATATAAATATATACAATTATATATACATATAGGTGTATAAATATACAGTTATATGTAGACACACACAGCGGCACATTGAAGCGAACAATTTGATTTTATTTAATTTAATTTTTTATTTTTTTTGCTTTTATTTTATTTTATTTGAATTTGACTTCTTGTTTTATTTGTTAAGGGGCGGACTCTGCTTCGTTTATTATATTCATTGTTTGGCAATTTTACTGCGTTGCACATTTACCTTATTGTTGGTTTTGTTTTATAGCGACGATTCTCATAATTATCGTGAATTTGTTATAAATAAATTCGCAACGTATCTGCAAGCGCCGAGAAATTTTCACATGATCTGCACGCGCTGCACACCGACTTTTTTGGAGTTCAACGATACATCTACAACATCTACAACGACGACGACGACGGCGACGCTGCTGCTGCTGATGTTGTACCGGAGTACTGTCACCACTCGATTCGGGAACGACCGAACTTCGTTCGGAACGAACGAACGCAACGCAACCCGCACAAGAATTATCAAACTCAAACTGTTTGCTCAATCAGTGTTTGGCTAAGGTTCGCTGCTGGATGCATTACGACCGTGTGGCCAAGCGACACAAGCCAACATGTTCGATATCAACACTGGCGCGACAAAATATTGGGCATGCCTCCATTACAATTCATAAACAAATTATTTTATAAACACTTTTCAATTATCGCGATTTTATTTCTTATAACAAACAAAAAAATGATGCATCAATGTGGCGAACATTGAGTCCTTTTGCAAATTGATGCAATATTCACAGAATAATATAAAATGTAACAATTGCCAGTCTGGCCGCTTCTGTTTGATAAAATGTTGTAGGCTATTTGTTGCAAACGACTTTGACTCACGCTGACTGTCAAATCTCTTTTGTTGTTTTTTCTCATCCTCGTCTTTTTTTTTTTGTTTTTTTTTTTTTGTTGCGAATTTTGCAGTGAAAGTGAAACACAACTGAAGCAAAGCAACGTCGCACAACCTGCAGTCGGGGCTGCAGCAGCCGAGGATGTTCGATGTTCGATTGCAAATGTGCATGCATGTTTGGCTGTATGTGGGTATGTATGTTGTGTGGTTGTGTGCATTTGTGTATTGCTCGCCTGCTTCTTTCTATGTGCGCGCGCTAATGTTTCATGTCTATTAATATTGTTTGTTGTTGCTTTTGTTGTTATTATTAAGCTGTTTGTTGTTGCTGTCGCTGTTGCTGTTGTTGCGGTTTGTGCAACATAGACGGCCGGCCGGCGGTGGCCTCATTGCTGTCACGCAACATTTCTAAGCGCCGCAACGTTGCCAGTTTGCATTTGACAAGCACATTTTCAAACTGAACCGTGCTGAAGTTCGGCAACGTTGCCCGCGCCAGCGCCCATACACTTGTGCGACAGCGAACGCTACAGCGACGTCAGCGTCGACAGCAGACGTTGGCTGTGTTTATAACATAACATGAATAATTAAAAATGGTAAAAGCAAACAACAAATAGCAAATAGCAAACAGCAAGCAGCAAGAAGACGAAGCAGCAAGAAGAAGAAAAAGAAGAAGCAGAATAAACGTCACTTTAAAAGGACGAAGAAGAAGAAGAAGCAGAATAAACGTCACTTTAAAACGACGAAGAAGAGGAAGCAGAATAAACGTCACTTTAAAAGGACGAAGAAGAAGAAGAAGAAGGAGAAGAAGCAGGTAAACGTCACTTTAAAAGGCAAACAGCAGTCTCTCTCAGTCTCTCTCAGGCTGCCTGACACCAGTCAAACTTTTTCAGTTGGTGCGAAGCCACTGCAGTGGAAAGAGTTGCCGAATGGCGACAATACCGCATATATATGATGAGAAGCACGTGGTGGAGGAGTTCATTAGCTGTTATCGCCGTTTTACAGCGCTGTGGGACAAAACATCGCAAGCGTACCTATCGGCAAAGGCAAAGCAGACCGGCTATCAGGAGCTATTGAAAATTTTGAGACACGTGAATCCACGAGCGCAAATGCAGGATGTGAAAAAGAAAATCAACTCGCTGCGCTGCTGCTATCGACGTGAGGTTAAGAAAATGCAAGCATCCAAGGTTTTTCAGGAACCGCGTCTCTGGTGGTTTCACAGTCTTGACTTTCTCCAACCGGTGCTCAATTTAAATCTAAATATGACGACGATGTACATGAGCGGCGACGAAGAAGCAAGCATCCACGTAAGTATGAGAGAGCGAACGAGGGACAGAGCGCGTTTGATATATGTATATATAGAGGGTTGTTGTTGGGGTTCGTGTTGCGTGTTGGACGACTTGCGCGGTTTGATGGTATTTTTATGTTCGTTTTGTCGTACGACCGCGTTGGACGACGCCGTTAGTTGTGTTTAACCGTTCGCCATGGAATCGCATAATGTGCGCAACACAACATTCTGGAAAGATTTCTTTCGGCTATATCGCTCCATGCCCGAACTGTGGCTAACCACATCCAAAGACTATCGCAATCGCAAGCTGAAGACCCAATCGTATGAGCTGCTGCTGAAGCACATGCGCACCTCTGAACCCACTGCTAATATTCATATGCTCAAGCGGAAGATTAACAATCTGCGCACCTCCTATCGGCGCGAGTTGCGCAAGGTGCTCGACAATAAGTCGGCGCTGCGAGGGGGGCTCGACGAGTATCGGCCGTCGCTTTGGTATTTCAATGAGCTGGAGTTTCTTTACGATCTGGAGACGGGCGAGGCGCAAACATTGATCGAACCGTTACACGTTACACGTCAACCGCAACAACAACAACAACAACAACATGCGTATGTTAAGCAATCCGATAATGAGGATGTGGTTGAGGTGTCCCCGGAAGAGCCGACACCAGTAAGTGTTTCGCCTCTCCTTTTTTTACAGTGTATTTTACACGCAGAGGCGTTTATGGACATTTTGTACACTATATAGATAGCTACAGCTATATTATCTGGTATATATAGCTTATTTAAATGATATTCAGATGCTCTGTAGAAGTAAAAAAAAAAAAAATGTAATGAAAATAGGTTAAATTAAATTAAAAATAAATAACTTAGACATGAGTGATACCCTACAAAATGATAGATTATTAAACTATATATATATATCCTATACTAAACACCGATTGGACACATTATCTATTAATTGCAGGAAGAGGAGATTTTCGCGGAGCCCTTTCAGCCCGTAGAGGACAGTGAAGGTGATGCTGAATTGGATGGGGATGTGGAGTACAAAACGGTAAACGCAAAGCGACAGACACTCGATCTGCCACATATTGGGCATGCCTCCATTACAATTCATAAACAAATTATTTTATAAACACTTTTCAATTATCGCGATTTTATTTCTTATAACAAACAAAAAAATGATGCATCAATGTGGCGAACATTGAGTCCTTTTGCAAATTGATGCAATATTCACAGAATAATATAAAATGTAACAATTGCCATTCTGGCCGCTTCTGTTTGATAAAATGTTGTAGGCTATTTGTTGCAAACGACTTGGACTCACGCTGACTGTCAAATCTCTTTTGTTGTTTTTTCTCATCCTCGTCTTTTTTTTTTTGTTTTTTTTTTTTTTTTTGTTGCGAATTTTGCAGTGAAAGTGAAACACAACTGAAGCAAAGCAACGTCGCACAACCTGCAGTCGGGGCTGCAGCAGCCGAGGATGTTCGATGTTCGATATAACCTATACTAAACACCGATTGGACACATTATCTATTAATTGCAGGAAGAGGATATTTTCGCGCAGCCCTTTCAGCCCTTAGAGGATTTGATGGACAGTGAAGGTGATGGTGAAGCCGCGGCGGATGCTGACAATGCTGAATTGGATGGGGATGTGGAGTACAAAACGGTAAACGCAAAGCGACAGACACTCGATCTGAAAATGGCAAGCAAATGTCAGCCACAACATTCCAACTCCAACCAAAACAACAACAGCAACAACAAGAACAACCGCAGCAGTGGCAGAAGCCGCGCCAGAAAACAATCACGTATGAATCCTTATCAGCAAACGCCACGACGATGGCAACGCAGGAGTACTCGTGACGTCGGCGTCGACGTCGACACCGATATCGATGAAGACAACAAAAACAGCAGCGGGAGCAACCTCTTGAACACAGCTGCTAACAAGCGACGCCGCCAGATGTTGCTAATGGACGACCAGTTGGAGCTGTCTTCGGAACAAACGGAGAGCGAATGCGAATTGATTGGCGAACGGTTGGCGGCACATTTCCGCTATATGCGCCCCGATCAGCGGCTCTTCGCTGAGCGCATCATCGGCGAGGTGCTTGTGTTTGGACGCATGAATCGTCTGTCCTTCTCCGCCCGCTTTTCGCCCAATGACGATGGGGGCGATGTATAACCCAGGGATGACAACAAATAAAGCCAAAGCAACAACAGCAAGCAGCGCAAGAAAAGCAACAAAATATTGATGAGCAGCAGAACAGACGGAAGGGGGCTGTGTGTGTGTGTGTGTGTGTGTGACACTGGCTTTTTCTGTAAAGCGCCAATTAGAGGGACGACAGAATAAAAGCAAAAGCAATACTCTAACAATGTGCGACCAGCGAAATTGTCACAAACAATGTTGTCGCCCCTTTGCGAAACGGGTTGGCATTATCTATCTCTAGCATAAGCCGTGTACATTCCCACACGCACAACAAAAATAAACTTCAACATTAAATGTAGATTAGCTTTAAGCTGCAGATGTACATACACCTAACTGCATTACAAATATATAAGTTTGGAAAACTGACACTACGCTTTTCAGACGTCTAATGGCCTAACGATTTTCTCTTTTTATTTGGCAAAACGGAAGTTTCTATCACAATTTGATATACGTCTGGGCTGTGATTTAAATACTTCCAAGCAATTAAGTGTTGGTTGGTGTTTGAACGTAATATATATATATATATATATAAGTTCGAAAACTTCCGAGATAGGTACGTAAATGAGGTAAGCTAACAAATAATTTTAGTAATGGAAATAAAAAATGCATAATTTTGTATGTTATTGTTACGATTATTGCGTGAAAGCTACTCAGTTATTCACCATCAATATGAATTTTATGCAAATTGCTTGTTTTTTTTATTGAAGTACTCTCGGCAAAATCTGATATACAAATACAACTTATGATGCAATAATATTTTTTTTTTTTGACAGTTTGTAATTTGGATAAATTCTGTAAAATCGAACACGACATTTTTGTCGCCTTACGCGACCCGAGCGTTCAAGCAAAATGAAACAAAAAAGAAAAAAGAACCGTATAGTCCGCAAACTGGTTTTTATACATAGTAGATTTTGCCAGTAAGCAATGGTTTGCCTTCTCTGTCGCACTCTCTGCTGCTGATGCCCGACCTCTTACCCAAAGCACAACAACAACAACCACCGACTTAACCATATCGCGTTTTGCTTGTTATTCTTCTTCTGCTTATGCTGCGCTGCTGCTGCTGCTGCTAATGCTGCTGATGGGTTTGTTGTTGTTACTCTTGTTCTTGTTCTTGTTCCATGTCGCTGTGCATTGGCACAGTCTCAACGCGCCGTTGCTGCTCTGCCTGACTTGCTGTGCAAGAAATTTCGCATGCTTTTTTGTTTTCCTTCTTTTATTTGATTTAATTTTTTTTTCTTGCTTTGTTGTTTCTTTGCTTTAGTAACTTTAATTTGCTGCCATTGCCGTTGGGGTCCGTTATGCCGAGACTCTCTTAACTTTAGCCCCTGAGGCCCCTACACTTACATACTAACCTGTGCATGTGTGTGTGTGTGTGTGTGTGACTGTTTGTGTATGGGGCAGCTGCCTTGGTATTGGGATAGTCATCTGAATCGGAATCTGAGTCAGCTTGAGCTTAAGTTTTACACACTCCGCTAGACAACACGCAAACTCACGCTGCATTTAAAATTTAAACCATCAGGCAGATGCCTGTCTTAGATTTGTTATATTATTTATAATATATTATTATAATATCGAACTATAATTTGTTGTAGTAAGAATTCATGTTACAAATGTAATATTTCTAGCTTGAAAAATGTTCCATATCGATATACATATTAACATATGTATATGTATACTATATGCATTTGTATGTACATCTGTTAAAGTATTAAAATATGTGTATTTAAACAACAACAAAAATTATATAATTTTTGTTCAGTTGTAACTCTATATGGAAAAAAAGCTGCTATTTTAGTTATCGATAATATTCGATACATAGTTGCAGTTGGTATTTTTTGTTTTTTGTCTCTGATATCCCCCCAAATCTTACAGTTATTCACCAATTTCAAGCATTTTACTTTTTTGATTTTTTTTTTCAATTCTTTGTTTGTTGCCTTGTTTGCGTTTTGGTTTTATTTTTGTGTTTTGGTCACTTTCCTTATTCTTTTGCCCACATGCCATTCCCATTGCTATGTGTGCATGTATGTGTGTGTCTGTTTGTGTGTGTGTTAAGTGTGCTGTGGCATTAGCAATTCTCTTTTGGACTTTTTCGCCATACGCTGCTGCTGTTTTCGTTGTTGCTTTATTGTTGTCATGGTCTTTAATTTGCCAATGCTTGTCAGTTTTACTGTTGCGGCTTTGTCCGTCGCCGTTTGACTTTGTCCTCTGTGTAACCCCCGTTCCTCACACACACACCCCCTCCCCCCCTCCCTCCCTCAACCAAACACTCCGTCCCTCTATAAGCAAAAGCAGCAGGTCATTAAAATAACTTTGTTGCCCTGTCCTTCCTGTGTTCATTTCGCCTTGCTCTGCATTTTTATTGCCGTTGTCTGCGTCTACGTCTCTCCACATCTTCGCCCTTCACTAATTCCGATTCTTTTTGCGACGCTTGCTGTTGTTGCTGTTGCTGCTGTGTTTGTGTTTCTGGTTTCTTTTTCGCTCGTTTCTACTTTGTTGTTGTACTCGTTATTGTAGCCGGCATTTAAGCCGGCGCACAATTTTAGGCAAATTACTGCGTTGCTTCAGCACTTGTCTTGCCTTTTGCTTTGTCATACGAAGTTGCCGATGCTGAAACACACCCCGCTCTCTCTCGGTCTGTCTCTCTCTCTCTCTCTAGGTCTCTAGCCAGGCCGCAATCAACCACAATCAGCACAGACCATCTATAAGCGTATGTGTGTGTTAGTGTGTGGGGTGCATGGTACAAAATGAAAATGGCAAAACAAGGTCAAGTGTAGGGAGCAAAGTTTGTTTGAGTGCACACTCACATACATACATTCATACATAAATTTACACATATATTTAAACACACGCAGGCAAACACAAAACTATAAACAAAAACGAAAGCTCCTCACACTCGCATAAGTTTTTCATTAAACGCAATTGTTGCATTTGTTTAAACAAAAAAATTTGTCAGCACACTGGCGCCGTCGTTGACGTCAACTTCTACGTCGCTGCCAGCAACTGAGTCACGCTCAACAGGCGCGCAACATTTTGAGGTTAACTTTTTGTCAGATTGACGTTGAAATAATTTGCACAGAGGTGCGAAGTATTTTTATTTTTTTTTAAAGCTGAACTTGACGTTTGGCAAAACCCAACTGCGACACCTGTGGATGCGAATGCGACGGAAATACACTCACACACACTCTCACACACACACATGCAATCATAAAAAAAGAAAAAAAAATCGACAGCAGCAGCCAAAACAACCCTCAGCAGAGATTTGCTGTCAATTTGCAAAAGCCTATGCAGCATGCTGGAGTTGAAGAGTTGCGTGTACACACAGGCACACATACATGCATACATACATAAATATGTATGAAGCACCCACCCCCTTCCCATACACTGCATTGCCACATGTGTGACGTATGCGCTGCTCTAAAAAAAAGACATGGAATCAAATTGGCAGCTGAAAGTGTAACTACAAACACACAACAGCAAAAGCTACATTTCCACATACAAACATATGTACATACGTATAAAAAACGACATGCATACATGCAAACAAACACATATGTACGTATCAACGTAAGTGTATGTTTGTATGTATGTACATTTGTATACAAATTATATATCAACGCACACAAATGCATGCACACACAGCACAGCTACAACAACGTCGCAAAACGAAAAAGAAACCTAAAAAAAAATTAAATGGAAATTTCTGATATAAAGCACACGCACAGAAACAGACACACACACATACGTACATATACGCGCACACGTAAACACGCATACACATTGGCAGTCAACGAAACTGAACATGAACGTAGCGGACAAGCTAAATGAAGTATGGCAACGTTGCTTTTCTTCAGGCAGCATAACAAAGCACTGCGCTGCTGCTGCGCTGCCAACGGCAAAACGTAACGAGGCTGCGACGCACAGTGGTTTCAACTCGTTGCTTATTTGTACGAACATAAAGGGAGAATAACATAACAAAATAAAACGAGCTAACTTAAATTTTTGCATGAATACAAATGTAATTAGGGTAACTGAATCTTTCATCTTTTTTATAATACATTTATTGAGCATATGCTCATGGCACACTGTGCGTCAACAGCATACAAATACAAACAGCTAGCAAGTATGACGGTCGCTGCGACTGACGCGACGTCAGAGAGCACAACGAAGTTTTTGCGCAGCGCACACTTAACAACAACGAAATAGCAAGAGAGAGAGAGAGAAGCAGAAGGAGAGAGAAAGAGAATGGCACGAAACGAGCTACCCGGTGGTGAATTGACTGCGTCAACAGAATTCATTGATGTTTAGCGGATTTTCTTGGAAAAACTAATTAGCCGAATGGATTATCCTTTCAACAGCTAAAGGAAAAACTAGCAAAATCAGGGACACGTATCTCAAATATTCTATGCATAAGTTTCACTGGAAAAAGCTCTTAAACCTGTTGAAGTGCTCTTTTTTTTAGTAACTTCAATAGAATGTATGCTTGTTAAGGCTATTATCATACTCATCATTTCCTAATTGAATTAATTGGATTTTACAGTATCAGATTAGAGCAATTTTATAAAACAATCAAATCATCCAGCCCAAAGCGTGCACTTACATGCTCAAATGCGTGTGTAGGTGCATAAATTAAATTCATATATAAAACTGCACTAACTCACACTCCCCCACAGCCTCGTCAGTTGAGCATCGCGGAGTGCAAAATGCGCTAGTGGGTGGCCGTGCTCCTTGCACTCGGCACACAAAAAATAATCAAAAAAGCATTCTTCTTGCTTTTTTTTTTGCTACAATTTGACACACAAAGCAGCTGTCTGCACACACACACACACATACAGAAAGCGCTTATATATCACACTCTGTGTTGCCATAGATACATGTGTATATATGTACAAATGTGTATGTACGTAACCCATGGATACATAAGTATGTATCTGACTGAAGTGAGGGAAGGGGCGAGCCAGTTGTTATCTACTGCGCATTGTCTTGGTGTTGTTTGCGTAGTTGTCTGTCTACCAGTGAGTACGTATGCATGTATGTATGTGTGCGCAGGCAGCAGCAACAGCAGAATACCGAATAACTGGCGCTGGCGGTTACAGGCGGGTAGCGGGCGAGTAAGAAGGCAGTTGGTCGTTCATTCGGTCGGTCGGTCGTTTGGTCGGTCGGTCGAAGAGCCGAGCCAAGCACACAAATCAACATGGCACGACCAACGGCAACAACAACAACAATAACAACTGCACAAGAGTTCTTTATTTGTGAGTGCCCGGTTAGCTGATACCCTGTGACGTCAATCAGCTTGGTGGCTACTACTGATAGCTTCAAAGGTTAAATATATATAAGTATATAAATAAATAAAATAGCAATGCAACAGTTATTTATCGATTTCAGGGATTCAAAGAGGAGTTATTGAAAAACAAAGCTTGCCTCAATCAAATTCAACGTGCTGCCTGTCATCGCACATATCACTCAATATTAATTTTAGCCAATTTACAGGGTATCAAACCGGCACATTCAACTTCAACGCACACAGACAGCGGACAATATACTGAACAGTCACACGCGGCAGTGAGACGGGAGAGAGACAAATTGACGGCCCGACCGACTGACTGACTGACTGGCTGACGAGTGCTCCGCTGTTTGCGCGAGACCGAGATGGAACGAACGATAATGAACGTAAAAGGGGAACGCGTAGACAAGCAACGCAAGTGAGTGAGTGAGAGAGAAAGAGCGAGAGACGAAAGAGAGTGAGAAAGAGAGGGGGAGCCATGCGAATGAACGCGTCAGCCAGTTGAAATAAATAAAGCAAAATACTAACAGGCAACAGCAATAAGAAGAACAAAAACAACAACAAGCACAGCGAAAAACAACGCAAATAAAACAAGTAACGCAAAAATAAGAATAACAAGAATATGTAATAATAAAAAGCAAAATAAAATGAAATGAAAGCACACGAAGGCATACGGAGAATGAGAATGGACTGCGAATTTTTATGCACATGCAAACACAGAGTTTATCTCTGCATGTGTGTGCGTTTGTGTGTGTACACTTCGGTGTATAAGTGCGTGTGAGTGTTTTCTGTTTGTGTGCGGTAAGAGCTGCCTGACTGTATGCAAAAGGTTCGCACGGGCAGCGGGGGCGTTGTTGGCATGCTGTTTGCCAGGGCAGCGACTGCATCTCAAAAAAAAAAAAGAAACACAAGAAAAGCGCTTACTGTTGAGACTAAAGCAGAATCTGGGAGACTCAAACTGACCAAAAAAATAAAGCTCTGACGGGGTCTTTTTATGGTTTACTAATCGATGGGTTTATTCTTTTGCAACTAGAGAGAGCAAATGTTGAATGGATTGATTGAGGATTGAAGCAGAAAATGTTTGGTGCGGAAATATATATGAACATACATATGTGTGTATGTGTATAGGTGCCCTTATATACACAAAGTTATTTAAAAAATTGCACGAAGCAAGAAATTCAATTATATAATTATATTATTTGTTATTATGTGTTGGTATCATCTGGAGCAAAGATTTCTTTATTAAACTGCGTATACATATCTACCAAGCATACATACATATGCACTTATACATACATGTATATAGTATATTTAACTAATTAGCAGTTTGTTAAGTGAATCATCAGAGAATTCATTGGCTTATTTTCTAGCAAATCTATCCAATGTCCAACAAATGAAACAAAACTGGTTAATAATAGTAATAAATAATTGGCGCCAATTTTATTTGAAGCTATACACATAACACATACAGTTTGTCACGAAAGTCTTGGGACGCTGGCAAAAATTTCATTTTTTCTAACTTAAATATATTAGTGAAGTTCTTCAAATTACTTAAATCAAAAAATTAACAAGATTCATTAGCATAATTAAACGCACTTAGATTTACATATGTGCATACACACATGCATACTGTTACAGTATTGATAGACTAAAGCATTACCAATATGTACATACAGAAATCTTTTAGTATTTATTTTTTAATTTAAATTTAATTTTAATTTGACTTTAGTTGACATTAAATAAATAAATAAATAAATAATTACATACATACATAAATATGTAGTTATTTTGTAGCTATGAAAACGGCAACAGACATTCACAAGTTCTAGAATCATTTGTGAAATCTATCGTAGACATTCTGAAAGCTAAGTTGTAAACAAAATAGTACGACTCTAATCTAATTATATACACATATGTTCATACAAATATATATGTATGTATGTACATGTATTATATTGTAGATTGTCTGTGGGAAACCTTTCAAGAGTCAGTACAATTGTAATCAAGCTGTAGACCTATGGAATGGACCTTTACCATAGCCTCGGTAATTGCTCGACATTGACCGATATCGATATCGGTTCCGAGAGCCACATTACGTATGACTACAACACACACATACATACGCATGCACACATTGGATGTATTTGAGCAGCTGTGGTCCCCCTCACCTCTCCCGACAACTTAACCGCTGTATATTTTCTCCCTTTTTTTTGTATTTATTTTTATTTAACTTTTTGTGTTGCCTTTTCATTTGCGCGCTATTGCTAATTTTTGTTTGTTAATGTGTGTTTTTATTGAAGTTTTTTATTATCGACAGATCGCGCTTATCACAAAACGTTCGCGCTCAAAGAAAGCCAATCCCCCACGACCCCACACCGAGCTTCGTAACACTAACACGAGTGCGATTCCACTGGTGATCGTCGTCCATTAGCATGCGACCGATCGTCGCCAACAGTCGTAGAAATTCACAGTTAAGTCAGTTGTCATATATACATGCATATATGTGTGTATATAATTGTATGCATGGTGCATATACACGTACATGTGTATGTGTGGGCATGCACGAAGAAGGAAAGAAGAAAACAAAACCTAACCTGAATTTATGGCTACGGCTGGTGGGTGACATTGTGAAATGGCAAGCATTGACTTAAAACGTGAATGTGCGAGCGAGATAACACGAGCGCGCGAAGCCGAACAAGCACAAAAGTAGCGCAACTTGCGGTTGCAATAAGAACAGCAGCAGCAAGGAGAATGAGAACAACAACAATAATAATAATAAAAACAGCAACAACAACAACAAGGCTGTCGGTTATGCGCGCGTAATCGACGCTGTCATCCAACTCATACTCATGCTTATGCCTGTTCGCCAGTCTGACTCTCCCTCTCTCTCTTTGTCAACCTGAAGTGAATTGCTTTTTCCCCGCACTCTGCTTGGTTCGACCGGCCACACCGATCGTGTTTGTGCTCTAGTGATGCCAAGCCAAATGCAAAAAAAGCTAATTCTGTGGGGAAATCAACGACCCAAAAAAAAAAAGTTTTTGTGTCTATCGTCGCTTAATAGAGATTTATAGAGATGTTCATATATATTTAACTGATTAACGATGTAAATTCCCGTATTAGGTTGTGCGCATAACTTTTGCATAATTAGTTTTTATTAAATCTAGAAAAAAAAAACAAAAAAAAAACGCCAGTTGTATTAAAAAAGGCTGATTTGACAAGAAGCAAAATAAGTCGTTATTTGCAACACTGTATTGGGCCCCCACAACAACGCGGGTTGTATTACGTGTTGGCTTTTTGTAAGTTGTTGTTGTGTTGGCTTTATTTGTGCATGCCTCGCTCGCTGCCGCTTAAGCCAACTCAATCAAGTTACCCAGTCGACACTCCTCCTCCCCCACCCCCTCATTCTGACCCGTTTGTCGCTTGCCTCTGCCAACGCCAGCGGCGGCCACTGGCACCCAGCAACAGGCCCAGCCAGTTGATGATCGCTAACAAAAAAAAAAACCGGTTTCCTCTTACTGCCTTGCATATTTTTAGCAACAAGTTGAAGCCCGGGACTCAAATTGAGGCAGCTGAAGAGGCAGAAGGCGCACACACATACACAGAGTCTGTGTGAACATGAGAGAGAGAGACAAAGACACAAAGGCACACATAAACACTCACACACACATACAATGTTAATGAAAACGTGTGTGCAGAGATCGGACAAAGAGGCGGCGGCATTCGCTTGTAACAAAATTGTTTTATGCTTTGGGAAACGATCCGCGCCAAAAGCACAGCACAGTATGCCCCCCGCCCCGCCGACGACGCGACTAGCGCGACTTAAGACATACGGACAGTCGGGCAAGCGAAAACGACAACAAACGACCCCAAACATAGCCGCGTCATTGTCGTCGTCGTCGTCTTCGCTGTCGACGGAGCGACGCTGACGTTGACGCTGACGTTGACGGTGCCGTTGGCGTCGCCATCAAAACAATTGCCGGGCATTGTTGTCGTTGGGCGACCCCCACGGCCCCAGCCTCAGCCGCAGAACGGAGACGCGACGTGAAGCGATACAAAAAAAGCAAAGCAAAGACGTCGACAATGATATTTTTCCATACACTTTCTGCACGCTGCAGTTTTATGAATTTTCAATATGTGTTAGCAATACATAAATAATGGCACAATTATACATAATATACATATGTACATATAAAAATGTATGTACATTGAGTAACTTTCCTTGACTAAAAGGCTAAAAGCCATAAAAAGAAAAGAGCTGAAGAGCGTTTTGGAAATCGTTAGCTATACATATGGATGAACATATATGAATAAATACATATATAATTTTATATGTATATAAATATATATTTGTTTATCCAAGAGGTATTTTTATTATGTTAGCACTACGTTAAATAAGAGTTGCTGAATCTTGTTCATTTTTTTCAAACTTAAACTTGCTTTAAGAAATAAAAGTCAATAATAAAATAAATATTTTTTTCGGCAAAGTGGGGAAAAAATGCATTTTTTTCTGCGCCCAGACATTTTCATGACAAGCTGTATATTTTTTACAGCTACTCCTAAATAATCATGTATGTATATGTACAAATATGTGTAGGGCATTCAAGTGTCGACGTGCTGTGTTTATATTTTTGCTGTTTTCATTTCTTGTTTTCTTACATTTTTGTTACATTTGCCTTGCCATTCATATTTTGTTTATTGTTACCGTCTGACTGGCTCAGCACATTACCCCGCCTTCTTCTCATCACCACTGTAGACCCTCCACCCCTCCCTTTTCACTTGTGGAGGCATCGCGCGACCGCAAAAGTTGCGCCATGGGGCAAATACAATGGCACTTTGACCCTGACTTTTAATATGTATATATATATATATATTACGTGTGTGTGTGTGTGTATGTGCGAGATGCTCTCTCGCTTCCCCGTTGTCTCATTCTCCCTCTAACACTTTATCACCCTCAACATCGTGCTAAATTATTGTTATTATTATGAATGTGTTTCTTTGCTAAAGTATGATTAATTGACCAGAGGTTGTGCCTCGCACTTCAACACATTTTACATGCTGTCCAACCACCCCTTCACCGTCCAAGAACAGCTGCAGCAGCAGCAGCTAATTTGCCGTGGCAACACGCTGTCAAGTCTTCCACTTGGCACAGTCTCCGATTTCAGATCTCCCTATCCAGTTCCCGTTCCAGTTGCACATACTTTTTCGTCTTATCACTGCACCAGTTGGCAGGGCGTGAGTCTGGGATCTGGGGGTTGGCGGCGACTGCTTTGGGCTCCGGTAGCTGTCGCCTGTTTACGGTATGCGAAACCTTTTCCACAGAGCTCTGTTTCCATGGCATTGGGCAAAAACAGCTGAAGGATAGTTGTCCAAGGGGAGAGCGCTGAGCTTATGACGCATATTGCTCTTGCCGTTGCTACATCGGATAAGCAGATGAAAGAGGGCAATTCCTTGAATGCAAGTATCTTGTTTTTTTTTTAAAGGGAAAGACGATACATAAAACTCGCATTTTGTATACCTTTTGCTCTCCTTCAGCATGGCATTGCATAACAAATTATTAGAGATAAAGCTTTTCTCGGAACAGCTTCCATTTGAAAATTTTAATGATGCATTTCTGCTACAAGGACAGTAATTATGTTATTTAATATATTGTAAGCTCGCATTTTGTATATCTTTTGTTCTCCTTCAGCATGGCATTGCATAACAAATTATAAGAGATAAAGCTTTTCTCGGAAGAGCTTGAATTTGAACATTTTAAAGATACATTTTTGTTCTGTCTCGTAAAATGCCGTTTTCAACAACTATACTTGGAGTAAGTAAAATTCTTGTTTTTAGGAATATATTAAGTGTTAAGCTTGAAAAGTTTATTTGGTCTCTTCATTTTTAGGTTGACATATTTATATCCCATTGAATTTCAAAAGCTTGCTGTCAACCATATATGGTTATTTAGATATGCTTAAGCTTGAACTGTTTTTTAAACAGAAAACAGCTACGCACAGTGGCATGCGCAATTCAAAATAAAAGCAAAGATGTAAGAATTTTGAACATTTAATTAATTTGAACAACAGTTTACTATGTTAATTTCGGGGGACAAACATTATATTCGCATAAGAATCGAAGTGAATCGAAATATTGCGTTTTAATTTCGTTTGCTTTTCTGCACCACAGTAATTGTTTAAGCTTTGGTGCAAAAGCTTTAGCGCACGCCTATGCCTAAGCCAGTCACACGCCCCCCCCCCACCATACGACCTAAAAAATCCAAATTAATATAAAACGCACATAAGCATGCTACAGACATAGCCAAGACACAAACCACAGCAGTTCGAATTTTTGAATATTTTAATTAGGTATAAAAAATTGTATTTGTCAAAAAAAAAAATAATGGAAATATGGGAAAAAAATATAAAAAAAATAAAGAAAAGTAAACAGGAAATGTTTTTTGTTTTGTTTCATTTTTTAGGCATTGCGCACACCGCGCAGCTCCCTGTCGGCCTTCTTCAGGGTAACAAAATTGTTGAGCTGCTTGACACGCAACTTGGACCAGATCATAAAGTTGCTCAGACCCAAAATGGTTGCCGCATGCAATGCGGCCGCCTCCGGATAGAGGACGGTGGCACAACCCAGACCCGATGGCAGATTGAGGCTGGACCATGCATCCACCTGCATATTGTCGGACTTGACGGGCGGACAATTGATAACCGGATAGTTGGTGCTGCCCGAAACGACGGGGCCCAGGCCGTTGGAACGTCCGGCGACGGCAACAAAGATCAGATTGTTCATCACCGATTCGTATTCGCGGACAATGCGCAATGTCTCCTCGGGTGCCTTGTGGGCCGAACTGACGCGAAGCTCCACATTGAGGCCCAACGAGCGGCAGCTGGTGGCAATCTTCTCGCTGTGCGATGTATCCGAAGCGCTGCCCATGAGCACAACAACCAAATGATCCTTGCGCGGCACAATTTCGGCCATCTGCTCGGATACCCATTTAAAGTTACGCATTACGGTATCCAGATCAGAGGATGTGACCGATACGAGATCGCGATAGACCTGCTTATCGACCATCAAACGCTTATCACCGGCCGGCCAGAGGCGCCACGAATCGGAATCGATAATATCGGCTAGCAATATATTGCCATCGGCATCGATACCGAACTCCACCTTCATGTCGATCAGCGCACAATTCTTTGTCTGCCACGCCCGCTCTAGTATCTCGAAGATCAGCAATGTTGTCCGCTTCATAATGTCCAACTCATCTTGACCTAAGCAATAGAGAAAAACAAGAAACATGAATTGATTTAGGGCCAGTTCTTTTTACTAATTGTTGTTCGATTCACTTACCAATAAGCAGGCCGTTTAGCTGGAATTTGGCACAAATGATTTGCTCATCGCTCCACTGGGGATCGTGGTTGGCGTCATCCTTGAAGAATGTCTCCTGCTTGGCCGGCGAGAATCTACGATAATATATTTATCAAAACAAAGCTATAAAGTGAAAGCTGAAAATATCGATAGGCGATAAGGTAAATCCAAATAACTCTCAAAGGGGCATTAGCTTTTCAAAATCTTCATAGATATTTGCAACTTATTATTTTTAAAAACAAAGCTATTATTGTCGTGCCTCACTGCGCGCCTTATCAGCGGCTGCAGCGGTTGCAACCTCGATGCAGTGCATCGTAAATGAATTTGTTTACCGCAGCAGGGGATATGCAAGTGGGTGCAAGGTAAGGAAAGGGGATGGGGTGGGGATACGGGGTCACTTACTGACGTTGGTTGCGCTGATAAGCCGAATACAGCTATAATAATAAGACACGGTAGATAACCTAATGGATGATACCACTGACCTGTAGCCCGTGGGCACGCCTGAATTGCGCTTGAGAAAGGAGCCGGTTGCCAGGCGTCGGGTTACCCACTCAATGGGTATCATTTCGCATTTGCGAGCAATGAAAGCTTTTGCGCCGCACTGTTTCACATATGCCGTACGAATACCTACACAACGAGAGAGAGAGCGAGAGAAAGACAGAGAGTGAGAGTAATAATTATTATTGATAACTGTAAATTAACTTTTACGGATATTATCCACAAGGAATATACATATATTTTTTCTTGCTTTCATATCATGAGTACCCTTACCCGCCTCGTTGAGCAGCCGAAAGACATGTCCGTTGGTTGTATTCGAGATCTCCGCTTTGCCCTCGAGATCGTGGGCCTTGACGCCATCGCCGGCAGTAATGCGATCCTTGCTGAGAAGCAAACACAGGCCAGGATTCTCAGGCAGATTGAAGACCTGTTTTGTCTTGCCCTCGATGATCACTTTGCCCAGTTTATAGCCCTCAACTGTCGAGTTGCAAGTTGTAAGTAAAGCAGCAGGGTAGAGGGGATAGAAGATAGTTATGGCACTTACTCGATGTCGTTGTGCTTGCCATTCTCTAAAATCTGTTTTGTTCCACAGTTTTTAATTTCAATTTCGATTTTAATTCACTCACGTGTCGCGCGTTACTCTTTGCGCTCGATATTCGTCAATTTACAGTCTGTGTCGAAGACAAGCTCCAAGCCAACTGTGCGAACAGACGCACTGCCAGCGACTTTATGTTCTTATTGTGCTTGTTGTTCGCATTGCTTATCTCAAACTCACACATACACACGCGCACACATACACACACACGCACACACAGAGAGTGAGAGACGCAACGGGCGTAAGCATAGCAACGACGATCGCCTACAGTCGTCTGCTGTTGAGCGTAAGCGAGTGAGAGAGAGAGAGCGGTAAAGAGAGGCGGCTGCTAGTGAGTGGAAGCAAACTATCGCATGACTTTTTCACGCAGTTTGTTGCGACCAGCTTAAAGCGTTGGTCTTATATGCCCAGTTATAAACAATGCAATATGTTAAGGAGCGGTCAAGTGTCGTTAAGTGTGCGGAGAGTGCTTAAAATTGAACATGGCAAACCAACCAAACCGATGAGCGTCAATGGTCAGTAAGAGTATTCAAACTTCACCATCATTCTCAAATAAAAACATGTTCGTTTTTTCAGGTTCTTGATTAAAGCGAAATACTATATGTGTGGATTACAGTGTGATCATATTTTCAGTGTATTTTCGTATATATGATTTATTTTTTAGACATCAACACCCTTTTTTAACTCAAATAATATCAATAACTTGGAAAACAAAAAACTTTGATATATTTTTTTTTTCAATTCATAAATTTTTTCATTTTTTCTTGGTGATTGATTGCGTTTCTCTATTGAAATGATCAGAACTGGATTGTTTACTGATTTTGTGTTGTCCCAGAGAGATCGGATTCAGATTAGCGCGTCATCATTTTCATTTATTGTACGCACATGTAAACAAAAATATTTTTGTTTTCTGTAAACATGGCGACAAAGCTATACGTTTTCCGTATGGAGGGGGTAAAGGCATTTTCAGGGTTTCCTGCCAAGTGCAGGCAGGCGAAAAGACATCAAAATTACTAGGCAGCAGCAAATGTTTTTCTTTGCCAAGTAGAAATACGGACATACATACATATTCATGATTTCCTTTGGCATGCATACAAATTTGAAAATTTGTTCATGAAAGACTTTAGTTTTTTACATTCGATTTGTGCGGCAGTTGCCTTAGCATGGACAACAATCAACGCACTTAACGAACACACAGTATCGAGACGATATCATTCTGTGCCACTGTCCATTACATTTCGTTGGGTGAGTAAATGTTAAATTGGTGCTTCGTTAAGCAGTTAACAGTCGGTAAGTCTGCCAATAGACAGTACCATTTGAGCATTGCAGTAGCATTTAATGTTAATAGCATAGTCTGCTAAGCATCAAAATAGTGACAATTGTTGTTGCTGTTTTTCTCGCCGTCCGCAAAGCAAGCACGTCGGTAACGGAAATTCTCGTCTAAATTTTTCGCGGTCTACGTTTTAACGGCGCCCGGTCGTCGTCGCCGTCGCTGCCCAACAGCGCCAACGTCAAGCGCAGCGGCGTCGCATCAAGCAAAACGTAATCCCTATTATGATTATTAAAGCAAAAAAGCATAAGAAAAAGAACGCAGAAAAAGAAAAAAAATAGCATAATAAGAAGAAAAGTTGCTACATGCTTTTCTGTTTGTTGTACTTTTCAGTTTAACTAAATTTGATGTGCCGCCGTCGTCAAGCTTGGCTCACGCGTATGTAGTAGTAGCTTTTTTTTTGTTTCTCCGCCTGTCAATTGTATTATATTAAAACTACTTTGGTTAATTCTATCTATGGGAGTGTATGTGGTGTGTGTATTTGTGTGTGTTTGTCCCGACTGCAGAGCACGGACGCCGACAGAAACTGCCGCCGTTACTGCAACAACAACAACAATTACAACTACAATGACAGCCGAAGCTTCGGCAAAACAAGGATTCAAAATCAACAACAATAATAACAAGAAAAGCAATTTAATTGCACACACTATTTTTTATTCGTTTTTTCTTCATTTTCTTCTCAATTTTGTTGTGCTTGCTATCCTTCGTGTATGTGTGTGTGTGTAAATGGCTTGTTCCGCTGAGGGTTTTCGTATTTTGCAACCCTTACTTTGTTGTTGGCAAACGACGCCAAATTTTCCGTTTACATTTATCCTGCACATGCACACATTTGTGTGTCCAATACATATTTATATCTACAAACATGCACACAAATATATATATACATATATATATTTCCACACACAGATGTGTATCTGGGTAAGTGTGAGTGCAGTGTGTGCGTGTGCAGCATAAACAAAGATGACACAAGACTTTTATGAATTTAAATTCGTTTTATTCGTCTTGACCGGCATCCCCGTAATCTGCGCTGAAAGAAGCAGTCTTGTTGCACGCATTCATGTATCTTGTATTTTACAAAAAAAAAAAAGAAATCTTAAAATATTTAAATTGAAAATAGACAAAACGCACAACTAAAACATAATATAGCAAATGAGAAATTCATTCGACAAGATATTTGTAGAATTTAGACCCGTGCATGGGGTATATGCAAGTCGAGCACACATTCGGCTATAGCATTCTTTCTAGCTTTCCTTAATATAATTCGAAATAAATTTGACATTTGGAATACGCTTGGAATACACGAAATAAAAACCTTTTTGATCATAGTTAATCTGCCATTTCTATTGTTGAAGTTTCATTGTGCAAACAATGACAGTTGAAAGAAATCATTTTAGTTGACACACCGTTAATCAGCAGCTGGACCAGCAGCTCCTCCAGCTAAAGCCAGAGTAGAGCAAATTTCGTCATTTTTTTTAGTTAAATTTAATGTTTGACATATATCCATATTTGAAATATCATTTCCTATGTTGCGCTAAACCAATTTGATTTTAGAAATTAAGATTCTCTCTTCCACACCTTTTTAAGAATGAATTATTGCTTTGAAAATGTAAATGTCAATAAGATTTTTATATTAACTCGAAAATACAAAAATTTGACATTTTGATTTTGGTTTTCATTGGCGTTTTCCAGCCGTTTTCCAGCCGTTTTCCATTCGCACAATAAATGATCTTCGTACCATACGTAATCTTTACCAGTGCTGATAGGGATTAATATCGTTTATAGTACCAGATACTGGCAGGAGAAATCTCTCAGCAATCCCCCTAGTTGATCAACATTTTCTTGTGGAAAATAAGATTTATCTTCGGATGACGAAACTTTTGGTATATTTCGGCGATTAATTTTTAAAAACAAAACTCCATTCAATAAAACTGACTTATCAAGAGAATGTGAGAATTCAACTGAAACATGAAATCGATATTGGTTTTATTATATAGCCACGGTAGTTATGCGCAAGCTGTAATTAACTGCTAATCATAATAGTAGGCGTTTGCAGCCTTCTCAAATATAGTGTTTTACCATCATCATCAAATGCACTCAACACATAAACAACTGTGGGCCAATTAATATGTGCACATAATGTTCAATTATGTCGCCCTCATAAAAAATGATTCCTTCAACTTTTGCTGGTTTGTTTTGGTCGGCAATTTAAATTGATTTTTCTTTTTGTTATTCCGGCTGATGGAGCACAGCACAGCATATATATATATATATATATATATATATATGTGGGGTATGTGGAATGAGTTGTTGTTGTTGTTGCCGTTGCTGTTGCACTCGCCAAATAATCGTGGTAGCAGGGCCAAAGAATGCGCTGCAAAGCGCACGCAATCTCTCCTCTGCCTCTTCTCTCCCTCTCTTTTATTCGTATCCCTATCCCTGTCGCTCTTATTCTTGCTGTCGCAGCGCAACTCACACGGCTATTTACAGTGCTGTCCATTTAAATGGCACAACAATCAGAATCACGAACATTGTGGACGGATAAATTGAGTGTTAATTGAGATGGATACATGCAGAGTCGGATCAGTTACAATAATATAGAAGTAATATACGGATGGAATGATGCAAGCATTAATTCTAATTTTCAGTAAAGCACAAGTTTTGAGTATAAATATCATATCATATCAATAAACATATATATCGTTAAGTATTGTTCAATTGAAAGTTAATTTCAGTTGTCTTTCACTTTATTTGCAGCTGTGATCGAGATCAGCATAATATAAACAAGATAAGACTGCATACCATTCTGCCTTAAGCATCGCCGAGGAATACAAACATACATACGTCAGAGCAGTGGAGAGACAACTGGATACACCGGAGTGAGGGGATCAAGGGGGAGGAAAGGAGCACCGAAAGATATTTGGATAATTGCAGGAGTCACAATGAGCTCGTACCTGGAACTGTTTGGATTGTTCATGGTGCTGATGTTGCCCTTTCTCTACGAGACAAATCATATCTTTCGCTATTATTTCAAGTTTGTCATGTATTATGGGATCGTCTCGTTCAATGCGATCATATTAATACCGGCATTTCTCACACGGCCCTGTGACGTGCGCAACTTACTGTGAGTATCGAATGGACAATATAAATAATGAATATCTGATAGTCAAATTTAGACTAATCAAAGCATAAAACTAATTATAGTATACGTTGGCTTATCTACCCTCTTGCTGTGCTGTGCCCTCCTCAATGTGCCACATGTGCCAAATGCACCACCTGCCTTGCTCTTCGGAATCCCCGTCGTCCGCCGTATGATTGGCTATTTGTTTGTTTGCTTACCGCCATGGAGAAATCGATATGCACTGTGTTTGTCGGTGCTATTGTTGTTATCGTGGCATTTGTTAGCCAAATGAAATCTGGCACCTACGTAGAACCAAAAGCTAACTGAATAGCTATAGCTAATATACCTTCGAATATATACGTTTATTGCAATCACGCTTACCACTTCTCAGGGCTACTTCTCTTTGATTGCTTATCTAAATTTGATAGCAAAATAAATCTCAGTATGCTGGACATTTACAAGACGTTGTAAATTGATTAAATATGATATTTCGAGTTGAATTTTCTTCAATTCAAGTAGCCTGAGTCTTATTCATATATAGTTTCATTATTTAATGGTTTTTCTGGTAATATCTGTAGAATGTCGAATGCTAACGGCACTCACAATCTTGATTCCAATGAACAGATTTACACATCTCGTAACTTTCCTTAGTGGTATCCCCTACATGTGTTAACCAATTATGACTGCGTTTATTACCCAACTCACGAATAATATAAATAATAAACTAACCAAGTGTCCGGCTCAATCAATAATAATAAATAATTAAAAGTGGTTGTTGGTTCACTCGGTGTGTGTGTGTGTGTCCAGGCTGATATTTGGCTAGACAACTAATCATTCAGATGTAACCATTAATAGTTGATAAGCACATTGCAAACGTAGCTCAAGAACACCTGCACCTATTTTGAAGGGCGACGAAAAGAGCACAAACACAAACAAAAACAAAAACAGAAACAGAACAAATACAAACGGCCCTGTAATCAAACATTTAAGTGTTCAATTTGTTGACCATATTCGTGTTTGCGGCAATTGAAGGACACATGCAACTCTGCAGACTTGTACACGTGTTGTGGTGGTGGTGGTGTTGTTGTTGCGATAGGGGAGGGGGTGCTGTACGTACTGCAAAGGCAAAAAATATGAAAAAAAAGACTCAATTTGTCATTCGACAAAGTGCCACTCCACTAGTGCAACGTTTTTCCTGCATCAAGTGTCAAATTCGACAATTAGTAAACATTTTTGGTTTTTTTTTTTTTCAGTTTTAGTACACAAATGTGCTCGATATGATCGAACACTCAAGAAACAAATTTACAATTTACAAATAATTATAGAAAAACCGTGGGCTTAAGAAAATTCGAAAATACGCATTACTTGATTTATTTTTGCGCAGTGTAGTTAAACATAGGGTTCGCTTGTTGGACGGTCTGTGCGCCAATGCCAACAGGCAATTATCCGAGGTCATCTAACCGCCTACCCAACTACCCAACTGACCTGACTGATGGCTTTTGTTCGATTCCATTCCCCTCCGATTCGCCGCGCCTTTGCCTATGCTTATTTTGGCTCACTTGTCCAGTTCACTGCTGTCGATGGGGTTGCCTTCACGTGCATATTGGATGACACTTCAATTGCAATTGATGATTACCAGCTGCAATTGAAAATTCATTCCATGTGTGTAATCAATCGTATCCCAGACTATCTGTTGTCAGCACCAATTCGGCGATACTTGGAACACTCGTATTGAATGATTCTGTGGCATAATTATGTAAAATTTCTTGTCCCCAATAGGAAAGCTCAGCTGAGAATTCGAATCAAGACTTAGGCCAGGCCGAATCCGATATCAAGTGTCGTGATGGGTTTTTTTTTCTTTCAGTTGTTGCACTTGTGCATATGAATATGGCAAGTATTTAGCCCACAATGGTAATCAGATTTGGCTGACAGCTTAGCCTTTTACCTACCACCCCCCCGTCCCCCACAAACTCAACCATATAACCTTGCGATATCTGTTTAGAAAATTATATATCTGTATCTTAGATTTGTAATTATTTATTTTTTCTTTCAAAGCGCATTTTGCATTTTAATTACTGATCGCCACACTTGACACACGAGATCTATTTCTCTCTGTCTCTCTCTCTCTCTCTCTCTCCCTCTCTCTCTCTCCGTGTCTCTGTCTCTTGAGAGGGTCGCGTCTCGACAAGCTGCAATAATTTTGATTCGTGCAACCCATTGCCAGCTGCACTGTCCGTTGATCTTGTTGACAGCGAAAAAGCGAAAAATCGTTTTTAGCCTTTTTGTTTTTGACTCAGTCGACGTTTTCTCATGTTGCTGCAACAGTTCTTCATATTCAAATGCTGAACAAATCATACAAAATTCATCAGGTAAATCATTTATACAGACAAGCAACTAAAGGTCTAGTTAACTTTGGCAGGAACATGTTGAAACGTTGTAATGGGTTGCACTTACCTTGCCACAGATCTTCTCAGATTACTGCTGCTTGTTTTTATTGCTTATTTCGTTTGTTTACTGGCGTTGCATTTGCATTTTGTGTCATCAGACTTCAACTTGCTGGATTCTGCAAATGCACTCGTTTTAAAGCTCATCTTTGGCGGTTGCAGGCGACGTGCGAATCGTTTCCGATGATCAAGGACAACGGCGCGCTGCCTGAGCCAGTCCACCAGTCGTAGTCGGGCTGGATGAAGCGGCTCTTCGCATTGAAGGTGTTGTGGCGCAGAAATTCATTCCCAATCCCGTCCCTATTCCCATCCAAGCAGCAGGTTCATCTGTGGTCACTCCACTTTCCGTTCGAATGCGGCGACAAACTGCTGCGGTCGCCGAATTAACGCATCTTGACTGCACCCACCACCTACTGGGCATCCTATCTGCTGATAAGAATCTCTCTTGAATGTTATCGCAAATCAGACTTTCAGTTACGAACTTGACTTATCAATGGCAAACATTAATTTTCGAGTACTTTCGCGGAAAACAATTGTTTCCAGCAGCAAATATAAGACAAATTGTACAGCTTGCTGAGCTGTTATTTATTTGTTTTGCTTTTCGTCTCATTTTCCAGATGGGCGAGCACCTGGTGCCATCGCGTCACAGCGCTGATTGGTCTGCGCTGGGAACTGCGGGGCAAGGAGCATCTAGAGAAGGACCAGGCCTGCATCATCGTGGCCAACCATCAGAGCTCACTGGATGTTCTGGGTAATTACACCATTGAAATAGAAGTGCAAACTAAATTCTTTACTATTCGTGTCGGCTAATTGATCAATTTATATATTCCTAGGCATGTTTAACATCTGGCATGTGATGAACAAGTGCACGGTGGTGGCGAAGCGTGAACTCTTCTATGTCTGGCCATTTGGCTTGGCCGCCTGGCTGGCCGGATTGATCTTCATTGATCGGGTGCGTGGCGAGAAGGCGCGGGAAACACTAAATGAGGTGAATCGTCGCATTAAGAAGCAGCGCATTAAGCTTTGGGTATTCCCGGAGGGCACACGCCGCAACACCGGTGAGCTGCATCCGTTCAAGAAGGGCGCCTTTCATATGGCCATCGACCAGCAGATACCCATATTGCCGGTCGTCTTCAGCTCCTATTGTACATTCCTCAACGACAAAAAGAAGATATTGAATGCCGGTCGTATTGTGATTACCACGCTGCCGCCAGTGAGCACCGAAGGACTCACCAAAGACGATATCGATACGCTAATGGAGAACGTTCGTTCGCAAATGAGCGAGACGCTCAAGCTAAGTTCGGCCGAGATGCTGCAGCGCTACAAGCCACACAAGCCCATAACGCCGACGGCTGTTAATGGCGCCGATGTTGTTGCCGCTGCCGTCGCCAATAGCTCCGGCTATGCGCAGCTGCATGTGGGCGCCGCGGCAGCCTCCTATGAGACATACAAGAGCAGCGCCAGCAAGGCGACCATGCTGAAAACGCTCTAGGCGTGATCCTAAGATCAATATAATATAATCGATGTCTATAGATCAATAGCTAAAGCGCCATAGCGCCTTTGAACTTTTATGACATGTTCGCCTAAGCGGCGCCATCTTGTCAACTGTCGAGACTTTTTTTTGTCCACACATACCATAAAAAAAGAAGTAAAATTAATGAAAAAACAAACGAAACTGTAACAACAACACTATGCAACATGGTTTTTGGTATTTGTTGTTTTTTATCAAATGTGTTTTGAAAAATTTCATTTGTATTTCATGTTGGCTAAATTCATTACAATTAATTTTACTCTGAATTTGTCTATTATGTTTACTTAATGGCCAATTCAATCAAACTGTTCAAACAGGCTTCGATCTCTTGTAGTTTACATTGTTTTTATTTGTTATTTTGTACGCGTCTAATAACGAGTAATAGGCTATCAAATTTCTTTGCAATTTAAACGAACTTTGAATACAATCATAAAAAGTATTTTTGATTTCTACTCATTCGCATCATTTTGTTGCATAGTGTTATTCTATATATATATTTACATATATTTACCATTATATATATACAGCACATACCAGCTATAACTCAAGTTACATATAATCAATGTATTAGCGAAACATTTCTAACGAATTTTGCCACACAACAAATGCAAATACAAAATACGTATTTTTTTTACATAGACATACCAAAAATCAAAGGAACTAAAATGAACAACAACTGTAACCAAAGCTATGTAAACATACTCTAACTAGTGGTTAGGGGGTCCAACACTCTGCGTGGGTCCATAAGCTATAAAAAATTCGCAAGAAAATACCAAAAAAAAAAAAAAAATTAAATTAATTGCATTTCTAAATTTCCCAAAAAGTGCTCTCCGAACTGCATTCAAAAACGTGTGTATATACCAACAAAAAAGAAAAAGAAAAGAAAAATGGAAAATGGAAAATGAAAAAGAAAAAGAAATTATAATTCAATTGAAACATATGTATTTCCAGCAAATCGTGCAGTTGGAGAGCTCATCCAAAATATCGGCCGGTCGATCTTAGCTTTTTTATTTGTATTATTTTATTTTTTCTTATTCAGTCGCTGCAATGTTTCATAACATATAACAACAAATATTTAAGAGATTTAAACTATATCTACTTATGTATTGTAATCAAGTTTACTGTACTGTATACCTAACTTATAATACGTTAACTCAATATTGTAAATATCATAGAAACAGAGCGAGAGGGTGCGAAAGAGAGAGAGAGAGAGAGAGAGAGATGTAAAATCAAAAAGAGATGGAGAAAGCAAATGTGCAGTCGTTAAGCTTAAAGACAAATCAACCAAAAAAAAAGAGAACAATTAAATACTATTAATAAACATATTTTTTTGCTAACTCATGTTGGATTATTTTTATGCGATAGCGTGCACTGTAAGGACTGTAAGGAAGATGGAAAGGGAGAGAAATGGAAATACACAGATAATTCCGTGTCAAAGGTCCTTTAACAAAGGACATGAAAAACTTTGTGCTCTGAGCCGACTGAAATTGATATCTAGATGAACCTTCAATCCTGAGAATGCTGTTCGTTAGAGCAGGTCCTTGCGGGTCTAACGCATCATGTCCTTGGCAAATCTGGCATTTGGCCGGGATATGAATATTTTTCTAAAAATTGAATTGGTTTTTTAGTCATAACTGAATCATATCCTTAAAGATCTAAGAAGGCCACATATTGTTGAGCTCACATTATAAAGAACTTTCTATTTGCATTCAAAGATTTTCATGATACGACACAACTGGCCAATGGACATCCTAATCGTCCTCGTGCATTGGGAGAAAACAAGGATTTGGATTTGGACTCACTTTCCGTTCGTCCTGCATATGAAATTTATACACGCGTTTTGAATCTTAGATGACCTCCTAATCCTTGAATGCTGTTCGGTAGCCAATGTCCTTGCAACTCCATAAAAAGTCGGACAAGAAAGTTAATTGTGCTAGTCATTTGCCTCAACCTAAAAGTATGTTGCACATTTTTTGATTTTCTTAACCTAATTATTGATAATATTGATCATTCATTTAAGTATGCCTTAAATTAGTAGACTTCATCAGAGTGTTTTGAGGTATCTTGACCAGCTTTACAATTTCATTTTTCGGTTTTTGTACCCTGAACCCATTAAAAATGGGTAAAAAGGGTACAATGATTTTGTGCAAATGTATGTAACAGGCCGAAGTAAGCATCTCCGACCCCATAAAGTATATAAATTCTTGATCAGGATCAATAGCCGAGTCGATTTAGCCATGCCCGTCTTTACGTCTGTCTGTCCGTCAGAGGCTATAAAAGCTAGAGGCTTCAAATTTTGAATATAGGTTCTCGAATACCAGGCGCACATCAAGTTTGCTTTATTTGGTCGATAACTGCCTCCGTTTCCGAAATATGGATACATATCCATTTCCGATAACGATTAATGCTACAATTTTATGGACAGCATCTTCGAATTAATACATAATATGCATATGCATATTATTGATCAACTGCCCAATTCTCATCAAGATCGTATAGGTAAGAAAGAAATGCTTATATATGTATATATAAATATATGTATATATGTATGTGTGTGCACGTGTTTGTAGCCAGTCCGTTCGAGTCAATGCGGACTTGTGAATAAGCATATGCGCTGGCTCAGTTTTGTTACTCTGCAGTCCCTGTGCCTGCTGTAAGAAAAGAGTGCACTTGACGACCTTCCCACATTTGGGTGCAAGACTCTTCAAAGGGAAATTTGCGAATAAAACTAGAATATATTTAACAACTTCAGGGTATTTCGTCCATTCTTATTTGTTCTGAGTGTTGTATTTACATCTAGTCCAAGTCTACAAATATAATTATTGAGTACCCGCAATTAATCAATATTAAATAGTTTGGACCAATTCTAAAGAGTGAATCTGTTCTATTCAGCTTTAGACACCAAATATGAAATATGCTTTCAGCAACTTTTGCCCATATCAGCCAAGGATCCTAATTTTCCACTTCGGTGCCTTTCGCAGCGCAAAGTGCAATATGCTTTTTAATGTACATACATTCACACATGTATGTATTTAGTTGTATTTAGATTAACCCTTTGGCCATAGTGCTTTTTGCAAACTTGCTCGCGTAATTATTTTGCTGTATTTCTGACAAATGTGGCCTACATCACAAATGGCAACTATGTTAATGTAAGTAGCTTAGACTTAATCCTTTGCATGTGCAATATAGTACATCTATAAAAAAAAACATGGAAACAACATAAAAACATTCTCCCCGTTTTTCCCACGAAATACTTTCGAAAATATGAATAAATGAAAATTAGTGAAAATTAGGCAATAAGCTCATTACTGTTTCCGCATGAGGTAATAATGTAAAAGTTCAAAATAGTTGCCAACATTAATTTAATTTTTTTTTGTTTTGTAGGTGTGTGGTGAGGAGGGGTTATTATTATTATTATAATTGGGGAGAGTTAGCACTGCGACCTATAAGGTCTATTGTGCCCCCTTACTGAGCCTATAGCTCTTCCATCAATCCCAACTCCTGCACGAATGCTAGAATCTTTGTTGGGTTGAGGGTTACTATATTCTTGGGCTCCATGATATGCTGCCCTAGGAGGCTGCCTCTTTTCCTGGTCGAGGATTCCTCCTCATATCCGCAAAACCTGCATATGTTGCTGCTGTAGATACCTAATTTGGTTAGGTGACTTCTCAGTCTACAGTGTCCTGTCAATATACCTGTGAGAATTCTGAGTCTGTTCTTCCCCATGGATATTATTTGCTTGAATCGCTTTTGATTAAAGCCACCTAGGAGACTCCTGGCTTGTCGGAGTCCTGGTGTCTCTGCCCAGCTCCGTTTCCGCATCAGTCTTTCCTCATCCCTGATTTGTAGTCGTATTGTGTGTCTCCCTACACCACAATACGGTTCAGGGCCTATCATGGGTCTCTCTGCACCCATTCTTGCTTGCTTGTCAGCTTCTTCGTTCCCCGCTATGTTCCTATGACCCGGAACCCATCTTAGGGTGACCCTATTTTGTTCGTGGACTACTTTTGATGTTATTTTCATCCCGTTTAAAGCATTTATTGCTGCTTGGCTATCGGAGAGGATCGATATATCCGCGTTCCGATAGTGTCGTTTCAGGTTAAAGTCCGCACATCTCCCTATCGCACACACCTCTGCTTGAAATATGCTGGTGTGCTTCCCAAGGGACTCATGGTATGATACCCGAGGACCTACCACTCCAAGGCCTGTTCCCCAGTGTGGTTAGTGATCCGTCGGTGTACCATTTTATGGTGTGCGGTTTCATAGGGGGAACTTCGTCCAACGTCGTCCACTCCCTATTGCTGCTCATATGAACCTTGAAATTTCGCTCGAATAAATATTCGGCTGTCACTTCATCCCTGGGTTGCATAATCAGGGGAAGTTCATCTGCTAGGAGTTGGGCATCTTTGTGGCTCAGGATGTGATTGCCCCCAACTCCTTCAGCTGACATCCTTAGAAGCGTTGCTTTCTGTTGGAGCCTTATGGTGTGGTGGAGAGGTGTGAGCTCCATTAAGGCTTCCAAGGCCATTGTGGGGCAGGTGCGCATTGCCCCTGTCATACATATGCAGGCCATTCTTTGCAGTTTTTGTAACTGTTTCTGCACGGTTGTTAGCCGCGCCCTATCTCCCCATGCTATTACTCCGTAGGTTAACATGGGCCTTTCTACCATTAGGTATAGCCATCTTATTATCTTTGGTGATGTGCCCCATGATTTTCCGGCTATGCTGCGACATGTATTAAGCGCCCTGGAGCACTTTGATACAGTGTTTCCTACATGGGTACCAAAGTTCAATTTGCTGTCAAATGTGACTCCGAGGTATTTAACCTCTTTACTAGTTTCTACTAGGCTACCTGATAGCCTATTTGTCCCATCCTCTGCAATTTGTATCGTCTAGTAAAGGGGACGATGATTGTTTTTGTGGGGTTCAGGCTGAGTCCAGCCTCCACACACCAATCACTCGTTATTTGTAACCCTAACTGAACTATATCACAGAGTGTTTCTTCAAACTTGCCTCGCGCCATGGTGACAATGTCATCAGCATATCCTTTACATTGGATACCTCTGGTGGTAAGTCTGTTAAGCAGTTCGTCCACCAACAGACTCCAGAGCAGCGGAGACAGTACTCCCCCCTTGAGGGCAGCCCTTGGTTGTTAGGACTGTTACAGTTATATCATGCGTTGATGTCATGGCTTGCCTGGCCCCTAGCAGGGCAAGTATCCATCTGCTGGTGATGGAGTCCAGGCCCCTCCTATAGAGGGCGGCCCTAATCGCCTCATGAGATGTGTTGTCAAAGGCGCCTTCTATGTCTAGAAAGGCGCACAATGCTACTTCCTTATTCGTCATCGCCGCATTGAGTGTGTGTCGCAGTTGGTAGAGCGCAGTATCCGTGGACTTGCCTGCTCTATATGCATGCTGCGTTGGGTGCAGCGGACTTTGTCTTAGCAAAGTGCTTCTAATATTGTAGTCCACTAGCTTTTCCAGCGTTTTCAATAAAAACGATGTCAAGCTGATGGGTCTGAAGGACTTTGGGTTGGTGGTGTCTTTCTTCCCTGCCTTGGGGATGAAGACCACCCTAGCTCTACTCCATGCTCTCGGTATGGGCTAGGCTACTAATGAGGCTACTAATGAGTACTTTCCTTACAGGGGAGAGGAGTATATCTCGTCCCTGTTGGAGGAAGGCTGGCGATATTCCGTCCAGTCCAAGAGATTGCCAATTGCCCATTCTAGTCTCTCCGGAGTGACCATTGACTTGGCACATGCCCATTCGTCAGCAGATGGCCTGCCTCTGTTACCTGTGATCTCGATAACACTTTCCTGCAGTGGTATGCTGCCTGGGAAGTGCGTCTCGAAGAGCAGTTTCAGTTTTTGTTCATTGTTGCTTGTGAAGGAGTTATCCCTTCGCTTCAATGCTACATTTGCGTCAGGCGTCCGTTTAGATAACACTCTATGGAGCCTGGCGCCTTCGCTAGTACTTTCTATGCTTTCGCAGAAGTTTCTATAGTTAGCTCGCTTAGCCTTCCTAATTTCCTTGTTATAGGAGGTCAGGCTTTCGCGATACCTTTCCCATGTACCGTCCCTCTTCGCTTTGTTGAAGAGGTGACGTGTGGTGAGGCGCAGCCTTTCCAGGCTTTCATTCCACCACGGGGCATCTTTTTCATTGAACTTCTTCCCTAAAGGGCAATTCTCTTCAAAAGCACTAATTATGCTTTTGTTGAGATTTTCTACAGCCCACTCTAGTTCAAGTGGGCATACGTTTAGTACGCTGGTGGGGTTAAGTTCCAGAGTTGACCTGAACCCTTCCCAGTTTGTTTTCCTGGGGTTGCGACAGGGTACACTACCCCCTGTATTCAACTCTACTCGGAAGAGGATGATTCTATGGTCAGACATAGACTCTTCCTGAGATACGTGCCACTCCCTAATGTGAGGTTGAAGGGACCAGCTGATGAGGGTGATGTCTAGCACCTCCTCCCTTATTCTGGTTACGAATGTCGGTAACGATCCGACATTGGCAAGTTCTAGATTATATCTACATATAAAATCTGTGAGGCACTCACCTCTCGTGTTGGTGTCGCTGCTGCCCCATATGGTGTGGTGCGCGTTGGCGTCGCATCCGATGATGATCGGCATCTTCTCTTTCCGGCAGTACTCCACCAGCTTTGTTATTTCCGCTGGTGGGCAGGCTTCATCTCCTGCGAAGTAAGCCGATGCTATTACCAGGGGGGCGTTGGGCGTTGGGTGACTTTGATCCCATATTACCTTTGAGCTTGACGTGAACAGGCCTTTAATGCCATTGTTCACCCAAGGCTCCTGCACAAGGGCTAGCCCGAGATGCCGTTTGGTAAACATCCTTGCCAGGACAGCCGAGGCTGCCTTGGCTCGGTGGATGTTTACCTGGGCCAGGCCCGTTGTGATGACTCCCGTCATCTTCTAGAGGAGGGGCTCCTGCTTGCATGGTGGCTGGGGCCCGGAGCTGCCCCCGCCACCGCTGCTCGTCAGCGTGACGTCAGCTTCTTCCTCCTCTCGTAACTCTTCCTTCAGCTCCTGCGAGGACATTATTGTGTCCCCGTCTTCTGCTTCACCCAGTTCATCTGGGCCGAGCGTCATATCCGCCAGGTCCTCATCTTCTGCCAGGTCTTCCGACAGATCGATGATGACGGACTGATGGTTGCTCGGTCCGTCCGATGGGTCCGTCCTTTTCCTGTGTTGGGGCGGGCTGCTTAGTCCCCCCAACCTTCTTCCTCAGACCACTGACGGGGATATTCCCGTAACGGAAGTTGATCTGGTGAACGTTTTCGACGATCGTCCTCTTGGACAACTCGTCTATTCCAATTACTAGGAGGGCTCCTTCACCCTCGTTCCTCCTAGTAATTACCTTCCATGTGGAAATGTCCATCTTGTTCTGGAACCCGATAAGGGGCAGCAGGGACTCGGTGGACCGTTCTTTGCTTCTTGGGCAGAATATTGTAATGCAGTGGGGCGACGGTATGTCATCTCCCACCTTGCAATCTAGGGGCACCCCCTTCCACGATCGTAGCCGTGGTACCATATCTCCCAGCCATTTGGCTGAGCTTTCATTTCGCGACTGCAACCGCGGTGTCCCAACCTCCATCGTATCCTATAATGAGGTCATCTATTATGACCTCCTCCAATGTAGATAAGTCTTTGTGGTTGAGCATTACCTGGGGGTAATCCGCAGGCAATACCGCCACCTTGACTTTCTTGGCCGCCGCTGCATATGATATGCGAGGCCCTTCTAGTCCGGCTGAGCTGGACATGTTAGCCGCTGCACGTGCTGCACGTGGTGAGGAGGGGTTTCTTAACATTAAAAAGATGCGCGATTTGTGTTGAGCACATTTACTCAAAAATCCTATCTGAGTCCACTTTTGATATACTTGTTCTCTTCAGTGCTTGCTAAAAGAAATGACTGCATTTTCAGACCTGCTCACATTTGGGTGCAAGACTCTTCAAAGGGAAATTTCCAATAAAACTAGAATACAATTGACAGCTGGGTTCAGGGTATATCGTAGTCGAGCTCACTCGACTGCAGCTTTCTTACTTGTTTAATATGTAGAGTATTTCTTTTATATTATAAGTACAATTTGTTTAACATAGAGCTTATATTAAAAAAAAAATTCGTATATATATATATATATATATATATATCGATCAACTGACCCGTTTGCTTCTGTGACGTCGCAGCAGCGCCTCCAGAGACCACGAGGCAGCTGCCAGAAATGACAATGCGTCGAGGCAGTGCAGGGTCACCGAATAGTTGTAGCGGTCCCGCACAAGACCTGAAATGATGAATGAATTCATTATAAATAAATGATGGAGTTACATTGTTGTGTTCGATACTCACCCACAAAGGGACCGCAGATAAGCGTGAATAGACCTGAGATGAGGAGCTGGAGTCCGGAGGCGCCTGGCAAGCGATTCAATGGCACATAGCCAGGTATAATAAGTGGCCAGAATATTGTGCGCACTCCCTTGCACAAGCCGATCCACACAAAGCAGGAGAGGATGACCGCAAAGGATCTGGTGCCGGCAACAATGGTACGTCCAAGGGCGATGCCAACGACGCCGATTAGAAAAAATACACGATTATCCCAAGGCATCTTCTCGGTAATGAACGGCACCAGAAATCTCATTGTGATATCCATGCCGGCCATCAGTGACATAGCGACGGTGATCTGTGACGTGTCAAATCCAAAGTCAGTTAGTATGAACGGTGTTAGGATTGAAAAGTTGAGCTCGCCAAAATTGATGACCGTCAGGCCGGCAACTAGATTCACGAACGTAATATCCCTCAGCAGATCCAGATCGAAAAACGTAACCAGCTTCTGTCTGAAGGACATCTTCTCCAGACTTGGCGATGCCTGCGTGTCGTCATTGTTGTTCTGCTCGGGCATCGCTGCTTGGTGCGATGCGTAGAGAGCCCGCTGCTCGGCACATGTGCAGCCGAGCCTCGACTCCAGATTGGACTCCTCACGTTCTCGCCGAAAATTGTTGGGCCGCAAGAACTCTCGCTGCGCATCCTGCTGCTGATCCTCCTCGTTGATCGGGCAATGCAATCGCTGTGTGTGCTCCAAGTCTTTGCAGCTGGATACCGTGCGAAATCGCTTGCGTCCGGTTGAGCGGTTGAGCGATAGATTGGATCCATACCATCCATCATTGGCGCGCGACAACATGGGCGTGCCCGGTTCAATGATCTCGTACCCAGGCCTCAGTGCATCATCGTCCTGGCACAGATACTGACTGGAGAAGATGCCGCCCGGCTCTCGCTTCCGCTGCTGCGCACAATGGGCGCATAATATCTCCGCCTGTGGCTCCAGCTGCTGCTGTTGCTCCACCTGCGTGAGAGTTGGCGCCAAACCCGGTGCCAAATGATAACGCACTGGCTGATAAATTAGCGCACTGACAAACGAGTGCAGCGCAATGGCCGCAAAGAGCAACACGGTTCCCTGTACAGCGTAGACGCTCAGCAGAAATGTGACCAGATATGGCAGACAGATCGGTCCCAATCCCGTTATTGTCCATGAGAAGCCAGCGGCGCGTCGACGCTTCTGCTGAAAATACGTATTGATGGCCAACGAGGAGGCACTCACACTAATCCCCATGCCAAAGCCTAAAAGCGACCACTTCGATAGTCAAATATAATATGATATATCTGAAAGATGACTGTGATTACTTACCATATAATATAGCGTATGCAAATATGTAGCCAGCGAAGGTCTCACAGAAGGCTGTGAGGGCTATGCCGGTGAAGCAGAGCAGGGCGCCGACCATGGCCACCTGGCGAAAAGTGAAGCGCCGGAACATTGGGCCGTTGAGGAGGCCCGTACAGGCTGACACCGCTGGGTTTGTATTGATTATGGCCGTCACCTGTGAGCTGGACATGCCCAGATTGATGAGCCGTTCGCGGAACATGAAGCCAAACTGTTGCAGGCATGGATACAGTGATAGCTATTAAATAGAAAAGGCAATGATTGGATTGATTGCATCATTCGCACTTGTGGTAATTGTGCTTGAATTTTACCTACATTGGATAAGCCAGCGGCCACGCACACCAGCCACGCCCAGCCGCCATCGGGTGCCACAAAACTCTCGCCAAGATCGCTCTTGTCCTTTCGATTATAGTAGCCCCGAACACGCCTCGGCAGCGGCTGTGTGGTATCCCCATACACCTTTTTCTCCTGCGGTGTCATATTGTTAATCCCTGCGATGGCTCTAAAGTTAACAAACAAGAATAACATAATGTTGATAGACATTTCAATGTTTCACGCACAATCTGTTGAAGAATTCTCTAAAATCGGTATAAAGCATAGCTGATATTAATATTAAGATTCATCAATTATGTAAACATTCTGACAACAAGCAGTTTTGTATAATATTTATTTAAATATAAAGTGTACTTGAAACATGTGTAAAACGTTGCAGTTGTTAATTAATGAATTTAAATTATTGATTTGGCCTTGTTTAAAGATGACATCATAACAATTTTATTTCACTGCTAATGAAACATTCCTGGAAATAAGATGTTCTTTATACCTTCATTAGCCGAGTGTAGAACTCGAGCGTTGTGCTAAAAATGATTTGGTTTCCATTTTCAGTCACTGGTAATTGGGATGCAAATTCAGTTAACTTAACCGAACAGAGACTTGGATGGATTATGGGTTGTATGGCTCTATAGGTATTGCTATTGTTATCGGTATTATTGCTGTTGATCGTACGGTACGGCGAAGCCGGGTTCGTGGCCGATTTGTTTGGTAACCATAGCTAAAATATTTGGATCATTGGATCACAGTGCTTATCAGCATGCTCGTTTGACTACTGGACGAGAGTGAAAGAACCAGACTTGGGCTTAGCGAGCAATCATATGGTTTTCTTGCTATATATTAGCTATATGTATATAGTATATAGTTATATATATGTGCCATGTGAAATATAAAAGAGAGGTCAACACATAGTCACTGATAAGAAGCCATGTCGGGCTTGGTATTAGCTAATTTCTGATAAGCAACATAATTGTATTGTTCAGATCGGTATAACGATCAATTAGCGATCTTTAGCATTATCATCATTGCATTAAAAATCATTGATCTGATATTTATCTTTAAGTTCACTGCACAAAAATGGAATAGAGCAAATTTGGTAAATATTTACCCTAGGTGGGTATACTTGACCTGCAGGCAAGCAATTGGCTTGCAAGTAGATTCAATACTAGATAACAACTGTTCTCTATTGACGTGTCTATGTGTGTGTGTGTGTGTGTGTGTAAAACTGTTGATCACCAACTGATAAGATTGATTAGATTGCGTTCAGCGTAGCTGTAAGTTGATGAATATGTATTTATTGGTCCTTTTTGATACATTCGCAAATCTGTCACTATCTCCGGTTGTAAATTCCACCTATTTATTAATATCTGCCAGTGTCGCAATAAATAAAAATACAGCAAAGCTTTGACAAAGCGACAGGTGAGCGGTTAGTTGGCGGCATTTGTGATAAGAGCGGTTTACAGCTAATCCCTTTTTAGCCGTCATGTAATCGCTAACAGCACATACTTATACATACATATTATATGACTCTTGAATTGGTTTGGTTCATCGTGTTGGTAATCGCGAAAATTTGGCAGCTGATCTGCCATCTTTGAGGGGGAGGGGGCTAATCAACAAAATAAGAAAAAAAATATGTCTTTCGCTTTTCCTTTGCCTATGCAATTTATTTTTACTCAACACACACACACACACGCACATACACTGTTACAATATTTAGCAATTACATCGCTTAGTGGTTTTGACTTTGGCACCTCAATCAAGTCCAAGGTCGCCGCACGCACTTGGCGTGCGGGGGGATGGGGGTGGGGTGGATTTTGCTCACTTGTCATTGGCAGATGCGCGCAAAAATCCAACAAGCGAGTTCCGCCGTATCCGAATCCAATTGCAATCTGAATTGTTCAATTGGCTATCAATTAATGGATGGCGGTGCACGGTCTTCAACGGACAATGACTAAACCATTAATTAATGGTTTGCCGTTCGCGGTTTGCTGTTTGCACTTCGACGCTTTTAGCTGCTCAAGCGAACTGAATGCCGATGCTGTTGGCTGTTGGCTGTTGGCGAATCAGCGCAACACCAAAAAACAATTGAGAGACCTCGATACTGGCAGAACGACAGTGCATGCAGGTCTGTCTGTTAATTAACAGCGCCACTGTTAATCGCTGCTCCTGTTATCTGTAATTGCGTGCTCAAGCTCACACATACATGTGCATGTACACACCTGGACAGTAAAATAGATTCGAAGACAAATAACTGGTGCATTTTTATTGAATATCATGTCCAATACACAATATATTCATTTCTTAATGAAAACCAAAAGGACCAAGGACATCTCTACAGCGCTGAGGATAAAAGATACAGTGTAAGCTCGAAGAAATTAACAATTACTTAATTTCAATGCTCTGAAGTCATTCGATTTAGTTCGGATCATAGCGTGGAAAAAAATAAAATAAAAACTGACACACCGTTCTCTGGAATGATGAAAATCAAATCAATCAAAATCAACGCTTAAAGAAACATATCTCGCCAAAATGTAAACAATTCCATATTAAACAAACTAATAAATCAGTCATGCATATTGCTTGCCACTAATTGATTGTCTTCACACCTATTCTACTGTCCAGATGTGTATGTGTATGTACACTTCGATGCACTTGAATAGGGACAAGTAAATTTGAAAAAATTTAAAAATCGGACGTAATTTGGACATTGCAAGGGTTGACCGAAAATTCTTCGGAACACAAATAGTACTTAGCCTGCAGATACGAATGAAGCAATAAAAATCTGCGGAAATAATCGGACATTTTTAAAAACAGAAAAAACCTCCAGCAGGTCGGTCATATCCTTATGGGTTCTGGCGAAATCTATGTCAAACTCTTTGTTCTGGCCAATGGACATCCGATCCCAATTGTTGAAATTATGTTAATTTACATTCAATGCAACCGTGCATCCTTACATATGTTAAGTCCCTCGTAAATGCGTACTCATTATGTTAAGCAGTACAATTATGTTAATCAATACTTTATGTTAAGCATCTGATTCTGTCTCAAATAAACTTTCCATGAGTACACAACGACGGTGGTACTTGGGATCTATTATCTTATCCAGGCATTCCCTGACGCGGGGAAACTTCTGTCCAACACCAATCGTGCTTGTGGCTTCCGCCTTTCGTTCGCCCTACGAGGGATAATTTTACAAGTGCTTGGGTTCCCAGATGATCGCATATTCCTTGAATACAGTTCGATGACGCTGATCCTGGCAATTCGAACGTATCATGTCCTTCGGGAATTTGCAAGAATATGGACGAGTTAGAACCTTTTCTCTCATGGCCTGTGTGGCGCCAAAAGTATGCCACATTTTGTTGTAGCTCAATTTAGCCAATGCAGCAACCAAAGTGTGTCACTCAAAGATATCCAATCGAAATGCAGTGTGACCGTATCCCCCAAAAGATACAAGAGCATTTTTGCTAACTTGACTACGAGTTTAATTTTTGAAAACACAAATGCATACTTAAGAATAGCGTTTTTTAGTGTACTTAAATTAAAATAAAGCTATAAAAAAAAATGTATCTTTACTTAATCTCACAAACACATCTACATGAAGAAGCGAAGAACGTTCGGTTAAGATAATACTATGCTCAAGGCATTCTAGATCTATAATCTTTTTCTAGGTCTAAGAAAATTGCTTAATTCTACACTGGTTGCCCCGCCTAAGTAGTCTGGTTCCAGTGCCAAAGATGATGGCCCTACTCTTCAATGTTCCGGTGGATTATAGGGCTTGCCGATGAGTCGTCGCACGACTGACTCGGTGAACCACATCAACAGTGCAATAGCTGTCAGTAAATTGATAGAGAGGATGGTGGCACTGTAGCCAAAGGCTTCAGTGATAACGCCTGCCGAGAAAAACAGAAAAAAAAGACAAAAAACGTTAGAAGGATGCAAAGAGAAGAAGAAGAGCTCTGCAATTGATACGCACCCAGTAGGGGGCCCAAGGCCATCGAGATGAACATGTTGAAGACCAGCTGCAGTCCTGATGCGGCGGGCAGGCGACGCAATGGCACAAAGCTGGGTATGATCAATGGTGAGAATATGGTGCGGAATCCCTTGCCAAATCCAATCAGCAGAAATACGGCAACAATGACTTCGAAAGATGATGTCATTGAGACAATGACACGGCCCACAGCAATGCACATAATGCCGAAGGCAAACAGCAACCGATTATCCAGCTTGACCTTCTCCAAGCAGAGCGGTGCCAGGAAACGCACCGAGATGTCCATGCACGCCAGCAAGGACATGGCTAGCGAACATTGTTTGTCTGAGTAGCCATAGCTGTTCAGGATGAACGGTGTCAGCACCGAGAAGTTCATCTCACCGAACATCATGATGCTCATGCCGATTACCAAATTGACGAATGTAAAATTCCGCAGTAGATCGAGATCGAAGAATTTGGAAACCTTCTGACGGAAGGTCATCTTGCGCTTGGCCTCCTCCTCGGCCTTCTCGTCGGCTTCCAGCACCATCTGTTGCAATCGCAGCGCTTCGGCGGAATTTTGCAGCACCAACTTGTCCTCGGCACAGGTGCACCGTTGAAGCTCCTCGCCGCCGTGCTGGGAATAGATGCTCGTCTTGCTCGCGTATCGAGCGATGTCGTCGCGTTCGCGATGAAAGTAATTTGACTTGGGCAAAGCAGTTGGAGTCGCAGCCGTCATGTTCCGATCTGTCAGCTCTCTGGCCTCCTCCGGTCTGTCCAGATGGTCGCGACTACCCTTTGCTGCCGCCGCCGCCGCCGCCGAAACTGTAACGGATGCCTGACGCAACAGCGCCTGCCGACGCTCCGATGCCAGCGATAGCTTCGATCCAAACCAGCCATCGTTGGCACGGGCTAGCATTGGTGTTCCGGGATCGGTTATCTCATAGAGCGGATTCTCGAGATCGTTGTCAATGAACAAATATTGTGATGAGAAGATGCCACGCTTGGAGCGCTTATGATATTGACAGTACTTGCACTCATAGTCACACCATGGATCAGTGCTTGGCGCCAGCAGATTCCCATTAGCCTCGAGTAGCTCCGGCTGCTCCTTTTGCTCATCATCGCTGTCTGGCTTCTTCGGTTTGCGCACATGCCGCATCACCGGCTGCAATGTGAGGGCGCAGAGTACGGCATTCAGAGCGATGCCCGAATAGATCAATATGGTGCCTTGGGCGCCATAGAAATCCAGCAGAAAGGTGGACACATACGGAAATATAATCGGCCCCAATCCCGTTATTGTCCACGAGAAGCCGGTGGCGCGTCGTCGACTCAGCTTAAAGTATGTGTTTACAGCCAGAGATACGGCCGCCATGGCCATGCCGAGACCCGTACCATAGATGAGGGACAGACAAACAATATACTGCCACACGGTGGTGCAGAAGGCCGATAAGAAGACGCCCAGAAATCCCAAAAATGTGCCCGTTATGGCCACCTGGCGAAACGTAAACCGTCGGAAAATGGCGCCATTGAAAATACCTGCAAAATTAGATTTATAATTATATTAACAAGTATCGAATCATTATGCTTAATAGTTTTGCAAGTCAATTGGTTATTGCTTTTTGCAAGGTTGAATAATCATTAAATTGCTCAGAAAGTTTGGTAACATAATCTCTAAGATTGCGGGAGATATAGGCTTTCGAAATTATCGAGGCGTGACCAAGACATTATCTTATCAATCTGAGTAAATACCATTGTATTATGAGACCGTTGAATAAAGTATGTTCAATGTATTGAATAATCGGAAACAGATTAAGCCCCAATTAGAGCCCCACTAATCCATTATTATCATTTTTAATGAATGATATTTGTTTTTACTATTAAGTCTGTATAATAGGACGAGAGGTGCTAACCGGTTTCACCTTTCAATGACAGCTAATATTTTTTAGCAGGTTGTATACCATATGTACTCTATATAGTATATCTATATATGTATATATACTACTCTACTAATAATATGGTGTGCACAGCTTACCCACTATCGAGGAGAGGGTCATCACCACATTCACAATGATTGTCGTTTCCTTGGCATCAAATCCCAGCGATGCCATGCGCACCCTGTATATCAGGCCATACTGCTGCAGCGCTGGAAACATAAAGAACTGGGGATGCCAGTGATTGTCAATTGGATTGCTTGCTTTATCCGTTTGGAGCACCTTCAGCTACTCACATTGTTGAGGCCCGCTGCGAGACAGATGATCCAACCCCAGCCGCCATCGGGCGCCACAAAATCGGGGCCCAGATCGCTCTTGTCGCGACGCTTCGGCTTCCTTGGCTTCGTTGTCTCATTGTAGACACTTGCGTAATTCTTCTGGGTGAGCGTTGACTTCTCCATGTTTGTGGCGGCCTGATGTCAGAAGCTCCTGTAATCCGGTTATGCAAAACGATAACGATATCTTAAAAACAACCATATAGCAATTCAGGGTATTTTTGTAAAAGACTAAAGTCAAGTTAAGTTAGTGATCGAATCGGGATTTGGTTATTTTGATCTCAGCAACTGATTATTATATTATATTATATTAATACACATCACATTGTTCCGCTTATATATTCTGTTTAATTAATACTTTTATCAATACCCTCTAACGGTTGCTCAATTGCATAATTATTAGTTTAATCTTAGATCTGATGCGAAAGAACCAGTGCCTAGCAACAAGCAAGGTAAAATCATATTTTGAGGCCAAGATCTATATGCTGACATCACGTGAGAGGCGCATATCGATAAGCGATTGAGTATCTGTATCCATAAAACTTAAACTCAATGCGAATTTCCAGAGCAATTTAAGTGATTATGTGAATTGATGAACGTTTTAGAATCTGTCTTGAAGTGCCATAGACGAAATAGTTGTTCGATATTGTCGCCATTTGATTGTGGTGGATAATTGTGGACTATCAATGAGGAATCCATCGACATGGCACACCCCATTATTATGACTGCCTAATGCTAGATAATGCTCTAATTGCTAATTGGCATTGCAGCCGGGACAACGTTTGCCCATCCCGTACATATTAGGGGCGGGTCTATCGTAGACTCATATATATTTTTTTTCTATTTTGTTGTGGTTGCTTTTTTCATATACGGGCGCGACACTAGAGAGACTAGAAAAGGCGGCAATCACTTTAGCGATTTTGTATGCAAAACACGACGATGCGAGTAGAACAGACTCCTGCAAGAGACCAAAACCAAAAGGAAATCACTTAGCGGGTGTGCCCGGTTCAGCGGGATCAATGCATTCCGATGCCATCGAGCTGGCCTCTTAACGGCCAAACAGGGGAACAGACGGGAACAGTCGTAAACTCAAAGCTCAAAACCAGAACGAGAACCAGAACAGAACTTCGGACGGGAGAAAAGCAGGGGAACAGTTTCGCAGTCATTTGGTTCTTCATTAAAAAAAATGAAACAGCGACAAAAACAAAAATAAAAAAGTAAAAATGGTTTAGTTGTAAAAATAATGAAGAGACTAAAATGTGGGAAGGATGAAAGAGGAAGAGGAGTTGGGAGTGCTTGGCTTCTATTTATGCAGCGATAATTCGGAGACGAACTGAGTGTCACAGACAATAACACTGGATGCTGGATGCTGAATGCTGGCACTTGGCACTTGGCACTTGGATGTCTTCATTTAGATTGAGATTGAGATGGTGAACGTCAAGCGTCTTGTTTTTGCCATTGAACTCCATCGAAGCGTGCCATAAATTGACGCCCGCTGTCAGAGATTCAAGTTCCAAGAGACTGTCGGTGTCGTTGTCGTTGTCGGTGTCAGTGTCAGGAGACAGTCCACCCAGTCCACGCATGCTGTCTGGCGAGACATTGAAGCAGTGATCGCAACAGGAACTAAGAAAGGGGAGCAGCAGCACTTAACAGCTCCCCATCGATCAACGATGGTGCTGTGCCTGCTGCCTGATCTGTGTGCATGTCAAAACTTTCGCTTAGCCAACCAAAGACGAGTTAAGACACACACTTCGTAGCTACCATTACTGGCAAAAAAAATAACAAAATTAAATGAAATAAAATAAAAAATAAATATAGATAATACTACTTAAAAAGCGTCATCCTCGTCATCGTTATTACCGGTTTTCAGTCTAAACTTGCCGCATATGTGATTTGTTATTTGTCGTCGCCATAGCGTGATAACATTGTTTTTTGTTTTTTTTTTCTGTTTTTTTCTGTTTTTTGTTTGTTTTTGCAAGTCATGCCGCGTGGACAGTAATAGTAAACGCTCGCCTATTAGCATGACAACACAGAAAGCCATCGTCATCGCATTAAATGATTGTTCTCAATATACATATATGTATATATATATATATAGAAATATCGAATCGTGATCATGTACATATGTAGCTGCTAGCAAGCTTTGTAGCTGTAGCGCCGGCTAACGGTTAACGGTTATTTGAGTAAGCGTATTTACTTTTTGTTTATTTGATCCAGAGCAGACGCAACGATTCAAATGAAATAAGTTTTCAATCACCATCGATATCCACAATTCTCAAACTCGATTTGAAGCCCACTTGATGATGGATGCTAGTTAAGTTACAAGACTAATTAAGAATATAAACAAATGCATTTGTGGAAGAGGCGCCACTAGCTGAAGTGATGTATTGAAACAGATGTGTTTTGTAACTAAATCACAGCAAGAAGAAGAAGAAGAAGAAGAAGACGAAGGAGATATCGACCAAGCTCTCCTTTTCTCTCTCTCTATCTCTGTCTCTCACTCTGTGCACCAGTTAAGGTAATTAGTCTGTGCCGTCGACTCATTCAAAGATAAGGCAGAGGCACAGACACAGTCATCGATATACATGTGTAGATAGATAGGCATTGATGATGGCGGCGCTATTGATTATGTCGTTCTCTTTAACATCACTTTCTTACTCCTCCCTCTCCCTCACTCTGTGTGTGTGCGCGCGCGTGTGTGTGTGTGTGTGTATGTGTGTGAGTGTTATCAGCATTAAACACGGAGCCAGAAGACAAATAATGAAACACTTGTTCCTCAAGTTCACATATTTGTACACTTAGGGGTATATACTGCAGTAGTACAAGGTGTTGCACAGGTGTATCTAATGATGTTGAGGAGCGCACCTTAAAGATGTCTAATTTAGTGTCTGCCCGTGTGTCTGAGTGCGTGTTGGTGCATGCACATGCATGCCTCTTGTGTCCGTCGCTTGAAGCGGAAGTTGGGGTTTCGTTTGTGTTGTCGCCAATCAACTGGCAGCTTGTTCGCCATTTAATTGAGATTAATCAGGCGGCGCAATTTCTTAATTATATACACATGCACATACATATACACATATATCTACATCCTTATACATATGCACTAAGCGATAATAGTACGCTAAAATCAACATAAGCAAATATATGTATGTGCGAAAATTCTATATTGTTGTGTCTAAGAATCAAGCAATTCGATCAGCATTTTGATTGTTTCTGAAGAAAATCAATTTACAATTAGCAATTACATTTCACAGTTTTATGGATACACTTGTTGCTTTGTTTTGTCGCTCAGTGTACGAGGAGTCCAGCCAATGGCAAGACAATTGTGTTTCGTCCCCTTTGAGTGCCATTCAATTAAATTGTGTCAATGAGTGTTGATTAAAGCCCATAGATATGCGTTCAAGTTACTGCCCAGTTAATGGAGCGCTTATTGGTTTGTGGAACAACAAAGTAGATGGTTACGTGGGAATCAACCAGCCATAGATACACACATTTCTCTCTCTGCATGTGTGTGTGTGTGTGTGTGCTCAATCTCAATCAATTGTTTAGTCGAGGTGGCAACTACTAATTGACCGTTTACCACTCGTGTCTAGACAACACCTACTGTTTAACATATAAAATCTATAGATCGTTGATCTAGCAATCACAATTCTTCAGTAATATAATAATAATAAATATCTTGACCTGTGCTCTTTGTCCAGTCAGAGTTACACAATTGTTTCGTTCGCTGCTACCACAACCAAACTGTACTATTGGATCAGATAACTATAACTGAGCCCTTACATAGATTCGAATAATTATTATGACACCAGTGCAACTGCGATGACTCATGGGAACACACAGATGTTAACTTCTATCGACTGTTCAAATTAATGATGGTTCAATGAAGCAAATTACAAAATTAAAAATTTGCACTGTCATCAATTGTTTAAATGTGATTCAATAAAATGGGTTCATGTTGCCAACTATTAATTACGCAACATGACATGCAACATTCAAATGCAAAACCCAGTTGCATTTTCTTTTGTCAGGTATTGCACGCCAATTATTTCAAACTTTGTCTTCCGAAGGTTTCTCTGTCTCTTTGTCGTGGCTATTGTTTGAAGTCCGGATTGCATGTTCCTGCAGTTTGTGTGTAAGAGAAATGCATTTAATTAAACATTTCTTGCCATTGATCATAAGGGGGCGTGTTTTGCCGTTGACATTTTGGTTATGCTTTATGTTTCGAGATTATATTTAGCTGCATTCGGACTATTGTTCTTGCCTCGCTGCGTGTGTTCAGTTTATTTGATTGCTGTTGAAGTACAGCTGCACACAAAGGTTGCCACAAAATAATCCCAACACACGACACATTCTCACATGTGTCGCGCCCCTTTGTACCTCGTCCCGGAGTTTGGGTTTTTTCTTTTTGTTTTTTTTTTTGTTTTTGGTTCAAATGCTTGCTTATGCATTTAATGCGCATTTCAAGTCAACTTTATTTCTGGGTCTTAAGGCAGAATTTTTGAATTTGGTTTTCGGCGCAGCCATCCAAATAAACTCACGTACTTCAATTTGACTCCGCTAAAGTGTGTGTGCGGTGCGTTAAGTGTTTCTGTGAAAGGGAATGCAAGTGAAATCCAATCCGTATTGCAGCCAGCCCAAAAAGCCACTTGAGATCGACTAGAACCGAATACCCCATCATCATTCAATGCTAATTCCACTTGGGTGAGCTGTCAAGCATCATTTGAACGAGATCCACCAACTGACAGATAAATTGAGAGAAATTCCCTTACATGTACACAATCTACATCTACATAATCCATGGGAGAGCGTAAATACTAACGAATTTGATGGCCAACGCCTGCTTATCTTTAAGCCAGAGACTTATCGATTGGCATGTTTATTGAAAGTGATTTCAATTCTAGCGATAAGTGCCCCCACTCCGCTTCCCCTCCCCCTCCCCCTGACTTCTATTTTAACCGTTCGAAATTTAAGTAAAAACTACATTTATACTGTTTATATCAGTGACCAGACTAGACTGATAAACTAAATGCGGGTCCGACTAACTAAAAACAGTATGTATTATGTACACTGGCAGAAAAACGAGCCACTTGTGTTTTAGTTAAATGGGTGTATACAAATCTACATATTAAACTACAAACAAACATTCTTTTTTATGCATGCAAGCATTATTTAATCACACTGATTTAAATCATTTATAAATTTACTTAAAAATGTTTGATGCCTAAGATTCTAAATTTGGATTTGAGCCAATAACACATTATAAATTCCTATGCAAATTTGAATACTTTCCGCTTATCAGAAAGTCTATTATTAACTTCTCAATAGGAGAAACCAAAAAAAAAAAACCCACAGATAAGCAATAAACTTTTGTTAGTGTAGTTGTGGTTGTTAAATAAGTTTGCTGGTAGAGGGACTGATGTATATTAAAATATTTCCAAATCAATGTTAACTCGAATAAATTCAACTCAAAACCCAATGCTTAAACTTTAAAGCTACGTATTTTAATGTAGCCTTGATCCTTCCTCGGCATGGACCTCCTCTCTAACAACATGTTTCCTGTTGATGAGTTGCAAGCACGCCGCAGTTTGCTTTAGCATGCACTTTTCGCAATCACATTTTATCTCGCTACTCCACCTCGGACACAAGCCACACGCAAAGTAATTTAATAAAAACAACAAAAACAAAACATATATATTGATGATTCAATTTTGTAAACAGGTTTATTCGTTGGCTTTGCAAACATTTTTGGTTAAACTCAATTTAGGCCTTGAGCCTGCAGGAACCCCCGTTGGGGCAGTTGTCAAAGGGCGCATGCCACAGGCCAGACTGCTTGTTTTATTTTTTTTTTTATCAACACTTGTTGCTATTGGTTAACTTACACGGTAGTTTTTCTGTTTTCATGCATCGGCGTCAGCATTGGCTGCGTCAAACTAGACGTTGTTTTGTTCACTTGCTTGGCGCTTTTTTGTTTCATAAATAAAAAACGGCGACTGGTTAAGACTACACAGCAAAAAAATAGTTTGGCTAATTGTCGTTTGGTGAATTTTGCACAAAAGAACGCACGGGTTTAATTGAGCGCGCTGGAGTGTCAACAAAAACTCGGCTTATAGAATATAAATTTAAATGTAAATGTTGATTCAGATGTGATTGAATGTATGGCAGTACATTCTCAAACACACACACATACGCACAAACACACACACGGTTCTTTGGCTCAACTGACTGTACCGTTGTTAACTGCTAGGCGTCCAGCACTCGACTTGCTTGGCAGCAGATACTGCCGTCTGCTTTATAGCTACATACCCTACACTCTCAAGAGCGGCGGTTTGGCGAGCATGCCAAACTAATGTTAGGTATGTAACAGTGTCTGAGTGAGAAGTGACACCGGTCATCTCAACATGTACTGTCTATATAATAACAATTATGTCATATGCCATACATTTTATTTATAAAATTTGCCATTTTTTTTATGGAATTGGACATCGTAAGTTTGAAAACTCTAAAAAAACATACAAGGCTTTTATTGAATTTTGATTATTTTCTTGTTAATGACCAATAATATAGTATTGTACGTGGAGGCCAGGGTGGAGTTACAGAGTATTCATAGCGTTGTTTGAACATGTTTATTAGCTATCACCAGACACACACACACACACTGACTCTCAATTTGAGCACTGAAATCAGAAGAGCAAAGAGAGTAAAGCAATTGGTGCGGAGGCAAAGCGTTAACTGTTAACCGAATGCGTGGGCTGCAGCAGACAAACCGGGATTAGTAGTCTGCAAAGACCATGCACTTGACCACTTTTCTCTCTCAATATTCGTCTCCCGCTCTCTCTCTCTCTCTCTGTTTCTATTTCGGTCTCTAGCGCTATCATCGTGTGTGTGATTCGCACATGGGTAAAGGCAACAGCAGCAACAATTAAACATTCATGCTAACGTTGGCATTTTCAATTTTTTAATGCGACGATCAGTTCGACTGACACTGATACTGATATAGCAGCAGGGCAGCAGCGGTTGCGGCAGCGGCACTTTGATTCTAATGCTGACCAGCTGTCGAAATCTTTCGCATTATAAATCTTTATCCGGCCAAACACAAAAATTCAAAACTAAAGGAAAAAAAACCAATTAAAAATCAGGTAGATTCACCGAGAGGTTGATGGATAATTAACGACAGAGTGATTTTATCGATGTACAATATATGTATAAGTACATACATATACAGTACACATTTGTACTTATCATTTAGCGTTCTAAATAATTTTTGAATTATGCAAGAAACTAGTGAACAAGTGACGCAACTGAAAGCCTAACCTTACAATACACATTACAATATATATATACAGTGGCGGCCAGCTTATTTGGATCAGTGTCAAAAAAAGTAATTGCCTGCCATAAGCTAATTAGTTATTATTTTTCAAAAATTCCAAAGACCGATGGTAGGTACATATATTACCTGCTAGGTAGAGTTATGTAAAAAAGTATCCTATTTTGAGGGGAAATTTTATTTGGATCAGTCTAAATAAAATAATATATTTGGAGTATAAAAACTTAAATAAGGATGTTAATACTTAGTATGATATCCTTTAGCCTTAACAACTTCCCTTAACCTATTATTCATGGAAGATACCAACTTCCTGGGAGCTTCTGGGCTGATGCTGCTCCACTCATCCCGCACAGCAGTTTTGAGGTCTTCTTTGCTGGATACTGCTCTGCTTCCGGATGTTATTTTCCAGCAGAGCCCACAAATTCTCAATAACATATAAATCTGGAGACTGGGCCGGTGGAATTATCATGTGGGTGCAGTTCCTGATGAGCCAGGACTGTACTATCTTGGCCTTATGCTTGGGATCGTTGTCCTGGTGGAACCGGAAAGTACGTCGGATTCCTACTTTCTCGGCACTTTGGAGTAAATTTTCCTTCAGTATGTTGAGGTACACATTCTTGTCCATTGTTGTTTCAAAAATCACAAAATTCCCGAATCCGGCTGACGAGATATATACTCATACCATGTCACTTCCTCCACCATGCTTGACTGTTGCCTTTACGTGTTTGGAATTCAGGTCAGTATTGGATTGTCGCCACACACAATTCCGTCCGTCTGAGTCAAAAACTGAACTGAACTTCGACTCATCTGCAAATATGACTGTGTTCCAGTACTCCAAATCCGTGTACAAGTGGTTTTTGGCGAACGTCATCCAAGTCCCTTTACTTTGTATGCTTATAAAGGGCTTCTTCCGTGGCACTCGGGCATTAAAGTCATGTTTGCGCAGAAACCTGCGCACAGTTTCCACACAGCACTTTTTCCCCATTTCATCCTGCACCTGTTGAGTCAGTTTTGGAGCCGATAGCTTGGGATTTCCCCTTATTTTCCTGATGATCCTACTTTTTTACATAACTCTACTTAGCAAGTGGGGAAACCGCAGTTTATTGGGGTCATATATTAATTTTGGTGGTTAATATATGTACCTAGCATCGGTCTTTGGAATTTTTGAAAAATAATAACTAATTAGCTTATGGCAGGCAATTACTTCTTTTCTTTGACTCTGTGCCTAATAAGCTGGCCGCCACTGTATCTATGTATATATCTGAGTATTCTATAAGTTATTAGAGACGTGTAACTTCTCACGCGCCAATTTATTATCGATTAGCTCTGAGCATGGCTTGACTGATGCCAACTCAGCGCGCGTCGATATAACTCATTCGCTTTTCAGTTTTCACTGATTCTCGTTCGCGGCTTCTCTCTCTCTTCTCTCTTTCTCTCTGTAACTCTCTAACTCTCCTCTCCGTTCTCTTTCAATCGTCAGCGCTTGTTAACAGGTGCTTTGCTATGCCTCAGAACAGATATAACATTAGTTTTGGCGAACACAACAAGCAAGATAAATATATGGTAAATACAGCCATATATATGTACATATATATAAATAGGAAATAGTGTGCAATTATCGCAAAACTAACATAAATACTGTGTGCAAGTGTGAGAGCGCGTGTGTATGTGTGTGTGTGTGCGGTGTGAATGTGTATGTGTATATATGTGCAAGCGTGGATGACAATCAACATTCATGTATTATATTTCACAATGGGAACTCATAATATTAGATAGCAATAAGTGGAACACGCAACAAATCGCAAACCTTTTCGGCTTTGCCCACAGCACGAAAAAGTCAATTAACAATGATTCGGACCGCTTGCAGATCCGAGAGTGGATCTTTTATACATTTTATAATTTGAATAATCCCTCTTTTAATAGGAACTTCTACTAATAAACTAATAATAAATACACACAAAATAGAGACACAATTTAAAAAATAAAAAAATTAAGATCATTTATAGTATATGGTTTAATGAACTAGTTTTTGAACAACTCTCGTTTAATCAAGTCTGAAATTTGTTTAGCTACATCTGTATCTTTACCTGCTCATATGCGTGCTGTTTGCCTAGATTGGCTAATGTACATAGCTACTCCCATATATGTATTAGCCAGATTAAGTGGGCTTTTGCACAGAGCATTTTCATTGTCTTAAATATTTATAATATTTGTTTTCTTTTTTTATTATTTCGCATTCATTATGAGTCATTAATATATGGCGTATACTTATGTAAGCTTTGTAATCATTTAGTATATAGCATAAATATAGCATATATGTACATATGTATGTAGTCTGTAGGTTTAACTGTTTTTGCGTGTTTCGCCTCACTTACATACATACATACATATGTATAAATTCATTTGATAACGACAATCAATTTCAAACCAAGTTAAAGTGCTGCAAATCAATTTCAGTTTGTATCGCATTAGAATTTCAATAGTATAACATAACTATTTACACAAAATAAAATTGGACTCTGGAAAGCATTGAATATCAATTAAAATATAAATTCTACTTTTCTCTTGGTACAATTTCGAATATTAAAAGTTTGCTTTTGTTCTTTCGTCAATCTGCGTTATCTATGAAGAACCACTTCATGTTTTCTACTTTGGACTGTGCACTTGACTCATAGCTGAAGTTGTTTAGGTTTTTTTTTTGGCTCAGTCATTTTTCGACTTAACAGGTTTATACATATAGTTCAATTCGTGACAAATACACCCTTTTTATGAAGTAAAATAATTGGTCAAATAAGAAAATCGGTCGATTTCTGAGCGAATCGACAATGTTGATTTTGATTACTTAAATACGACTAGAAATAGCGTGGTCTGCTTGGACACTGATTGTCTGGTTGATCGAGTTTTAGTTTTGCACTATTTGTGGATCCGCAGTTTGCATTTGCATTCACCAATGCATTTATGCAAATTCTTAATTTAACTGCCACGTTGCGCCTGTCGCTGCCAGGCACCAGGATGCACATTTTAGCGTTTAGTTTATTGGCCGAGTTCAGTCAGCTTACAAGCCGCACTTGGCAACTGGCAACTGGCAACTGACAACCGGTTTTTGATGATCGACAGGCCAGCTGGTCAGCACGGCTGAGGCTCTCTAAAGCAGTCAAAGGACGGTTGCACGTTTCGGTACGGTTCCACACACGCACTCACGCACACACACTAACACACATGCACACGCAAAATACCTATTTCGCAACATTGTTAGTTACTTGTGGCATTGCCTGCCACGCTATACAATTACCGCCAGTTGCATGACACATCGCCCGATGAGGAGTCGCCGGCATTAATCGGTTAGGAAATACACTCTCAGCTGATAACGGGTTGGGCGTAGCCAAGAAAGGAGGTTCCTAGTAATCTATCTTTCAGTTTGATAACGTTTGGTCTTAAATTGTGGAAGATATAGAATTTACCAACTTTTGGAGATGGGAGAGGGCGTGGTCCAAAAATTGTTTCTCCTTTTTGAAGTGTGTTACTAGAAATATAAAAAGATTGAATGAGAATGAAGATCAAGCCGAGGACTATATACGCTTGCTTATTGAATGATGGCAAGGTTTCTGCTTCGAACAGGTGTGGATTATAATTTATAATATCTGATATTAAATTCAAATTTGTATTTTTTTTAATATTTATTGACTGTTAAATCAATAAATAAATAAATAAAAATATATCTAATATATATCTTCAATCCACAATTTTTAAGGGTAAAGATAAATCCTTTTCGAGATACTATTTGGTTTCATAACTTTGGGATAGTAAATTGCAAGATTAACCTCTGTAAGAGGTTTATTTTCCAAAACATTTGTAAAGGATTCTTGAGCAGGTTAATTAAAACATTCCCAATCAAAAATACATATTGTATATATAAATTTGCAGCTAGTCCACAATATTAATTTCAAGATATTCGTTTTTCTGGTAGTTGCTCGAAATCATTTCAAATCGAACAAATCGAATTTGTGTGTTCAAGTCTGAAGCGTCGAGTCTGTGGCATTCCACAAGTAGTGTGCAAAGTGTTTTAAATCGTCGCAATACTCTTGCGGACTGTAGGGTATCAACATCAATTTCGAGTGAATAAATCAATTGTAAATTGATTGGCGCACGCGTCAGTATCGAAGCTTAAGCATCAACCAGACAATTAAATTCAATTCAATTCAACACAATAAAATAAAATCGGTTTTTGAAATTGGATAGCTTACGCATATTATTAAGAGTTATTATAATTATTAAACATAATTTGCTACATTCAAATATATACAAAAATGTACAATACATTATACAAAAAAATACAACAATAAAAAAAAACACATACATATTTAAATCATAATAATAATATGAAGTCAAATCAAAAAAAAAAAAATTAATGTCGACTAACTATACGACGCTATGTGGATGGGTTGGAGGGGTTACGTGTTGGTTGCTGGACTGTTGGGCTGTTGAATCCCTCCTGATTGGCGGCGTCTGGCACGGATGCAATCCTCTAGATACCAAAGGGCAATCGCCATTACGCAGAGCGCATTTAAACAGTTGAGGGTGAAGGCATAGCTGGTTGCATCCCGTATCAGACCTGGTTGGAGTGATGGATGTGAGTGTATGTGTGTGTGTGTGTGTGTGTGTGAGGGGGGAATGTTAAAATGTTGACATTGTTAGTAAATAGTAAAACATTAAGACATGCAAAAGAAAGAAAAAAAAAAACACAGAGATTAAAGCAAATCATTCCACACTCACCGATTATGGGTCCGAATGCCATTGAAAATGTTCCAGACATCAGCAGCTGAAGGCCGGCGGCGGCGGGTAAACGCTTCAGTGGCACATAGCTGGGTATTATCAAGGACCAGAAGACGGTGCGGAAGGCCTTATTCAATCCCAGCCAGAGAAAGATGGCAGCCATCACATAGAACTCGCTGGTCATCGAGAGCAGGACCCGGCCAAAGCACATGCCAAGTATGCCCACCACAAAGAAGGTGCGATTGCTGCAATTGAACTTGGCGGTGATCAGCGGTATGAGGAATCTTATGACCAAATCGAAGAACCCCAGCAGGGACATGGCAAATGCAATTTCGTTGTGATCGAAGCCCAAATCACTGAGAATGAACGGTGTCAGAATGGCAAAATTGATTTCCACAAAGTTAATCAATGTGATGCCAACGGCCAGATTCACATAGGTTATGTCGCGCAACAGATCTAAATCGAAGAAGATGACAATCTTGTGGAAAAATGACAATTTCTTTCGCCGCATCAACTCCCGCTCATCCTCCAACTGTTGTTGCGCCTTCGCCGTCAGCAGTGGATATGTGTTCAGTGACTGCTGTTCCGGTTTGTCAGCCGGCTGCTTCTCATATTCATAGTCAGACGTCTCGTCGTTGGCCAGGGAATGTGACTCCTCCTTGATGCTGTGGCTGACAGAGATGCTGCGCTGCTTCCGACCGACAGAGTCGCGACTGCTGAGACGTCTCAGCTCCATGTGGGCAGCACCATGCTCAGCTGCCTGCTGCTTGTCCCACGTGTTGAGTCGATTCCTTGTGCCGGCGCTGTTGAGCGAGGCACGCGATCCAAACCAGCCATCGTTGGCACGTGGCAACACCGGCGTCTCTGGCTCGACGACATGCTTGATGATATCATTGTCCTCATCCTCCAAATTCGCCTGCGTCTTTGGGGGCTGCAACGCTTCCGCAGCCTTGTCCCGCTTCACCACATGCCACTTGACCGGCTGATAGATCAGCGAGCAGGCGATCGTGTGCAGCGAGGCGCCAGCGAACAGCATCGTTGTGCCCTGGACACCAAACTGCTTCAGCATGTAGGTGGCAAAGTAGGGGCACACTATCGGCCCCAGACCGGCAACACCGAACTGATATGCGGTTGCCGTGCGTCGCTTCACCTTGAAATATGTGTTGACCGCCAGCGAGGAGGCAGACACCGTCAGTCCACGTCCAAACCCATATAGTATTGAGAAGCTCAACAGGTATGTGGTGAACGTGTCAGCAAATGACATCCAGAAGAGACCCACAAAGGTCAGCACTGAGCCAAACAGCGCCACCACTCGAAACGTATACCGACGGAACAAGGGACCATTGAGCAGACCTGACGAAGTGGACAAAATTGGATTTGCTAATTAATATAGAAATGCAAATATTTAAACATATCTCAGACTATATATAGAACTCAGAATCTAGAATCCAAAAATTACTATCAAATACAAAAGAAAATGTGCGAAATGGGCATATTTTCAAAATTAATTCCCAATTCGTTCTACAAATGTTTGAGATTGATTGAGAATATCTATGTTTATACATTGAGTCTTATTTATCGATTGGAGTTGGCTTTAATTCAATTTTATTAATAATTCTGATTTCATGTTTCAGTATTTATACTCATCTATCATTTTCTTAGAAAAATATCAAAAGCCCAATTTCATCATCATTAGCAAGATATGTAAAATGATATGTTATTATACCCTTGTATATTTTATTGTGAAGAAGGAAACGTCTCCGGAACTCTAATGCATATAAATAGTCTAGTTCAGAATCATTAGTTAAGCCGATATAGCTATGTCCACTATATAGTATAGAACGATGAGTTCTTGTATTAACAACAGTTTTTTGGTTAATCATGTTATCCAACTCACTAGTTGGTTCAACTATCAAGATCGGGTTACTTCATCATATTCATAAATTTGTAGTAAATTAATTTCTTCTTGAAACTGAAGTTGGTCCCTGATTTGTTGCTGCGAAGATTCGTTCCGATCTGAAAACTCACCCGTGAAGGCAGAGACAGCGACCTGGGTGTTGATAATGGTGGTAAGCTCGGAGCTGCTGAGGCCCAGACTGGCGAAGTGGCTGCGAAAGATGATGCCAAACTGTTGGGCCAAAGCAAAAGTGACAAGCTGGAAAAACAAATAAATACACATATTCAGTAGTGATAAATGGTTGGCATCATGAGTCTCCATCTCATCTGAGATCTGAGATCTGATGTGATCTGATCTTTGTACATACAATGTTGACGCCACTGGCGATGGCCACCAACCAACCCCAGCCGCCATCGGGCGCCACAAAATCATCGCCCAAGTCGCTCTTGTCCCGTCGCTGCTTCTTTATGGCATTTCCTCCACCTGCTCCTCCTTCAGCTGTTGTTGTTGTCTGCTTGGGTGGTTGCTCGTCATACTTTGCTGTTTGTTGCAGAGCTGGCTCCTTGGGCGTTTTTAGTATGCCGCTGTTATTGTTGCTGTTGATGTTGTTGTTATAATAGCTGGCCGGGCTGCTGGTGCTGCCAGTTTTGTAATCAGTCATCGTTAATGGCAAGGTTTATTATTGTTGCATCACTGGGTGGTCACTGATCTTGACTGGTTTCTAGAGTCTGCAAGAGGTTAAAGATTGATAAGATAGGCGGTGCACATTGCACGCAAAGCGAGCCAAGTCCATATTATGGCCAAAAGGTCAGACTGATGTCTAATATAATAATTGTTTATACACATAACAATATAATGTGCCAGTCATTGTGACTGTCTCGTTTAGACAGATAGATCTCGCCTATCAGAGTATTCAAATAGCCATCCAAATGTTGCTACACATATACGTATGTATATATATATATATATATATATAATAATAAACCAACAAATGAAATATAAAATTGAAATGATCAAGAAGAGAGAGTTTTGGCAATAGGGAATACTTTTGCCATTGCTATTTATATGCAAATACATGTTTATATAATTCTATCCATATCGCTGGCGAACTGCAAATAATAGCCTCCGTTAGTTAATTATGTTAGTGCAAAAAGTAGAAACACTTCAACAAGCTAAGATAAGCCTATAAAAATAAATCGACGCGTTATTAATTAAAAGCTTCTTCGGGTTGGCTGGTTCACACAAAAAATCAGCACTGATAAGATTAAATGCCATCCCTTTGTATCTCCACAAATAGCATTCGAATAATGCTACTATTATTATTATTATTATTATTATTATTATTGTTATTAGAACTAACAACGGTGGGAAACAGAGAGACTGTTGCTCAGTCAGCTCGCTCAGTTTACTAAACCAATTTTGTTAATTATTCGCGTTTTGTGTTACTATTTGATCAACTTCAAATAGTACATTATAGTTTCTAAACTGTGGCACATTAGTTTTTATCAGTCGACAATAATAATTACAGTGCACTTATGGGAGCCCGGAACAAACACACCGAACTCAAGGTGGCCTCTGATCGAACTGAACACAAATGTTATGTGGCTTTCTCCTTTTTTTGTGGTTTTTTTTGTTGGTTTTAATCTGAGAACGTGACGACAGCAAAAGTAACACCCATTATATACAAATAACCAAAAACAAAAAAATCGAGAAAAAAGACAAAAAGAACTCATTAATTGTCGTTGCTCTTGTTGTTATCGCCAAAAGGCGAGTTTATCCGCCGAATTTTTTTTATCGACCATAGTGATTCGACTTTGAGGCCCCCGCAATATAAGCCCCTATACATATGTACACAAATACATATCGCTGTCCGAACGCTCATAAATGCCATTGACGGCGATATCGAGTCAAAGCTATCTTCCGCTTTTCGTATAAGAAAACCAACAACCAGCGGCAAAATCGAACATTTGAAATTGGCACGCGTTGATAAGCCAGAAACAGTTCCACTTTTAAATTACCCCCTGCTTTTTCAGGCCACACCTCTTCACCACATTACCTCCTCCACCTCTCCTCCAGGTCCACATCTTTATCTGCTTGCTAACGGTCAAACTTGACCAGTGTCCATATTATATTATCAAATAATACACTTGTATAAATATATACATACATATATAAATATATCGTAAACTTCAATCGCACCACTTTCTTATGGTAACATGGAATATGGAATTCGGCAAACGGAATACGGAATACGGAATACGGAATATGGGTGTGGAACTGAACTGGGCCAGGGTTTATTGGTGCAATATAGTTGTGTGGACTGCTATAGAGCCAAAGCTGAACTGAAGGGTGCACATTGTCCAACGTGATAAGCGAAGCTGAACGAGACCGAGACCGGGACCGAGCCGAGCTATCGAGTCGGATACCCGAGAGAGTCGAGCTTTGATCAGCTCTGACGAGTTCATATAATCACAATAATAGTAATTAAACTGAACGAATTTTCAACTTTAAATTGCACTCGATAGCAGCTGTATCATAGCAATTTGATAACTATTCACTCGACAGGAAGAACCGCTATCTTATCTTATGAGAAAGTTTCCAAATCCTAGTGCACCCGAGTCCAGTTCATATCAGACCGATTTTATAGATGCAAGTATATGTATTGTGGTACGATTGGGGCATATGTATTGACAGACAGATATATTTTATGATTTGGCAAGATAGATTTGAAGTTAGCATGGAAACAGAGAGACTGCTGATCAGGAATAAAGATTTACTCTATAGGTTAGTTATTCAAAACCATTGTAAGGGATGTGATTATGAAAGAGCTTTGGTTTTTTGGTTTTGGTTTTTTGGAAAATTGATGTGACGTTATTTATTGTTGATAATTTCTTTGAAAATGTGTAGATCTGAGCACACCTAGAGCATAGTGGCAACTTAAGTATACATCTGAAAGATTTTATGGTTTATTTGAGAATTGTGATATTTATTTACGCTCAACACATGACTACCACGATATACTTTAGCATTACTTTAGCATCAATTATGTTCTATTTTCCCAACCCTAATGGCAAATAAGTCGGTTGCTGATCGTTCAACGGCGATAAGGGAACTTCGTTCACAGCGGTAAGCTGTAAACTGGAACGGGACACGTGAATCGTCAAATCAGGCCAAAGTAATCAATCAAGAAGTACGCGGTGGCCCTGGTGACGATCACCGCTGTCCGCAAAGCAAAAACATATTTGATATATACACATATGTATATATATATAAATATGTGTATATATCTATGACAAAATGGCACAAAGATTCTGTGATTTTTTATAAAGCAACTATATACATATACAGTTCTATTCTCGCTTGATCTGACAATCATTATCAGCAGAGATTGCCACGAAATGAAACATTTTTGTATTTTGTGATTATGAAATATTTGAAATACGCATTTCGGTACAATATAGAAACATGTTTATGAACTGACTGGCACAGTAGACAATCGAGTTGTGAGCCAGGCTAAGCAAAGAGCAAACATTTGTGCAAATAAAGCTCAGCGCTATGAACTTTAGTTAGTGGCATCATATCTCATCACATTATCACACACTCCATAAAGACACCAAGATACTGTTGGATTAGGCTAATAAAAGAAACCAGGCAGGCAGACAGGCAGCCAGGCAATTGCCAGGTTGTTTGCTTTTTGTTAGCCACCGTGTGAAGTCAACTGTGAATTATTGGCGGGGCAATAAGGTGGTAAGCCGCGTGCGCCGACGCAATGAGCCAATTTAGAGCTCTTGACGCGTTTAATTGATTGACCGGCTCTGTGATAGCTGATAACTGGTCAAAGAGATGGACTCGTTCACTGGTTAACAGCTTAACGACATCTGACACCTCCTCCTCCACCTCCTCTTCCTAGATGTGCACCCATAACACCAACACAATTTGTCATGAATCACAAAAACTGATAGATAATAGATAGCCATAGTTTATGTGGGACACTAAAAGCACAAATTGAGTCAGCTGCACACGTGCATTTATTATTATTATTATTTTTGTTTTTTTTTTTAATTTTAGGGCGTCTAATGGTCGGCCAACATCATTTGAATCAATGCTAAACTTTTGAGCAAATACAAAAAGAATTCACTATTTACACACATATATATATATATATATATATATATATATATATACCTATATTTGCGTGTGTATATATGTATACGTTTAATTTATGTGGTTGTTGCTCCGTCTTGTATTAAAAAAATAAATAAATAAAAAAATAACAACAGACGACGACTTTTCCGTAACGTTCTCCAGCGCGAACTGAACTGAACACAAATTTGTAAATTATAGTATTGAGTATTGAATACCACAATCGCAAATGCACACGCACACACACACACTCACGCATACAAGCAACATACGCGCGCGCGCCTCCCATCTATACATAGATAGAGACATTTTGTACCGCTCGTCGTCTCTCTGCTTCTTTCTCTGTCTGATTTCACATGTGGAACAGCAGCAGCAGTAACAGCAGCAGCAGTAACAGTAGCAGCAGCAGCAGTAACAGCAGCAGTAGCAGCAGCAGCAGCAGCGCGTATTCAACAAACAACATTTGCTTTCGCTTGGCCCGCTTTGCAAGAGAATGCGTTTTATTTTGGACTATCGCTTCTTCTTCTTCTTCTGTTCGACTTCTTCATTTTCCTTTCTTTTCTTTTTTATATCTGCCCATGTTATAGCTACTGTCGCCTGCTGTTCATTTTCATTCTTTTTTTTTGCTATTTGCGGATATGTTTGTACATAGGTTTGTATTCACTTATTGGACTCGAATATTTTCCAGGAAATAAAAGAAAAAAAAGCCGAAGATTGAATGCCCTATCAAAATTGTACCAATTACAGTTGCAAAATTGAATTCAGTACGCAATGATGCAGCTTTGATCAAATTTGAAAAAGAAAATGGTTTGAAATATTTATGTGTTCTCATGGTATATATTTGTGGAAATAATGCGTTTGTATACAAATAAATATATACCGGCACAAGCTTGCTGACAAAACTAATGAGCCTCTTGCACGAGCATGGAATAGTACAACAAATAAAAATTGTAAATATATTTTTTTCGTTCTGATAATGCTATTTTTTTACCGTTCGTATTGTTATTTGCTACTATCGGGAAGGGCGCGATTATCAAAACAAAAACACACACAAACATATATATATATATATATATACATATATATATATATTACGATAGGAAGAGCGATTACAATTTGATTTGATTATGAGCCACAGTGCCCTACAGTTCAACTCTTGTTGCTGTTGTTTTTGCAGTTGGTGTTAATTGTGCCAAGGGAGCAAAGTCATCGTCACACGCCATTCAAAATAATAATCAAATTAAAAAACTGAGCAGAAAGGAAAACAATAATAATTAGCTCAAATCGCAGCTATGAAGTAGATCTGATGTGATTCTTATATTAAATATAATATCAAATTGCTTTCATTTGCTAACACTCCAAAGTGTTTTCGTTCCACTGTGCGACTGCTCTGTCTAGCCTGGCAAATAGCTTAATATTCCTTGCTGCCGTTTCCGTTGCCAAGGGTGGTGCTCTTAAGCAAATTGAATATCGCACATATTCGAGTGCAAACTTATCTCAGAACTTTAGACCACGCGTTGGCATATTCTACATACATATATACATACTATGTGTACATACATTGACATATGTTTATATATATATAGTTTAGAGTGTTATATCCAAATGCATGTTAATTATTTCTCATTTCTAATCGAACACTCATCCACATAAAGTGAAACTAAACGTTTTTATACCCTGGAAAGGTGAAGGTGTAGGGTATCTGCGAGTCGAACTCTCTCTCGACTGGAGCACTCTAACATATTCTGTGCGGCCTTGGTAAGCTGGCAATTTGGCGGCGGCTTTAGTGAATAATGGAAAACATGCCATTTGTTTTGGGACCTTTGAACGAGCCGTACATAAAATTGGTGTTGATAAGCCGACATCTTAATTGCTGTTTTGACATTAGGTGCAAAGACCAAAGTGGGTGTGTCTCCTAATCATTTTTGTGTCCATATAAATAAATTTGTGCCAATATTCGCAAAGGTGCAAGAAGTCCGCAATGCGACAAAGTAGACTTAAAATATACACTTGTATCGGTCGAGACCTGCCCCTGATATGAATGAGCCACACTTAACCAACAATAATCAAATGACAAACGTAAAAGGAAAAACTCCCAACTTCTTTCCATCTGAAAATTTATTTTATTTATTTTTATAATACATATAATTAATTTGAATACATAAATATGTTCATATATACACATATGTGAATTAAATTGAAAATTCGAAAATTTGGGTGGTGAATTAATCACTAGATTGCCAGCTCCTATTGTTTTTCTAATATTTGAAATTCGAAAATGGAGCATATTTGTGGGAGTAGGTAAGAATCGGTATAAACAGGGTTGTTCAGTCGTCTTTTGATTCCGGCTCCGGTAAAGGTTATGAATTGGTTTCCAATGTTTTGTTTTGCGATATTCGATACGATTATTATGGAATAATAATATTAATATCGATTGCTGTAACAGATTCTTAAATAATATGGCGATTCCAGTTACCAAAGTTGGAAGGTAGATTACTAAGATCAAAATTCCCAGAAGCCTATATATCCCGCAGTTTTAAAGCTACAGGTACCAAACTTGGTAGGAAGATTATAAGGAACCTTCCGTATAATTTTTTTCAGCCACGTCCACTCAAAATACCATATCTCCCATAATTTAAGAGCTACAGTTACCAAAATTCGAAGGAAGGTAACTAGCTTATATCTAACGCAATTTAAAAGGCAAACTTGGACAGTATTTCTTGGCCACACCTACCCTGTTATCAGCCGACATAACGTATGGTATCTAATTCGATATTCGAATATCTAATTACGCCCGACTGCAACATTCTCCGGAAAGATAGAACTTCGAGCTTATAACTTACCTAAATTTAGATATAATAATCTAGCGAAGATATATAGGCACATACACATTAATATACAGATAATATATGGGATGGACCATGTCAGGTTTACCTCCTCTTGATCTCCCTTGATCAGCTGATTATATCGTTTCATTTGGGCAGAGACATTCTTACTTCTCTGTTTTGGTTGCTTTTTAAAAATGACAATACTAAAATTCGAACAACCAGCTTCAGGTACAGATGATTCTTGCTTGGCTTGTTAATGTTACTGCAAATATAAAGTACTTAAAGTGTTAATAATTGGGAGAGCTATGGCAATTCGGCAAAGTATTATTAAATATTTACATATGTAAATAATTGGCTATGATGATTACAGTAATTGATATCCAGAAATTACAAACACATGCGTATATATCACAATTGGCGTGCATAAATATTTATGTACATATGTACATACATATATATTCACTTAAGATCTTTCGTTTCATGCGGAGTCAGTCTTTGTCTACTTCAGTTCACAAATATTTGGCAATAGCTCCAATTTCGCTTACGTTAGTTATGTACAGATATGTATGTATTCGAGTGTAAATATTTATGTTATCAAAAGCGTCACAGGGAGGCACAGTTAACTGATATCTAAACAACGTACGATATAATAGAAGTCAGCACAAAGTCCAATGGGGGTCCGAAAACCAATTTGAATCAGCTAAACATTTGCGATAAGCTGATAATGTATCGATCAAACGGAAGACAAGTCGAAGACAAATTACGAATGTGCGCTCAACTATCTAATGTAAAGAAAAAACTATGTGCAAAATATTAGAAACAAAATCGATAGCAAACAAAAAAATCAAAAAGTTACCTGCCCCGGGTGAGGATCGAACTCACGACCTTAAGATTATGAGACTTACGCGCTGCCTACTGCGCCACCGAGGCCTTCTGACGTTGCCGAACACAATGTTTAAATTAGAACACCCGCGTTTTTTAAGGGACACATTTAAAGGATTAAGGGATACATACACACATATACACTGAACACCATATATATTCATATTTAAAATAAAATATAAAAAAATAGTTCATTTTAAGTTGTATAATTTGTGGATTTGTTGCCGTTAAATTGTGGCCGCACATTTTCAAACATTTGCGACAATCCTAATTTATGGTGATATTTCCTTAATGTTCCGTGTCATTGTCACAAGTGTTGCATACTTTGAGGCACACGCATAAAATACTACATTGCATACTTTAAGCTATGACATGAACCATCAGGTTCTTGAACTAGATGTTTTATTCATCTTCAGCACTGTTCTCTTAATGTTCTCTTGCCAATGTATTTATTCGTCCACGAGCTTACGTCTGCATGGGAAAGTAAAAACAACGATGTTATGGCGTATCCTTAGTTTTAATAACCAGTGAGTCTCGAAATATCCGAAACATCCAAAAGTCTTAAGCAGCTAAGACAAACTGCACGCCGTGGGAATACCCTGCAAAATACAGACAACCAACCAAAAAGGAATTATTAACATTAATGATTTATGTACGTGTACGTTTCATTAGTACTAAAACCTTAGAAACAGAATATATCGAAACCACACTGTATTCCCAAGGTATTAGTATAAGCTGAACGCTGAGTCAATTCCCTAGGAAACTGTAGTTAAAAATTTATGTAGTTTATAAGAGACTTGAACTGTTTCAAATGCCCCCAACGAGGCTGGCAGTAAACTATCATACACTGAGAACAAATTTATTTAAATTTTAATAAATCGCCGTCATTTTGGCCCCAAATATTCTTTAAAAAGTAAATTTCTATAAATTATGATTGTGGCTTTATAGACACCAAAGTTTTCTAAATTTCAGGTTGAATTTCTCCAGAATATTATTCACATATTAAACAGCTGGGCTCCATGGTATCTCGTAGCGAGGTCACTCGACTAAAGCGTTATCACTGCTCAATGAAATCAAAATCACTGAGAGATGCCCCCAATAATTGCAACTGATCAATGCGATAGAGTCACGTGAATATCACGAGAAATTAAGATTGGAGGAAAGATGCTTAAGTGAATGTATGTATGTATGTATGTATGTGCGTACACATAATATGTCCATATATACAATGTATATACATATGTCTACAACACGCGAATGAATTGATACTTGTGTGTGTGTGTGTGCATTTGTTCCTCTAGACCCCTTTCGGCTCTTCTTTTGAAACACATTCATATAAAAAGTGCAATTTATACTTTGTTATATTTTTCTGATCAGCTGATCATTTATAATGACAAAGGGTTATCAACACAGATCAAGTAAAACATCAAACCGATAAACCCTGCTGTAGTCGTCATCTCTCTCTCTAGTTTGAACTGATGTGAATGATGTATTTGTATTGATGCATACAAACATATGTACATACATATGTACATATATACCATATATGTATATATCTACATTCATCATTAAATTTATTACGTCGGATTTCATCTTTTTTTGCCCTTGTCCTCCCAAAATGCGCACACATGAATATTGTTGCCCAGACATGCTCTATATAGATATATATATATATATATGTATGTTCTATGTAGGACCGACAAGTGCGGAAATGTTATACGCCGCCTTTTCCTTAAACCAATGTTGTTGTTGCTGCTGTCAACGGAACTCAAGCTACGTCATCAGTTTGTCAATCACTCAATTTTTCAGTCGGGCAGTTAATTTCCTTTTTCGTCCATTGCCATTCATTGCGAAACATGGGGGCAATCTGTTCAAGCGTTTGACAACCACACAAATCGCTGGAAAACACCAGCAATAACAACAACAACAACAACAACAACAGTTCCATCTATCAACAACACACACATTTGCACGTACGTATGTGGGTATATAGAAAACAAAGCAATATAAATAATATAAATAACTCACCGAATACCAAACACTTTTGTCTAATGGATAAAATTAAGTAAATAAAATGTAAAATTTTGTTGTTGTTAATAAGACCAATTACAATCTCGAAGTTTTTAGCGGTGCCAACTTAATTATATTCCCTAAGTTTTTTGCGGTGCCAACTTAATTATATTCTCAAGGCGTTAGTAAACGCTGAATGCTGAGTAGAATACCCTAGAAAATTAATTAATGTGGACTTTGAGACTTGAGAGTTTTCAACTTTACAACGAGGTTGGCAGTGAATCATCTTCTTCAATTAATAATAACTCACACACTTGCCTAAATTAATGTAATATTCCTGGAGTAGATACTCGTATCCTGTACATCTGCTCTCTCACTTATATAGCTCTCATAGTTTTTGTTCATACAGACGGGCAGACAGACGGACCTGGCTAAATCGACTTGTCTGTTGATCCTGATTAGGAGATGCCCCCAAATGCCTTTTACATACTGTTCGTCAAGTTTATTATACCCTTTTACGCATTTAAAATGGATTCAGGGTATAACAAGTTGGAACGCCCTAGGTAGCATACTCTTGCTGACTCCTCCAAGTTAAATGTACATTTGAAAAGCCAGACGAACTAAATGATATTCTTCTCAAATGTCAATTTATATTTATTTATTTATTACGTATTGGTACCATAGCGGTACCGTACCGTGAGAATTAAGGAACAAAATATACCAGAATATTTACGGGAGATTTTATATTTTAAGTACCAGAATCGGATTACGAACATAAATTTACTTCTATACTTTTTTAATACCAGAATTTTTACATTTATTTCGAACGAAAATCTCACATTTAAAATTTCAATTTAAGACGTGTCTCTTGCAGATTTGTGTTTGCTTATGCATTGGATTAGCGGCAACAAGTTGCAGCAAGCAACCCATTAGGAAGCAAATGGAACAAACAATCTGACGACAACATGGAAACCCTAAAGGCTTTGGGCTTGTTTGCGCTTAGTGCTCTGATTATCGATTCTTTATTGAGAGCTTTGTTTTTGCTTTTCATTTTGTATGTATTTTGCTCTGAACGTGTTGGGCGCCAGCGAGACTTGATTATGTCCGGGCATTCAGTGGGAATAGTGGGGTATATATTTGCACACGCACACACATGCATATATATATATATACAGTGGCTCATAGTTCAATTCAACCAGTGTCAAAGAAAAAAGGTAATTGCCTGCTATAAGCTAATTAGATATTATTTTTCAAAAATTCCAAAGACCGATGGTAGGTACATATATTAACCACCAAAATTAATATATGACCCCAATAAACTGGGGTTTCCCCACCTGCTAGGTAGGATTATAAAAATGTTGCCGACTTTGAGGGGCAGATTTTATTTGGATCAGTCTAAATAAAATAATATATATGGAGTATAAAAACTTAAATAAGGATGTTAATACTTAGTATGATATCCTTTAGCCTTAACAACTTCCCTTAACCTATTATTCATGGAAGATACCAACTTCCTGGGAGCTTCTGGGCTGATGCTGCTCCTCACATCCCGCAGAGCAGTTTTGAGGTCTTCTTTGCTGGATACTGCTCTGCTTCCGGATGTTATTTTCCAGCAGAGCCCACAAATTCTCAATAACATTTAAATCTGGAGACTGGGCCGGTGGAATTATCATGTGGGGGCAGTTCCTGATGAGCCAGGACTGCACTATCTTGGCCTTATGCTTGGGATCGTTGTCCTGGTTGAACCGGAAAGTACATCGGATTCCTACCTTCTCGGCACTTTGGAGTAAATTTTCCTTTAGTATGTTGAGGTACACATTCTTGTCCATTGTTGTTTCAAAAATCACAAAATTCCCGAATCCGGCTGACGAGATACACACCCATACCATGTCACTTCCTCCACCATGCTTGACTGTTGCCTTTACGTGTTTGGGATTCAGGTCAGTATTGGACTGTCGCCACACACAATTCCGTCCGTCTGAGTCAAAAATGTTGAATTTGGACTCATCTGCAAATATGACTGTGGTTTTTAGCGAACGTCATCCTAGTCACTTTATTTTTTACGCTTGTAGAGAGCTTCTTCCGTGGTACTCGGGCATTGAAGCCATGTTTGCGCAGAAACCTGCGCACAGTTTCCACACAGAACTTTTTCCCCATTTCATCCTGCACCTGTTGAGTCAGTTTTGGAGCCGATAGCTTGGGATTTCCCCTTATTTTCCTGATGATCCTTCGCTCCTCCTCTTCAGTGAAAATCTTGTTTGGTGCAATCCTCAATCCGATTGGCGTCGACGAAGCGCCGAATGATGTTATACACAGTTAAGTTGCTCAGATTGACCATTTCAGCTATTTGGCGAAGTGAATATCCGTTTTTGTGGTGATGAGTTTTCGTTGTGCAATGGTAGTCTGTCTGTCCATAGTCCTTGTTGGCTTATTGCATCCGAGATGCAGGATAAAACTAAACTGACTACGAAGGATTGGTCTATTTATACCGAAAATGCTCAGCTTTAGGTAAAAAATCCAGGTTTTATGGCACCCAGGTGTCCACAATGTACCTGCTCCAAATAAAATTTCCCCTCAAAATAGGCTACTTTTTTACATAATCCCACCTAGCAGGTGGGGAAACCCCAGGGTCATATATTGGTGGTTAATACATGTACCTACCATCGGTCTTTGGAATTTTTGAAAAATAATGAATGATTAGTTTATGGCAGGCAATTACTTTTATTCCTTGATACTGGTTGACTTGAACTGTGAGCCACTGTATATATAGAGGAATTTCATAGTAGTACGTGAGAGGCAACACTTAGCAGTGTGCCATTTTCATTTATTTTTTTTTGATTTTGATTTTGATTTTCAATTTTTCAATGTTCATTTCCATATCCGTCTCTCAATGTCGGCATTGTTGTATTTTTTGTTTGTTAGTATTAGTTATATTATTGTTATTTTTTATTTATTTATTTGTGATTGTAATTTAGCTTGACATATTGTTGTCAATTAAGAAGTCTGCATGGACAATTAACTTAAATTAAAATGTACACTTGCATCATATACAATAATAGACTAAAGAATGGGGAGATTATATATGTTGTTCCATCGAGTGGCATAAATAACAAGTAAGAATGCTGTAGTCGAGATCACTCGACTACGATATACCCTAAACCCAGTTGGAAATTTCCCTTTGAAGAGTCTTGCACCCAAATGTGGGCAGGTCTGAAAGTGCAGTCATTTCTTTTAGCAAGCACTGAAGAGAACAAGTATGTCAAAAGTGGGCTCAGATAGGATTTTTGAGTAAATGTGCTCAACACAAATCGAGCATCTTTTTAATGTTAACAAACCCCTCCTCACCACACACCTAAAAAACAAAAAAAAATTAAATTTATGTTGGCAACTTTTCCAGGTTGAATTATTTTGAACTTTTACATTATTACCTCATGCGGAAACAGTAATGAGCTTTGCCTAATTTTCACTAATTTTCATTTATTCACATTTTCGAAAGTATTTCGTGGGAAAAACGGGGAGAATGTTTTTTATGTTGTTTCCATGTTTTTTTTTATAGATGTACTAATTGCATAAGCTAAATATTGCACATGCAAAGGATTAAGTCTAAGCTACTTATATTAACATAGTTGCCATTTGTGATGCATGCCACAAAGGGTTAATCTAAATACAACTAAATACATACATGTGTGAATGTATGTACATTAAAAAGCATATTGCACTTTGCGCTGCGAAAGGCACCGAAGTGGAAAATTAGGATCCTTGGCTGATATGGGCAAAAGTTTGATTCGTTTGCAAAACATTATTGAAGTGCTGAAAGCATATTTCATATTTGGTGTCTAAAGGTAAATAGTACAGATTCACTCTTTAGAATTGGTCCAAACTATTTAATATTGATTAATTGCGGGTACTTAGTAATTATATTTATAGACTTGGATGAGATGTAAATACAACACTCAGAACAAATAAGAATGGACGAAATACCCTGAACCCAGTTGTTAAATATATTCTAGTTATATTCGCAAATATCCCTTTGAAGAGTCTTGCACCCAAATGTGGGAAGGAAGTGCACTCTTTTCTTACAGCAGGCACAGGGACTGCAGAGTAACAAAACTAAGCCAGCGCATATGCTTATTCACAAGCCCGCATTGAGTCGAACGGACTGGCTACAAACACGTGCACACACATGCATATATACACGCAAGCGTAGGTAACGGGGCTCTGCAGAATACACACAAAAGCATATTGACGCTCGCGGCGATTATCATGCCATCTCTGTCTCACACATGCGCTCGCATATTTATACATACAGAAAATGCTTGCGACTATTCTATCACCAGGAGTTCAATATGCGAATCTTCTTTTGACAATAACTTCGGTGTTTCTTATCTGCTCTTGATGAAATCTGGACAGTTGATTGATAATATGTCTTTGTATATTATGTATTGATTAGAAGATTCTGCCTTTTAAATTGTGGCATTTATAGCTATCGGAAATCGAAATGTATCGATATTCCAGAAACGGAGTCAGTTATCGGCAAAACAATCAAACTTTATCTGCGTCGGGTATACGAGAACCTATATTCAAAATTTTCTCTAGCTCTTATAGTCTCTGAGATCCGCTTGTTCATACAGACAGACGGACAGACGGCCGTGGCTATATCGGTTCGGCTGTTGACCCTGATCAAGAATACATACACTTTATGGGGTCGGAGTTGCTTCCTTCTGCCTGTTACATACATTTGCACAAAACCATTATACTCTTTTTACCCATGTTTAACTGGTTAATGCAAGCCCGATAAAGTTTGAAGGGTTTTCTTTCTAAATACACATGTCAACGGCACTGAAGCACTCGACTACAACAACTGACTTATGATTATGATTTAACACTGCGTTAAATCAGCGTTAAATTTTTTACATAGTAAAAAATTAACGTACTGCAACTCAGATGCAATTCCGGGCACATTAAGTAAGAAGAAAAAAGAAACATACATACCTTAATATTTATCCATTCTTAATAAATCCTTATAAACTGTTAATACTCTACATCTGGCATCACCAAAAACTCGCATTGTGAAGACACACAAATATATATATATGTATGCGCGACAGATCTGCAAAGCAAAGCAACAAGTTCCAAGAGAGAGAGAGAGAGAGAGGAAGGAAGAGAGAGAATGTCTGATTGCATGTGGCTGTTGAAAGAGAGAGAGAGAGACGTGGTGAAAAGGGAGCGCGTTTGCGCAACTGAGTCAATGGATAAATGTGAACAATGTGCATTAAATGCAAGAAGCAGAAGCAGGCACATTGCAACAAGCAGTTAGCACACAAGTGTTACTCCTGCCATGGTCAAGACAAAGAATATACGTATGCATATATAGAATAATGCCTGTATATGTGCACACGTATTTCCTATATGTATATTTGAGTGTGTGTGAGCCTCAACAAAGAAGCAAACGAGGAGCAGCAGCAATGTTGGCAGACGCGCAATTAGCCACAGGCAGCAAAAAGTCAACGTTGCTCATAGTGTTCTTTGTATTTGGTTTTTTTTTCTTTTTTTTTTTTCGATTTTTTTGTTTTTGTCTTGGGGTTGCGCTTCTGGCAGAGAAGACAAGGCAAGGCAGCTAACTGCACTGACCGGAGGAGCAGCCGGGCGCTCTCTCTCGAGCATTAGAACGCGATCTTGACAAACACTGACGCAGCAGCAGTAGCAACAGCAGCAACAGCAGTAACAGAAGCAGACGCAGAAGTAGCAACAACAGTAATCCCCAATATGTGTTCTCTCCAATCGAGTCCGTTTTGCTGCTGCTCTCCCAATGGCTCGCACTCTCTCTCTCTTTCTCTCTCTATTTGTCGCTCTTCGGACAGGCGGTACGCAGTCAGTTGTTGGCAATGTCGACGTCGACGGGCAGTAGTCAGTATCGATTGAACAGTCGCGCGTAACACATCGAGCCGATACGGAGAGTCCGGTCAAAACCCCAACACCCCCGTTTTTAATAAATAGCGTTGCACAAAGCGACCACGCTAGCAAACGGCAAAAATCCGCTGAGAACGACGGAGGCGGCACTCAGCAAGAGCAACAGCAACGCTTGCCAGAAAGCCAATGGAATAAAACATAAGAAAATCAAAACAAAACAACAACAACCAAAACAGTCAGAACAGCTGGAAAACAAGGTGAAACTTGAAAACAACAGGCCGAAGTGAAAATAAATATTCCATTTCAATCTTTTTTTTTTTTTGTTTGTGTTGCTGAATACTTTTTTCGCAATTTGTTTTTTTTTTTTTTAGTGTTTTGTTAGGTTTGGATTGGTTTTTTTCTTTTTTTTTTATCGCAAAAACGTGCCTTGTAATTTAATATTTTGAAACGAGCTTTAAAACGTTATATATATTATATAAATAAAACAATAAATGGAAAAACTTCGTTGTACGCGGAGATAAGAAATTTCTCAAGAGCAAACTCACTAATCGGAAACCAGCAAAATGCGAACAATTTGATAAAAAAAAAAATAAAACATAAAAAACGTAAAGAATAAGAGCAAATAAAGCAGTGAATACTCTTACATCTAAAACTAAAAACCGAACAAACAACATACTAATGAATATTTCTACAGATTTAAAATCATTAACATAATTGAACGAAACAGAGCACAGAATAGAACACGCAAAAATACAGCAAAAAAAAACAAGTAAATAAGAACACAAATAAATTAGCAACTACATCGAAAAGAAGCACCAAAAACCTTGGTGCTGAGGTACAAAATACAATAGAAACAACCACAACAGCAAAATCGACGACGGTGTTTAAAAAGTTGACAAAAACATTTACAAAGCGGCGCAAGTTTTTGAAATTATTTCCCAGTTCTCTTGTTGTGTGTGTGTGTGCGACAAGTAAAAATTAAAAGCAAAAACAAACAAACAACAATAACAACACCCACCGCGTTCCATAAAAACCCCAACGGGTGAATAAGACACAAGAAAATATAAATAAAAAGAATCAAAAAGAACAACGCAACGCTCGAAAATCAAAACAACAACAAAGCAAAACAAAACACACAAAAATAAAAGCGGCCAACGGAGAAGGCAGCGGCGACGACGACGACGTCGGCACACACACACACATACATATAGAAAGAAGCACAAAATATCCATAATTCTATACACACATAGAAACACAGACACATATGCAAGCCTATGCACTCTATATAGATGGTATAGAGACATCTGCACACCTGACACCACAGACACAGCGAGCGCAGAAAGACAAAAAGACAGACAGACGAAGAGCAGCAAAAGGAACAACCTAAACAAAAACAAACAAGCAACTAACTGAAAACAATGACAACGAAACCACCAAGAAAAGTCGCACCCGATGGCGGCTGGGGTTGGGTTGCCTGCTTCGGCGTCAGTTTGGTCAATGTAAGTTCTATTAATCTTAATCCCCATTTATCCCCACATATATTTGTATCTACTAGAAAATGGGCGTGTTTGTATTTGTGTGCATACTTACAAATTGGTATAGTAATAATAAAAGCAATTATAGATAAACATGCTAGGAGATACAGGGTATCTCCTAGTATGCACTCTGACTCTCGCTGTGTCTCTCTCCCTCTCACTCTCTCTCCCTCTCACTCTCTCTTGCTCTGCTAGAGCCTTGTTATTCGTTTTCATAGGTTTTTGTTTAGTTAGGATAGGTTAGTTCTGCTTGCTAATTGTCCAATGCGTTTGGCGCTATTAACTGTTAACTGGCACACGATTAGATTTAACTTTGTCTTTTATGATGATAAATGTATGTTTAAATGTACATATATTTGTATCTTTATATGTATGTAGTGTGTGTGCCTTGATGTAGAGTATCTTATCTTTATATCTGATTTCTCTTGATCCTCAAGGATATGGCAGTATAAGATGTATGCGTATTCACATTATCCTTTGCCTTTTGCTGCTGTAACACTAGTCGTCATATCGGGATTTCAATATCAAGAATTTATTGAAAACTACGCATTAGGAACAGGAACAGTTAGATCCTTATGGTTTTTTACACGCTCCAACTTGGCTTGGCTTGCATAAGTCTTAGTTATTTTGCTATTATTTATGCATTTAACTGACATATTATTACAACGAGAGGATTACATCAGTAAAAACAATTCATGCAATTTGATTTGGCTTGTGCCTCTCGCAGCTGGCACTTTTCGGATGTGGATGGACATCTGAAAACCGCCAGTATTTCACACATCCATGTGAGGCAGCACCTCCATAAAAAATCATTGTAATTCTCCACTGCAAATACCATTTGCGTTATTCAAATATGAATTCAAATTGACAAACCTTGCTTTTATATATATTTATTATATATTTATACTGTAATTGGGGCAGCCAAATTCTTAGATCTATTGTTAATGAAACGTCGAATGAAGTGCGATATGTTTATTGAAACATATGTCCATCCATCCACCAAATTATCTAATCAACTGCATTCAATTCTTTTGGGGGTGTTACTAAATCAAATCTGACTGATCTGAAAAAAGGCAGGACAACCGCGATACAAATCGAAAAACTATATCGATACGTATTATGTGCAATGCTAATGCTATTGGGAGAGGAACTAACTGTATGTACATAAGTCAACTAACTGACAATTTTGAGAAGTATTATCATCATGTAGGAAATCTTGAGCATACTTCGACAACTTAAAATTGAAAACGCTCGTAAAACTTAATTGATGTCCACTTTTACCTGCCCTCTGTGCATGCTTCTAGCAAAAAAGAAAGAGAGTAATAATCGTATAATATGCATTTTATGGGCGTAGCATGAGAGTCAAGAACAAAAAAAAAAGAAAGGAAAGCGAAGGAAAAGCAAACAAACAAAATCAACAAGAATAAACCAAAACACCACTAACATTATCGCGATTATCGAATCATTTATTCGGAATCGCATTCACGTCATCATTGTGTAGGTGCCCCGTAGGTGTTTCGATATCGCAAATCAGTCGATTATATGACCGAGACCAGTGTTCACTATTTAGCTCACTAATCGGATTGCTTTCCGTTATCGCCGACTGCAGCACTTTTAATCGCGCTTAAATCATTTACGAGGCAAATTGGCAATTGGATCGTATACAATGCGAAACGCAATCAGGCACAATGTGCCCAATATAACACATAAGTGCATAACTATACTAATGGAGACATTAAGCATCGATAAGGAATTCCGATAAGTATCCAATGGAAATATAAATCAGTAACTGCTTTTCATAAGTTAACAAAATCCAGAAACTTTTGCACATAACGAGTCAACTATATGACTACACACAAAATCGTTAACTATATATATATATATATATATATATTGGATAAATGATATGGAGTATATTACTTATTATAAGTACTAAAATAATTGCACAAAGTTTGCCGAAGATTAAAAAAAACAAGATGTAAGATCCAATTTGCTCACTATTTGTTAATAGTTTTTATCGAAAAATTCCTATTTGATCAACTTGTCTGTGGCTGGACCCAAGATAACAATTTACGCATATTTTGGTTAATATTTACATAAAACAGCAACACAACAAATTGTATCTATTGGCTGAATGCCCTTGCAGACAATTATAAAACATTTAAATAATTCGATCTTAATTAAAATCGACGCTGTGTAAACAAATTAAATTCAAGGGACAAATAGTTTTTAAAAATATAAAAAAAACCGATAAACTGCTGAAAATGTGTATTGACAATAATATTGAATTTGTAAATAGATTTGAAAATGAAGATTGCATCATTTGTGCATGCGAAACAATAGAGAGTTTAGTTATATATTTCAAATGTTCTAATTATATACATACATGTATGTGAGCTCATCATATAATTGCAGCACTCAGCCGGAAATAAACTGATAGCTTAGATTACAATCTACTACTATATGTATATATAGTATTAGCTTCAGTTATAATTAAATTTGTGTAAAATCTTTACACTCGTACACACTAATCCCAACATGGAGCCAACTAATTCATAACAGTTCAAATATGAACGTCAAATATTTGACCTGTTGCTGTATGCAAACACATATACATACATATGCACATGCATGCATCACGATACATACATATATACATATATTTTATTTTCAATTAATTGCAAAACATGTTCTGTTGTTGCTCTCAACTGATTTGCATTTGATATTTTGTTCTTCAAAATGTTTGTCTCCAACAAGTAAGATTGCACGAACGGGAGAGCTCGACCAAAAGATACCCTGTTCCTATAATAAGTTTTACACGTTTGAATTTTTGAAGATATTCAAAAACTGTGTTTCTTAACATGCTGAAAGACATATTATAAGAATTGTGATTTTTATAGCTATCGGTAGTCAATTTTCGTCGATATTGGATAAATTGAGAAAGAGTTATCGAAAAAAAAAAAAAAAAAACTTGATCTGCGTAAATTTAAAAAAAAATTTCAAAATCCATACATGTCAAGATCGTGTTAGCTGCTATCTCTGATCGAGAATATATATGTTGTATACTGCCTGTTGCCTGCTGTTGCACTACTTCATCATACTCCTATTAACCAATTATACAATTTTAAATTGGTTCGGGTTCGAATAAAAAGCACGGAATATACATTTAGAATTGGAAACGAGGCGGGGATGAATAACAAATCACTTTTTTTGTTTGCAATACAAATTGGTAAAGAAAAGGAAAGGAAAAAGATACAAGAAATAACGGAATTCTCAGCCACGCCGAAGACTATATACCCTTTTAGACCGGAGTCCGTCTTCGAAATGTTACTGCGATGTTCCAAAATATATTTATGTTAGTGTTGTTGTATGTTTGGAGACAAATTTGATATTTATATTTTTGCGTTTCACGATCGACTGCGAACTGAATACGCATATTTTTATTTCTATTGTTGTTGGTTATATTGCATCTTCGATGCCAGGAACTTCACCACAAATTACTCTGCACTCTCCGACCACTCTGCGGACTTTGTATCATTTTGTTGTCGCTCTTTTCGCACCTCACTTCCTTCCCCACATTGATTGGTTAACATATGTACATGTTTAAATTTATATATATAAATATATATAGATAATATATATGTATGTGTGTACATATACCTACCCACAAATTGTATCGATGGGATTGTTTTGGCTGTGGTTTCAGTGTCAATACCGAAACTTAAGTTGTTGCTCTGCTGGCTGTTTCTACCTACTATTTTAAGAATTGGCGTCGTCTCTTCCCGCACCCTCTTCTTCTTCTTCTTCTTCTGCTTCTGCTTCTGCTCGTCTCCTTCTTCTTCTGCATTGCCAATTACAACAGCAAATAATGGCCGATCGGTCTGTCGTTGCGCCAATTTAGCAATATTCAAGCGATTTTCATTGATTTGGTTGATTTTGTTGCTGTGCTTTTGATTTCAGTTTTGGCTTTCTTATCGACGATCAAGGGGCCGATTAACACCTTGGTGCGCGTCTCGTTCTACGATGATGTGATAACCAAAAGTGAGTCGCCTTAACATACATATCTACATATGCACATACCTAATCCGTTGTTCGACACAAGCCAAACAACAAACAAACAGTCAACCGAATCGCCAATTGGGCCAATTCTTTGTTAGAATGAATCGTAGACCATAACCATATTCTTTATAGACGCGAGTTCCTCTCGATGAAGTCGCAAAGGCAAAATAACAACTTTAATACAAAGTTTGTTGTTTCGACAGTTATTGTTAAGCTAATAAAAAAATAAGATAAATAATAAGAAACAATGTGGCCATATATAGTATTACTTATTGAACAATGTTATAAGTGGATATATATATATAATGCTTTAACATCAATATTAATGTTTTATCCACTTTAGAAACATTGTTTAATTCGACTTTTTATAGAACTTATGTAACTGAACAAAATGCATATAGAACTAAAGTTGAAAAAGATGCAAGGACTACAATTATGTTGCGGAAAGAGTAGAAATTGTTTGACTGCATTCACATCTAAATTCTACCTTCTACATCCGTTCACGAATCAGTGAACTTCCGCAATTGAAACTATCTCGTTCCATAATTGCATTTCAGATTTCAGCTTAAGCATTTATCTGTGCTGAGTTTCTTGAAAGTAATTAGTCGACATGAAATTAAATTCGAAAAAGGAAAATACAAAAGAAACGTCATAATTGCAAAGCTTGTAAGTGATCGTTTAAGCTTCATTTACTTATGGCCTTATAAATTTGACTTAGGCGAAAATATTTTTATCTACTTTAGAAGACACCCGGTAGCAATTAACTTTTGACATAAATATAAAAAAAGTCGATTTGATTGATCTAGTCGTAATATTAGAGAAGCGACTGTTCAACTAAGATATACCCTGTAACCTGTGCATAGAACCATATGTATAGCAAAATTAATAATATACCAAAAAATTGAAGATACATCTACCAAATTTGCAACTAGAATTTACTCTCAACGGTATCTTTTTTCTCACTGTAAGTGTGTATTCGACACCTGATTTGTTGTGGATCTCATCTTGCTAATGCTTCAATCGAATTAAACAGCATCGATTAGAGCTGATCACAAGTGAATGCTAAAATAAATCGAAAGTAGCAAAAAAACAAAAACAGCACTTGCACCCGGTCCGGTCTGGGTCTGCCTGCAAAAGTGTGCGACACTAAATTGTTGCTAAGTTGAGCTAAACTTAACAGCTTACAAGTGCTAAAAAGGAGCCGGCAAGAACAGCAACAGTAACATTCGAACAAAGCAGTTTGTTTCGCATATCTAATTTGAAATTGATACTAATGCCAAACTCACGAATCAGATAAGCAGACAGACAAACAGACAAACAGACAGACAAACAGACAGACAGACAGACAGACAGACAGACAGACAAACAGACAGACAGACGTTCAATAAACCGTTGAATGGTGCGATCGTTTAAATGTATATCTGTATTCTCATAAAAAAAAAAAACTAGATGTGAGTCTCAGAAATTCGCCATTCTGTTTACAAAACTCACCTTATTATTGAGAGAGTAAATTTCTAAAAGGCAAGGCTTCTGCTGTGTTTCTTTCTAAAAACCAGTGTTTTTCTTCTCTTAGTTTCAGTCACTTCTCACCGAGCTAAGACAACTCTAGATCTAGATATATATATATATATATATATGTGTATAGCAATCGAAAGAGGGATTTTCAGCATTTTAGAAAGTTTTCTTTTCTTCTAATTCTTAAAATTTGAAATATTAAGAAACTATTTCTAAAGATAAGGAAACCATTTTCGTTAGGCTGATTGTTTTTCTGAGTGTATGTCTAGCTGATATTGCTGACTTCTCTCTTAACTGGGAGCCAACCAAGCGGCTATTCAGTTGCTCAGCTGGGCTCAAACGGCAGCACGTGCGTATATTGAAACCAGATTCTGTGCAAGACTATCTGCTACACCACCAAATGGTTGTTCCCCCCTCACCTCCAATCCTCCCCCCACTGCCGGCTCCACACTGTGTGGTGTGGCTGTTGCCAACCGCAATGAGCTTCAATCAATGTCAATAGTCAATAGCACACACAGAAGTGACGACAAAATAAAAAACAATAACAAAAAATAAAAAAAAAAACAGCGGGGCGGGCTGGCCGTGGAAACTGTTGCCAAACTGGTTTTTTCTGTTGTCGTTGGTGTTGCTGTTGTTATTATTTCTGTTGCTCTGTTTTGTATACCCTTGCCAGAGGGTATGCTCATTTTGTAGTACAGTAAATATACATAAATGGATATACATATATGTGTTTATTTATATTTATTCAAATTTTTATTCGATTAATAGTTAAGCATGCTGAATGGATTCATTCTGCAAGTGTATTTCATGTTCGGTGTGCTTGTTCATTTGTATGTTTTGGCCATAACCACAGCCACAAACGAGCATAAACAATAGGCCACCTCCCGAGAGCAGCCGACGGCGACGTTTGAGCTCACGTGACTTTGTGTTGCAACTAGTTGTGTTGTTTTGTTTCCTGCTGCAGCCCCAAAACTAGTTAGCAGTTCACACACACATTACACACTACACACACACACACACACCACGCACAACAAGCTGAACGGCTGACGATCACTCGCAATTATATACATAATCGACTGTAGCTGTAACTGAATGTTCATATTTATATATATAGAGATGTATATATATAAATATATATATATATATATGGGTAAATCACATGATTGTGATCATGCGAAACGCGAGTGTTTCACCCTTGCACCCCTCACTTCTCACCCATCTCTCCACCCAGCGTTCATCCATCTCCTCATCCATCCGCTGAAGCGTTCAATTCGAGCCGAGTTCAGTTCAGTTTTGCGTTCTGCTGTTTGTTTTAATGGTCAACTGGCGTCGCCCCAGAGTCGACATTTTAATTGAAATGTTTGACAGCCGCAAGCAGCAGAGCCAGTCACAAGTCACATTCACGTTCACATTCACATTCACATTCACGTTCACATTCACATTCACATTCATTTTCTATAAAATCTATAGTGAAATGTACTTCACAGTTAATTGCTTCAATTGCCGTCACACAACATACAACAAACAACAAACACACATCACAACACAACACATTCAATTTAAATTTATTTAACATCGATCTTAGAGATCCCCCCCTCTGCACTCCTCACCCTTCTCCTCTTGTCCCTTTCTTAATTTGCTCTTAAATTTCCGCCATTAAACAAAACGCATTTTTCAATTAACGCTAATGAATTCGAAAAAAACAAAAGATGACTGACTAGGGGTGCGGGAGGAAGGGAATATAACTCTCAAATTTAACGCGTATTATTATTGAGAGAAACTCGTTAAAGTAAAATGTGTAAATTTGCTTTTAATTATGAATAAATTGCGGCGGCGGCGGTTCACCAAACGTCAGCACATCAAGTATTGAACCGAAAAAAGGCATTGAACGGAACGCGATGAAAAACAAAACATAACCTACGAAATCGAAAATAATATGTGTATATGTATATGTACATATATATGTTCATACATACATATGTACATATATAATAGCTGCTCAAAAAACCGGGAAAATGACCTGAACTTGGGAGGCGAATACCCTCTAAATTGATGAGCATATTTGAAGTCTCCATGCTTCATTTTCAATATGTTCTACAAACTATTGGTGTCAAAACTTAATATACCCAAAATGTATATAAATGTCAATCGTTAAAGTGTTAAAAATTTTGTTGACTTTGGCCACAGCAACTCAAAAGCTTATTTCACAACTCGAATCATATTTGAAAAACCAAAAAACCGAATATTAAATATAATTCGCAATAATCGCATTCAAATTAAGTTACATTTTTCATTATTCTATATCCATATATATATATATATAAATAAAATATTTGTAAAACATATGTGTATGGAACAATGAAAATCATCATTTAGCATGATGATTGAGGGCAAAAAAAAAGATTATTATTTGATCGTACAATGTTATGTTTGTCGACTTTCAACATGACGCTGACAACTGTAATTCATTTTACACAACTTACACAAGTTGTAAATATTTAAATACATTTTGCTTGCAGTTGCGCAACTGACATTTCCAGAGCGCGCCCTTAAACAATAAAACTAACGAAATGGAAATAGAAATAGTAATAGAAATAGAAATAGAGATAGAGATACAGATATATATAGAAATAGTAATATAAATGGAAATGAACTGTGTAAGGAAAGAGTAAGCCCCACCCAAAGCTTCTATAAGCTCTTCTCCTCTGTCTGTGCCATAGTTTTGAATGATGACACGAACAAATATATTTATTTTAATTTTGTTGGAAGGACAGGGACCAGATGGCCCTACTACTTTACAGAGACACAAACCAGTGGCCCAACCTCACTATATATAAAAAATATTTTCAAAAACACAAACACGATTGAATACACCGAAGATTGTCTACTCTCGCAAATGAAATTATTTAAAAAATATGTACATATATGTATATATATTATATACTAATTATTCCTAAAAAGACTTGTAAATTATAAAAGGGAAAATACGAAACGATTGTTCCTATTCAAGCTACATGTTGCCACATGTTGGTCTTATCATGAGTTTCACAGCAAACACGTTGAGGGAAGACTTAACCCTGTTAACTGTGAGCAAGCCAACTCAACTCAACTTAGATGTAGCTTATATATATATATATATATATATATTCAAGCCTTCAGATGGATCAGCTTTACGTAACATAACAACAATATTAGAATACTTTATGCAAAAAAACACATCACTTTGAGTTGTAAACCATACAAAAGGCAACGCAAAACTTAATGGGAAATCAATAGATGACAACAACAACAGCCACAACAACAACAGCCACAACAACAACAGCCACAACAACAACAATGATGTCGACTTTGAGGATACGTACGAGAATGTCCGTTATTCATTCAAGCTTGATTTACGGACACCACAGAAAGCGGTGACACTCAAAATTGACTTGGGCCCCATGACGACGTCATCGTGCCTAGTTGCGGCAAAAACCACCACCCTCCCCTGCCCTCCTCCTATTGACATTCCCAGCGACTTAACGACATTTGAGCGGACGACGTCATCTCATCAAGCAACAAACTGATAACGACAAAAGTTACACAGCACAAATAACATCAAAGTGACTAATGCCCATATCTAAGGCAGACGGACAACAACAACAGACAACAGTTGGAAGAAGTCAGACATAGGCAAAGCGGTAGCTAAGAATTGAAGTGCGTGTGTGTGTGTGTGTGTGTGTGTGGCACATATAACTGCTGAAATGCTCCAGCCGAACACGAAGCTTGCTCGTGTTTCTTTTGACATACATGCGCGTGATAATATCGAAGATTGAACGCTTTTTTTCGAGGTATGCCACAAAAATACACGGCTCGGGTTTTAACTTGAATTTCGACGAGTTTTGCGATTCATTTCAATTGCAAACTTTGAATGCAGTATTCATCCAAACATGATCATCACAAGATGAACAGTTTTGACAATGTTGACAGACTGCGAAAAGTTGATTCATTTGAATGTGTTCACATGTTTTTTATATATGTATTTTTAATAACCTGAGTAGTTTGCGTCGCATCTGTTTTCATTATATTACAGGCAATTGAATTGCCAGCAGTCAAACGAAAACATTCGAGATTTATTTGATATTGTTTCATTTTTAATGAGTCATTTACTTGGGGATGATCAGTGTCCCATGCAGAAAGGCCCTAAATTAAAATGAATATTAAATGACACATTTACGCGCTTGAAACATGTGTTCTGAAAACAGAAATAAATAAAAATGCGAACATACAAATATGTATATATATTTATTGCGTAACCCTCTGTTACGTCCCCAGCAAAAAAAAGATCCAAAAAGCACAGCTAACTAGCCTAGCAAATAGAGGGAACATTGCCCGGAACCACCTCTCTCGATTCCCTAAGCTAAACGATAACGCTGATAGAATAGTAAATGCCCTCTACTAATATATTAATAAATAATAGCTTATATTACAAAAATAAAGTCTACAGACTTGCAGACCCGCTTAGATCGGATCGGAATGCTACATATTTATAGTATTCCGATGATGATATTTTTTTTATCCAAATTTGAGGAACATTATAATACGCTCAGGTGGTGAATTTGGTTTGGATAGTCTTAAAACTAAGGGACTTTTTCGCACAGTGCACAGTTACAAGCATCACGATAAATTTATAATAGCTTCGTTAAGGGTATACACATTGAGGAGCCCCAGTCTGTGTAACACACGTGACTTAACACTGTTAAACTGGAGAACTTACAATAATTATCCGTAGCTTATAACTAACAAAGGTATATAACGAATGATGATGACGCCAGGCTTTGAAACTGAGTCCCATGACATTTAAGCACATCGCTTCTCAATAATCGATTCTTATAGATTTTGGTTATGCAAAGAATATTTTCGGATTCCAAATCAAGCGAAGATAGTTTCTATTGCTGATCAAGCATGCATATGTGCATATGGGGCGGAAAGACAAAAACATTTGTATACATAGGTTACGGGTCAAAAGCGTATCTAATGTGTCTGGCTGGGTGTTGCACACAAATAATCGTTAAGTATTGTGTATTGTGTATTGTGTATATGCAAGTATATGCACATTCCCCAATAGGGCATTATCTATATCAATTTTTAAATTTGTACTATCGCTCTGCGAACAACATCCGCCACAATCACGTTAAGCCAATGCTTGTAAATTCGATTGGCAAATATTGCACAAATGTTTGCAAATAAATAATAAAACGAGCGTCTAGTTGTGAGAAATACAAAAAAGTCGAGAGTGCCCAGCCACCACCACACGACCACCACCACCACACCACCCGAACGCCCCTTTTCGTCAGCCCACTATCTATCTAGTATTAGTGTTCAGAGCATATGAGCAAATGAGCAACGCAAACAAGCACAGTGGGTGCAATAAGTATAAATCAAAAGCTTATTTAGATCATTTACAGCTCACGAATTCGATTATGATTACGATTCCGTTTGCGCGGGCACTCACTGTATCGTTTGTATTTATTTCTCGTGTTTTCCACACATTTGTTTTGTTGTTTTTTTGCTTTGTTTTGTTTGTCTTTTGCTGTTTTGTGCTAAAAAACTGCATCGCATAAATTGCAAATGGCAGAGCCAATAAATCCAAATCCCATTGCGAATTTCCTCCTCAAAATAATAGCTTAGCAAACTTATTTGCACATTGCAAAATAGGAAGCAGCCTAACGTGATGTGCAATGTGTGAATAGAATAATCAAAGTTTGGTAAAACGAGTAGTTAATGTGTGGAAGTTCTAAATGGGATCTAGATCATGTGATCCCAGACGACGTATTAACAACTAGTCAGCAAGGAGATACCCTTTATTCATCATCTCAACAAGTATATTCCAACTGTATTCGTTATCACATCATTTAGTGCTATCGCCGATCGATTTTTATCGATTAGTTATGGTACGGCAGCAAACGGTTGATTTATTGCAATAAAATTAATCGACAAGAGGAGAGACTGATGTGATCATCACACAAACAAGAATTAATATCTATGCTATATATATATATATATATGTATATATGTATATAAATATAATTGGATAAACCATTTTATCAAAAATTTCTAAATACAATTGATAAAAATGTATGTATGTCAGCTGGAATGGTTTGTTCAGATAAGCAGCGGAAGATAGTGCGAATTAGCTTTTTCCATGGCTCGATCACATGTGAGTCGACAAAATCAAAGTGCGACCAATTCTAGAAACCCCAAAACTCCTGCCTAGGCAAATAAAATCACTTTAGAAAAAACCAGAGTATTCTCTGTGTGTGTGCCATATTTAGGGATCGCTTATTCCCTATCATTAAGTGAGCGCGTGTTTACTGTTGTTGTTGTTTTTGTTTCTTTTCTTTTTTTTTCTCTCCCTATATATATTTTTATTGTTTTTTTTTGCCTACCCCATTTTTTGTTTCAATTATGATTGGTGATAATTCAATTATAAGCAATTAACGGTTTGAATGAAGCGCCCATAAATATCTTGCACTAAGGGGCGAGATATTGGAGGGAAGTGGGTTGACTTACGTGAAATGAAAAGCGATAAGGGCGAACACAAAAATCAATATGAGCCCAAATCAACAGTAATTGTGTTTTGCAAAAGCACAAATAAAGCACTTCAGGAACAATGCTCATCATCATCAATAGTAACCAGTTAAGTATTCGAGTACCTGGCAAAGGTTATACACGACAAAAAATAAAAAACGCATCGAAATACTTCATTGGACAATTGAGAAGCATATGTGTACCAGTCGTGAGCTGAAAGCCGTTGTCAACCGATGTCAGTCCTCAAGAACAATCGATAGTATTGAAATATTGATAGCCACAAATTGCGGGCATTTAAATTTCACAATTTAAAAAAAAACCGTCCGACTTTTCCAATGTCAAACTTCAAACGTGGAGAATATAATAACATGCACATTAAGTACGTTTTTTCTACTGATGATTCCTAAGACAGCAATATGTTATAGACATACGATCCGATTATGGGGCTGGAGACGTATTCTTCAATGCGTAACAAACTAAACGAAGAAGGGTTCAATATAGAAAATATAGTAAATCTTGTCCTATTCGATTCTGATGCGATTTCCCATATCATAATTAACTTTAAAAACTTATTGTTATACTATATATATATATATATATACATCTATTTGTCCTGATCAAGTTGGAATTGAGCCAATGGTGGTTTTCATACGTGGGTATTATTTGAGTGCCTCTTATTTTTCCTACCCGAAAATTGAAATGAAAATTTGTCCAAATTTAGGTGTGAATCAATTGCAAACAACTAACTGTAAAGCTAGTGTTGCACTTTGCTTGAATATAAATTATCAGGCAAGGAGAGCGAGAGAGCGAAAGAGCGAGAGAGCGAGAGAGGAGTTAGCAAAGCTCCCAAAGAGACATCAAGGCCCTCGAGCTTACATTTATGGAAGGCGTGCAATCGTGATATACATATACATATGTATGTATAATGGACAGATAGACAACTTCAAGTGCACTGATATATCTATCGCATTGACACTAACTGATATATATATGTATATATATTTGATATGTGCGTGTGTCTTATTTATGGAGACTGACTGTCTGCTCACTTGGTTTTATTTGCAGCTGTTGACAATAATTGTGAATCAATTCGATGACGCTGCCACCTCTACTAGCTTTAGTTTTATTGATGGCTAATGCCTCCCATTCCCAATTGGCTGATTATAATTTCTTTTCCGATTAGCGTCAATCAATTAGCCAATATAAAAAGCTGGCTCAGGTCATAAACCAAATTGCGTTTCATCAAATTCAATCTGTAATAAATGCAGTTGTTCGACTCATTAATACTGTCTAACAGACATGTTTCGAACTAATCAGACACTTACATACGTATATCACTTAGTCGCACTTACATATACGTATGTTATTGTGTAACAAACAGGAACTGGAATACTCGACCGTCTTCACTAGAACAGAAAATGCAAATAAATTCAATGTCAATCACCTGATCTGGAAAAAAGTCTTTGTTTCGTACTATTTATATGTCTAATTTGAATTACATCATTTGAAATGGAAGAATTAAAAAACGAAACAAGTCGTTTCGTGTTCATCGTTCATTTGATGTATGGTGAAGCAAACCAAAAACAAAGAAAAAGTTGTTTAGTGATAAATTTTATATATATTTTAAATTGCTGCACACCGAAAACAAAATAAAAATTCTTTTTCGGGCATAACCGACTGCGAAATACTTTGATGCCATAAGTTATTCCAGCGGATAACAAGTAGCAAAGAACAGGGTAGGTGTAGCCAACGAATACTGTCAAAGTATATAGTTACCTTACTTCGAAGTTTGGTACCTGCAGCTCTTAACTTATGGGAGATATGGGTTTTGAAGAGTGTTACTAGCAATACACCTTTTAAATTTGGAGACTCCTGCTTTCTAATTGTGTGAGATATATGGTTTTATCGAGCGGCGTCTGAGTTTGGTCGATCTAAGATTGGTCACTCCGCAAATTGCCGAAGATACATTTGACATTTTTTTTTGGGGCGGTGGGTACCTTCGGTATCAAAGTATAAAAAGTTGAAACTGTAATAATATTAATTAATTAAATTTCATTGATTAGGTTTTTAAATATGAATAAGGCGGTTTTTTTTTTGGGTAGCATATTAAATGTTGAATGCTGATTCATCGAAAATTTCGCAAAATACTTCTGAGTTTCCAGTTGTCGACAACGAAACATTTTTTCTGTTTCGCTGTTTTTGTATATATGTAAGTATTTTTTTTATTTTTTTTCGCCCATGAGATAAGACAATTACTGACAACGAAACATAATTAAAAACTCTCGAAAAAAAAGGCAAAACATTTTGTTTTCTTTTTGGTGAGAACTCTCCTCGCGTAAGATCAATGTACTTATGATACATAGCACAAAACTGAATTTATGTAAGGTCAATGGAATCGTCAATCAATGCAACTGTGAAGTTGTAAAGACTTGATTAGATTGCTGCCAATAATAACTGATTTCAAAATGAAAACTGGTCTGTTGCACTCATAATTGTTTTTTTGTTTGTTTTTGCAGCTGGCAACGCGGTCGATTGAGCCATCTTTTGGCTTGCTTTTTGGAGACACGCTGAAAAATCTCAATGTGGGCACAACGGGTGCAGCGGTGATAATCAGCACGATGGATGTGTGCATGAATTTCTCGGGCCTGTTCGTAGGTCCGCTGTTGAAGGAGTTCTCCTATCGGAAGGTTGCGATCGCTGGATCCCTGCTGTGCGGTCTGGGCCTGGCTCTAACTTCATCGGCAAACACTATGGCGCACATCCTCGGCACATACGGTGTGATCAATGGCATTGGCGTCGGTCTGTCAACGTCGGCGGCATTTGTGGCATTGAATCATTATTTCAAGCACAAACGCGGCCAGGCTGTCGGTCTATCGATGGCGGGCACAGCGATGGGTATGCTGATAATGCCACAGCTGGTGCGCATCCTGCTCGAGACCTATGACTTTCGAGGTGCGGTCCTCTTGCTGTCTGGCGTCGCACTGAATGCCATCGTTGGCTCCGTCCTCCTGCAACCGGTCAAATGGCACATGAAGGAGGAATTTGATGATGAGGAATTGATTTGTATATCGTCGCTGCCAACGCCACAACCTCAAATGAATTTTGGAACGCCGACCGGCGGTGCAGCAGCGAATCCGCCGCCTTCATTTAAGGTGATCAAAGAGGATGGCAACGAGGAGGATGCACTGCCCGAGCTGAATACGCTGCTCTTTAACAAGCACAATTCCCACAACCATCCATCGATGCGCAAAAACTATTCCGAGATGGCAATGAACACAATGAACGGCTCCCGTTTGGGTCTAACCAAGCGGCCAACATTTCCGCGCATCATGTCCCTGGCTGGTGTCCAGTCCGCTGACGTGGGCAGCGGCAGTGGCGGTTATCCATCACAGGCCGACGTGAATACAACGATACTCCGGTGCCGGAAGGCATCTGTCACATCGAATCTATCGTACATGGACTTCACCGGCTCCATACTGCAAGTGCATCTGAATACGGGCGATGATGAGTTCGAGCGGAATGATCGCGAACTGAGACGCGTTGGTACAGCCACGGGTAGCATGTTGGGTGGACATCACGATAGTTTCATCAAAATGAAACCCATCGAGGGTGAGAAGCAGCAATCGGAGCGCACCGATGAGGAGGCCAAGAAGAAGAAGTCCAGCTTTTGGCGTCGCTTTGCCGAACTGCTGGATATTGCCATGCTCAAGGACAAGATGTTTCTCAATCTGCTGTTTGGCCTCTCCATTTTCTATGTGGCCGAAATGAACTTCAAAATGGTGACGCCCTTCTTCTTTGCCAATCTCGGTTACTCGAAGAGTGACGTCGCCTACTGTCTGTCGATAACGGCCATTACGGATATTGCGGCACGTATTGTCCTGCCGCCACTGTTCGACAGGACGACGATCAGGAAACGGACCATCTTCTTGGTCTCGATCATCTTTGTGGCACTCACGCGTTCCAGTAAGTGGACAGATATCTGATGATATAGCTGCAACATATTTGTCATCTTTATTATTTTTTCTTTTCTTGCATGCAGTTATGGCCGAGCAAACGGAGTGGAATCAGCTAATGATCTGGCTATCGATTTGCGGCTTTTTCCGTGGCTCAGCATTGAGCAATTTTACACTGACCGTCTCCGAGTATTGTTCGCTGGAGAAGCTGCCCTCGGCCTTTGGATGGCATCTGGTGGGCAAGGCTCTCTTTGTCATGAGCTTTGGGCCATTAATTGGTGAGTCAGTTGTCTGGCTGCTCCATCCTTACTTCGACTTAACTTGGACTCATTTCTCTAATTGCATTTATCATTTTTGTTCCAGGTCTGATTCGAGATGTGTCCGAGAGCTATCCGATTTGTATACACGCTCAGAGTGTTTGCATTATGATATGTGCTCTGGCCTGGAGCATTGAGTATCTGGTGGAGTTTGTACGATCGCGTCGTCGCACCGGCGATGCTGCACCGCAGATGCCCACACAGGATACACCAGCAGCAGCTAGAACTGAATCTGGAGCGGGGGCGGGAGAAGCTCCAACGGCGGAATCGACAAGGAAGGATGCAAAGCTGTAATACATATGGCCAACGAGATCAAAAGAGGATTATCAGATATGCATACAATTAATTGCATCGATCGAACTCATTATTCAACTGAAACTAAATGCATACTACTTATTTCTTAATTACTTCGATAGATTATGTACCTAAAACGTTACCTTAATTGCAATTAGAAATTCATAAAGTGAAGGTTCCGATCAGCCCAGCAATCATTCTTAGTTTACTGACTCTGTCTGCTTACTACTTAGCAAGATCAAGAATGCAACCAAAAATGAAAGGAACAGAAACTAAAAATAAAAAATATATATATCCTTAAACAATTTATTTTTTGTTCTTGAATATAACGGTTGCTTCATACACATAACATATGCAACGCAACCCCCAAACACCTGAACAAATTGTATTAAACTTAGCTTTGTTTGGTTCTATTCGCCAGTTTTCTTTCTTAGTTCGATATATCGTTAGATCAATTGTCGAAACAAGTGAAGAATTAATTCTTGATATCATTCATAATTCTAAGTTCAACATGTCTCTATTGTTCTCTCTCTCTCTCTCTCTCTCTCTCTTTTTTTGTTTATTGTATGAACTTGTATGTGATAGTTCAAAGATAGTTGATAAGTTAGATATTTAAGGAAAGCATATGTCAAAATATGTATGAGACCTTATTATGAACAAAAGGCATCAAAGCAAAAATAACAAAACTGGCTTTAAAATGTATGTAATGTACCTTTTCAAATTGAAATTAAGTAAGGACCATATAAACACTACCCAACATACGCTACCTACAAATAAACAAACGAATGTGTAACTGGAATTTAAATTGATTTATCAATTTGCCAACAAGCAATTTATATGCCTATTTATATATCTATATATATACCTAGACCTATATATACAAACATGTATACATATTTAGTTAAAGCACTAAGCGTACAAAAAGTTCAAAATATATTGTGTGCTTAGTGGCTGGAGCCAAGTCGAGTGAAACGCGTAAACTGAATAAAGTTGTGTTGAAACATTGTTCACAAAACTATACAAGATTACAAAATTACATGCTATTAAAAAAGCAAATGCCTATATTACAACCTTTCCCCACGTCCCCAGGAGTTCAAGAGGTTGGGAAAAAGAGCAAGCGAGCGAGAGAGAGAGAGAGATGTAATGCAAAGCATAATGTAGTAAATAGGGACAGCGATAGATAAACAAACCAATCCACCCAAAGCAAACAAACATAATCCCAACCCACAGATATGTATGTACTAAAAAAAAAAGAAAAAAGAATGAGATCTGCGTTAGAAATTTCGATAAGGCCAATAAAACGGCAGACGACTACAAATATAAGATTTGCATAACTCGTTGTAGATGAAATTTGATAATTGTATTGCGAAAACTACTTTGCCAGACTTCGGATAAAATGCCTTATTGTAAGATAGTAGCATATGTGAACGCAAAACTGACAAAATCTGAAAGCAATAACTAATGCTGTCTGTATAGTAGATGCCATGACCAAAAAGAAAGAGAAAACTATGCAGCTAACTATTTTGAGTGGAACCACTGTACGGACATGCCACACCATGCCACCACTGGTAGTAGTTATAGCAGTAGTTCTAGTGGTAGTCGTAGTAGGTGAAACCGTTAACAAATAATACGCATACCACACATGTACTTAAACGGGTGCATAGAATTTTTTTTTTTATATATATACTAATATGTAGTTACACATATATAATTATATTAAGAAAATGTTATCTTTTGGATATGCATTGCAGATATTGTAGCCTTGTATTACTACGTATATGTATGAAATTTAAATAAAGTGATATAATAAAAAAATATATACATTTATTAAATATTTGTGATTGTTTTGTGATGATGGCAGATCTGATTTAAAGGGTGGAAATTTATTTCTACGCAGTTAAGTTTCTCTCGGATGGGAAATTGTGTTTCTTTGATTTTTGTCTTATTTTAAATTGTCGAATATTAAAAATAAGTCATTTAGAAAACCACATTCGAGTTCTATAATTTGAAAAATATTCACAACAAAAATCTGAATAAACTTATAGGTTCCATTAAAAGAAATGAAAATAACTAATGAAATAATTATGTTAAGCATTTCTCAAAATTAATTCATTATAATATAACAAATAAGAAAATTCACTCTTTCCATTATTATTTCAAATTTGGAAGTACCATGAAATGTTATAAATACAATTGAAATGTGCCTAATCTATATTACGTTTATCAAATGGATTATAAACCCCCACATCCGATTCTCTATTGCATACACAATGCCCGTTACTCGCATGTCATCTCAAAAGGGTAGCAAAATCATCTTGAGGGGGTAGCAAAAAGTCAAAGATAACACAAATATTTCCGAGAAACCAACAAATGAGCGAACAATCACTGTCTCTTTCTGTATCGCAATAATGATTGTATCTGTTGCAATAATAATATTGTTGCAGAATCCGTTACGGTTGGGCATTTACAATGATCTTGGCCACAATTTAGAGCTCCCCCATTAAACTGGCGAGGAAAATAAACAAATGTGAGAAATGCGTGAAGAGTAAATTGAAATAAGCATAAATTACATGTGTCGTCGAGGGACAGTCACGCACTAGCACTAAATTTAGTTGGGCTTTCAGTTGTCAGTTGACAACTGCAGTCGGAGATGAGGACGGGACAGTTGGCTTCTCCTATGCGCCGTTATTACTTTAATGTTTTTTTTTTCGACTTTTATTTTTTGCCAAGGAAATCTCAAAAATATATAGTTTACAAACAAATATTCATTGTAGAAATGGGGCTTGGCACGGAAGTTTGCAACATCTCCGCAGGTGGCACAGTTGAATAGATGTCTTTCATTAATCTAATCAGATGTACTCTTAGGGCTTACATGAGACATCGCTATAAAACCGAACAGCTACTGTCAGGCGCTATCTAGCTGCTAATGCTAATGATAATTCCCAGAATGTGATCACTCAACCCACGACATCCGAGCAGCTAAGATGACGGCGACAGCTTTACGGCCCAAATTGAAGTCCTACCAGCTTGTGGCACCCGATGGCGGGTGGGGCATCCTCATCTGCATTGGCATGGCAATGCCCTTTGTAAGTTCGAACAGCAATCTGAACAATCTGTAGAAATTCAATTATTATATGATATATATGGACATACATGCAAACAACTTACATAGCTATCAACATAATCATAGTCATAAGGCGATACTTTCGTAAATAGGTATATAAAAGACATGGTAGAATAATAAACTAACTAGCTGAAAGAAGCAGGAAATTATTTTATATTCTTCCACCCAGTCTTTTTAATACGTATTTTCAAGGTGGGAGTGTTCATTCCTGAGAACCACTCAGCCCGAAACCAAACGAAGTAAACGACAAGATGAGGTTTAAAAACGATCTTAAGGGAAGCTGGTCCAACAAACAGCGCTTAAGCCTACTAAGCATCATGGGATTGCTAGAAGTCCTGCCATAGAATTGGCATGGCCAGAAAGTTTAAACGTAAGAATTTTAAGCTATCTTCTGAGGGCACTTTAGACACATATTTAAATAGCCAGTGAAGACTTTACTTGTATGGAGTGTCTTAGTGTTTTTAGCGTTAGGTCAAGTTGTCTCAAAATGTTTATAATAAATACATGTGTGTATAACATACCTTACAGGTCAGTGGATTGGCAGCGCTACCATCCTTTGGTTTGGTCTTTGGCGACTTTCTAAACAGTATTGAGGCCGAGACAAGCGCCATTGCTGTTATAACCAGCACGTTCTTCTGTGCGATGAGCTTTGCGGGATTGTTTTCCGGCTCGCTGTTTCGTCGCTATGGCCTACGACCGGTGGGTTTGGCCGGCGGCATTCTCTATTTTGTTGGCACAGCCATGCAGATATTTGTGACGTCTACGCTGCAGTTGATCTTTGCGTTTAGCTTGTTGCAGGGTAGCGGATTCGGTTTAATTGTGCCCACCAGCTACACATCGTTCAACGATTACTTTGTGAGGAACCGTGTGATGTGGATGAGCTTTGCCCAGACGCTGATTGGCCTCGGTTCGATGATCTATCCGATTATAATGCAGAAGCTGCTGCAATGGTATGGCTTTCGTGGGTGCCTCCTGGTCCTGACAGCGATCAATGCACACGCTATTCTGGGCATGCTGCTCATGCATCCAGTCAAATGGCATATGCGACGCATTCCATTGGAGGAGGAAGAGCAACCAATTCAAACGCCGCCGGTCGTCATCCATGTGCAGCCAGAGACACCACTGCAGACAATACCAGACCTGATATTTGCGCCGATACCAGCAAATGGTGATAAACTAACTGTCACAAATTCGTTGCCCGTCTCGAATCTGGGTTCTCGGCGAATGTCACGTACCGAGGAGCATACGCTCAACATTATTTCCAGTCGCGCCTCGAGCATTACCAGCCTGGGAAATTGGTCCGGGCCGATCGTTGTTAGCGATGCCTCGCCGCAAATGATGCACAGCCTGCAGACTTCGCGACGCCCGAGTGTTGGCAGTGGTGGCGCCAATCCACAGCAGGCCATCGCTTCCAATGCCACCGTCGAAGAGAAGTCAGCTGGAGGCAAAAGGACCTGCTGCGGTACCATTGTCGATTTCCTCGATCTGACGCTCTTCAAGGAACCCATCTATGTCAATATTGTGCTGGGCATTACGTTCGCCCTGTACTCAGACCTCTCATTTTTCACCATACAGCCGTCTTATCTTTTTGAATTGGGTTACACCAAGGTAATGTATTTGCATCCATTTACAATTCCTAAATATCGAATTTTAAGTATAGCTGGAACCCATTGAAAAAGAATGTAAGGAAATTGTGCCATTATTTCCAATCACAACCGAGTCGAGTCAGGAAAGTTGATCTCAGAGATGAGAGAGTGTGGAACTCTGAGGAATAGAGCTTTATCACTTACTGAACCCTCGTAGATGGTATTATTATTCTTTCTTGTTTTTGTATAGAAGTTTGAATTATTATTCAAATTTGTTTTTTCATTTTCGCTCAAACTTGAGCCTACTATTGGCCAACAGGACTGCACACGTCTGTACGCGCATGCACTTGTGTACACACACATATGCACATGCTACACACACACACCTAACAAGCCATATTAATGAATTGATATATTAGATTTGCTTCTATTTTATTTATAAACGTTGAACCTTCTTTTGTATATGTCTATGTGAATCTACTTGCCTATGTACATATTTATGTACTTATATAATTTTCGTCAATATGTTTCTTCAACTGTAAGCAAAAAGAATCAAGCAAACAATTAAAGGGACCGACTCGAGCTGTCAAAATGTGCCGCTGATATTTTGAAAGTTTCACAGTCGCACTATACCTATTCCATTCGCACGCATGTGCAATAAACAATAGCTAAAAAAGCAGCAACAAAAAACAAAAAAAAAGAAAACGTTGCTTTTGGCCTACCAGGGTTTCCATCCTTCATGAATCATTTAACATTTTTTATTGCAACAAAATAATTCAACATTTATTTTGAATTTCAGGCTGAAACGGCAAATGTTATTGCAATCGGAGCCGCTGCAGATTTGCTTTCAAGAATTTTTCTAGCACTGACTGCAATTTTTATCCAAGTTCCTGCCCGTTACATTTACTTGGCTGGAGCGCTTTTCACAGTTATTGCCAGATTTGGTGGGTGACATTCTACCTCTTCGCAAATAATATCTAACATCTTTGCCAAATATTTTTGTAGGTCTCGGTGGCATCACCAATTTTGTGGGCATGGCCTGCATTACAGCTGTACTTGGATTTTTACGAACCTGGATACACGTTCCACTCCCGTTGGTGTTTGCCGACTATTTGCCAAAAGAACGGTGTGTTATTGAAGAGAAAAGCGCGCGCATCCCAATATTGCTCAAATAATTATTGCTATTCATTTGCTTTTAGCTATGCCAGCGGCTACGGCCTATTTATGTTCACACAGGGCAATGCGATGTTTTTGATCGGGCCGATCGTTGGCTATGTACGAGATCGCACGCAAGATTATTTGCTAGTCTTTCACATATTGAATGTGTTCATGGCCATGTGCGCTGTCCCCTGGATCATTGAGTTGTTGTTGGTCAAGTTTCGTCGGCGCAACCGAATCGAACGTAACAATGTCTGTGAGCAGGCAGATGACAGTAATAACACAATGGTCCAGTAAAATTATGAATTTGTATTGTAATAAAATATACATAAATAAAACCAGTTAAAGTTAAAAATTTGAATAAAGTCAAGCTAATAGATGAAACAGATGTTTATTATGCTTATTGCCATTCTCTATTACGTATAAGCAAGAGGTTATTCAACTTGCATGTATTTGTAAAAAATAAAAAAATTTAATTATTAATTAGCGCTGCGCAGTGCAGTGTCATAACACTCAGCCTTTGTTCAACAGCAAACAGCTGACAGTTTAACATGTGATGGTCACACCCGAGCACACAGCACATATTTGTTTTGCTTGTTCCTCAAAATTTGCACGATTCCAACTTGTCCTTGTCCACAATAAACACATATATAATTAGATACAGATACTAAAACAAATGGTATTGCAACAAATCAAACTGCTGCTGCTAGGCATTGTGACACTGTGCCGGCGAGCACTCTGCTGTTTCTCGCGTCGCCGCAAGCTCAGCCACGGCGGCAACGATCAGCTACAAGCGGTGACAATTGGCGACTTTCCAGCAACAACAGCAAAATCGACGGCACATGGCAAGGAGCGCGACTGGAACAGCTGGGACGATAGTCCGCGCACCGTCGAGGAACACATCGAACAGTATCGCCAGCGCATGGCCCAGCCAGCCACTCCGCCCAAAGAGGAGCCCGAACCGGACTTCTTTAGTGTAAGTGCCTGATTCGGCTTGCGCTTCTGAGTCTTCGCCTCTGATTTGCTTGCTTCAATTTATTGCAGGAACTGACACCGGACATTAAGCCGCAATTGAAATACTATCTGGGCGATACGACGGCTGCGGCGTCACCAGCGCAAGGCCCAACTGATTTCTCAAGACTGAAAGCGACCGACATGGTGCCCATTAGTTCAAATGTAAGTCAATCCTTACAGTAGCAATAGTTGCTCTTCCTGCTCCATAAGCTAATCCGCCAGTAATCTCGCCCCCCTCTCCTTCGACTTGGATCGCTTCGGATTATAATGAGTGTCTCACGGGTATATAAACCAATAAGTTATAACTTCGAAACACTCTAAAAAAAAGCAAAATACGTCACGTTCTAAATAATGGTTTATATATAGAAAACATATTGAAAAAAGCTTATATTCTAATGAACTAAAACAGTTAAAGTTTAATGCAAAATTTTAAATGATATTGATAATTGCAGGCTGATCTCGAGGATTGGGTGGACGACAATGCCGGCGGCTGGGAGGAGCTGGACACATCGCAAACGAAACATATTATGCGAGAGAAGCGTCGCGAGATGCGGCATCAGCGACCAGCGCCAATGAAAGCTCAGGCGCCTAGCATTGGCGCCCAACGGATTAGCGATGTGCAGCGGATGGCGTAGTAAATAATGAAACAAACAAACACACACAGACACACACACCCAGACACACGCTCGATGCACTTTAGCCTCACAGTGCCTCTACGTTTCATTCCACTTGTAATTTTTAATATTAAAAAAAAAAAACAAAACAAATGCAAAAAGATTGTTAACAAATTGGCCTTAGTTTAATGACGCCACTCCGCCACGTCCTGATTGAGTTTTTCACCATGGTTGGCCAGACACACATACTTGCCTAGAGATAAGTATATGTATAGTTATATATATAAATATATATCTTTATAAATATATATCTTTGCCTTTCACTCGCACTTCCTCTGCAGCAGCAGCTAGCACTTATTGCATCCATTTCCTGACGCGCCACTGCGGTTGCAAATTGCCCAATGCCCAATCAGTGCAATCTGCATGGACACGCTTCACTGGATGCATGGATGCAGATGCAGATTTATGAATGGATTGTATAAATAGGCAGGCAGTTCTCTGGCGCAGCGCTTTCATTTGAAATAATGTTGCTGGTGCTGGTGCTAATGGTTAGTGCGGTCGTCGGCTACGATCACAGTGTCAACTATTGGCAGGCCTTTGCTCCCGGCAAGCTGTTGCAGCGCTTGGATGCACTCACCTCCTCCACGACAGGTCAGTTGAATACCTTGGCCGCGGAGCTGCCACAAGCGCAGGCCAAACTGGATGAAGATGCGGATACAGTAGAGGAAACGGATATCGATGTTGATGTGGATGGCATTGAACATGATCATGATGATGTGGAGGCGGAGGCGGAGGAGCTAGAGGCAGAAGCGGAGGCGGACAGTCACAGCGCTGAGGCTAACTCTGGCGAGGATTACGAGCGCAACTATGAACAATTTGTACGTCAATACTTTGATCGAGCTGCTGACGATGATTATGTTTCTGATGATGATGCCGTTGAGGAGCACGCGGATGACGTAAGCGTGGAGACGCAAGCGGAGGCTAGCAATGTGCAGCCCGAAAAGAAAATGAAGAAGGGGCAAATGAAGAAGAAGCAGAAGGAGAAGCAAAGCTGTCGTCATGTCCATCGCCAGGGACAGCTATGCAAAATATGTCGCGAGAAGCGCAACAATGAGATCTCCGAGACATGCAGCTACTCGCACGAGGCACAGCCGGAGCAATATGCCTACGGCAGCGGCACTCAATACAAACGCTATCGGGATCTTGGTGATGATGAGCGAACGAAACGACGACGAGGACGCCACACAAAAACGAAGCAGAAGCAGAAGGAAAAGGAGAAGGAGAAGGAGACTCCCAGCAGCAGTCTCTGCGAGCGTCGCCTGGTGGGCAAAAGCGTCTGCTACGAGTGCAAGGATAGTGGTGGTCAGCTTTTGAGGCGCTGCTATGATACCACCACAAATAAGCAGAGCAGGAGCACAGGCAATCAGCCGAATGCCAAGGAATCCAAGCAGGAGCAGCGCATCTATAAACGAACCATTAGCTATAGCTACGCGCAAGGCGGCAATCACGCAAATGATTATAATTATAATGAAAATGATAAAGATGACACCTCGATGACCACAACAGCATCCACAACGTTACCCACAACACCACCCACAACACCACCCACAACACCATCAACAACAACAGCACCATCCACTCCGAATGTTAGCCGCAGATTGGCCAAAATAGTTCGTAGACGTGTGGGAATCCCAGCCAGCATCGCTATCTGAATATTGCTTCGATACTATTTTTAATATTTTTTTTTTGTTTTTTATTTAAGTTAATCAACCAATTATGAAACTAATTTAGTTGTCACAAGCTCAATTCTTTCTTTGCTACTATTTAAACCTTAATAAAAAAAAACCAACTTTTGACATACAGTGGCTCAATGCTTATTTGCTGGAATTTTTGAAAAATAATGAATGATTAGTTTATGGCAGGCAATTACTTTTTTTCTTTGACACTGATCCAAATAAGCATCGAGCCACTGTATGTAAGGAATTTTCTGAAATCATTTCTTTTCCTTGATAAAAAACTGATTTAATTAAAGTTCGCATCGCATTTTCCAAGTTTAAAGAAGCTCATCTCTGTTTTAGTCATAAGCCTAACGAAAGACGGTCGATTTGACATATTTGATTGATTTGATTTGATTTGATATTAGAAAATAGCTGGGTAAAGTATAATAATAATAATAATTATAATTGGGCAGAGTTAGCACTGCGACCTACAAGGTCTATTGTGCCCCCTTACTGAGCCTATAGCGCTTCCATCAATCCCAACTCCTGCACGAATGCTAGAATCTTTGTTGGGTTGAGGGTTACTATATCCTTGGGCAAAGTATAGTTCAGTACATTATTTGGAATAGTATACAGCATATGTTAAGTATGGTATAATTAGATCCGACATTTAACACCTAACTAAATATGCAAAATATATAAATACTTCACCCTTGCAAACCTGGTGACAAAAGTATATAAGCCACTCGAGCTACGGTATCTATCGTGTATTGGGCGTATTGATTGCTTCCGCTCGATTGAAGGCGTATTGGCGCATTGATATTACTAGATCCAGTGAGCGTTAAGTACTCGCTTATGCCATTGTTTATATAGTATATTTCCAGAACGTATTTCTTTATTAATGTTAAGAATATTAGTAATGACAGGCTAATACTAGTCTAATTCAAATGATTCGATGTTTTGGCGCTCTCCTGCCGTATGGCATTGATGAGCTCATAGTTAACCAGAAACGTGAAGCGTAGTCCTGCGATCTCCACAGTGCTATTGTGGGCCAGTCGCGTCTTATTGCCATTCAGCAGCGGTGTGCCATCAATGAAGATGGCCCGCTTGCCCTCGTTGGCAATGAAGAAGTCGCCATTGCTACGCATCTTGATAGTGCCCTGGCGACGTGATATCTTTGCAGCAGGTCCCTCCAGCGACAGATCGACATCCACGCCGCTCTCCTTGGCCTCGCGACCAAATGTTATCTCCTTGGACCGCATTAAATATCGCATCAGACGGCCACGTAGACAGGCAAGTGTTCGATTATCGAGTTCACTGGCAGCAGTCGGATCTAGCACAGAATCAACCAAGACACCCAAGTGTGACAGCTCATTCTCCAGCAGACGTATGTCTCGCTTGTTGCGCCGGTCGGCCAGCATTGTTTCAATCTCCAGCGCCTCGTCACGCGGCTTATTCAATTCCTGATCTAATATGTGTTCCTCTGCATCCGAGAAACTCAGCGGCTGATCTGAACCCTGCAACGGCTTTATTGTTTGATCAGGCAGCAAACAGTATTGCTTGAGTAGCAGCCAGTGATTGTGCAGCGATTTGGCGGTACGTGCGCAGTAGAAGATGCCAGCATTCTTGTCCAGCAGCTCTTGGAATTCCTCCAGTTTCGGTGTTTCCGTGCTCTTGATGGTGCCCAGCAGATCCTCCTCCTCTACACTGTACAGAGCCTTACGCTGCACGGACTCCACCATTTCGGGATGCAAATTACGCATGGCGGAGACGGCAATACGCGATACAGCTGGTTCGTAGAGCAGCGCAGACCAACGCTGCTGCAGCTCCTGCAGTGTAAATTTACAGGAAAACTTGACGCCACGATGAACCATGCGCAAATCGTTTGTTTGCTCTATGCCAATAAAGAGCGCCAGGTCATCAATTGGCTTCCAGCGACCCAGATCCTTGGTTGCCATCTATTCCAATGCGGCAATGCGGGCGTGGCGTTAAAGGCGTAGCAGGTGCTGCAACAGCCACAATACTCGGTGTGCCGGGCAGAGTTTCCACAGCAGTGCCTGGTGTCTGAGGCGTTTCGGGAACAATAACAGCGAACGCCGCAAAACTCGAAGAGGGCGATTGCAGCAACAACGTTGTTGGTGTCGTCACAATTTCAGGATAGTTTTGAGAAGTGGTGCGCGGTCGATTGGACTGGTTTGGATCAGCGCCGCCTCGGCTCGCTGGTGTTGTCAGATTGTATTCGACAATTTCGTCGTCAAAACGTTTGCGTTTAATTGTTCGCGAGGAACTTCTGCGTTTCGTTGCGTCGTTTTGTAGCAACTATATCAGCAAATTGAGAATAGGAGTTTTATCCAAAAGTGTTTTGGTTGTAGTAGTCTTGACTGATGTCGATGACACACTGACAGTGGCAGGGACGCCTGCTGTGTGCGTAGCCACAACAGGCGCATTGGTAGTGTTCACAATTGCTGGTGCATCACTATTTGTATTAATCACAGTTAATTGAGTGCCTTCCATGTATTTTTGTGCAATAATTTGTTTTTCTTTTACGACGCACAATCTCTTGGTAACTGCAATAGTATACTATATATAAATATAACTATTCTACTGCTGGGGTCCATCGGCGGATAGGTTATTGCCATCGGCAGTCGGTGGTCGACTTTCGCAACTGTCCTCGCCACTACTGGTTGTGGATGCGCCCTCTTCTGGCGAGGTCTTGGCTGCCTCATCAGCCTCCTGGTTCACTTGGGCACTGATGTTTGGCTGTTCGCTCTCCTCGGCTTCAGCTCCCTTTTTGTTCTGTGTGGGTACGAGTGTATATATAGATATATATATAAGTATATAATATTTATTTTAATTTTGAGTTATTCAACCTTTTTTCGTTTTTTGGGTTTCTCCGCTTTCACAGCATGCAATTCGGCCTCTTCTTGCAGGGCTGATTTGTAGCTGGGGGGGAAAAACTTGGCAGCTTCCTTATGGCCAACAACCGAATTGGGGCTAACATAGCTGGGCCCATATTCCATTAGCAGTGGTATCGTGGCTGTCGTCACTTTATTAACTTTCAGCACAATTTTATCGGTGCTTAAAGTTGAAAATAATAAAATATATATTTACATCGATAATGAACCAAATTGAATGAATTACTTATCAATTGCTTACGGTACATATGGCTTGGCATTATATTTCTCCACGGAATTCGCGATAAAAACTGCAGTCTGTGGATTGTCGCTGTCGAAGAAACCATAGAGCGGTACATCATCCTTGCACGCATCCACAAGATTTATCAGATCCTTCTTCTTATAAGCATCGAATGTCATGATTATGTGAGGTGGTTCTGGCACAGGATCGGCGGCCAGAAAAGTCGTTGTTTGTACCCGGAAATATGTATAGATGAGGGCCGCATGCGTTCTCTGGTCAGTTGGCACCCAAATGGGCGGTATTTGAATTACCTTGAATTTCACTGTGTCCTCTAAAGCATCCTGCTCAGCTTCAGGACTTTCCTCACATGGCTCTGTCGTATTTTCAGAAGTGTCTTTCTCTAAATTAAAAATTAACAAATATAAATATTTAAAAAATCTTGATAAAACTTAAAATATATATTTTTGAAGATTGTTTCTTGACAATCGTACACTCACCTTCTTTTGCAACCTCAATTGTTATCTCTAAGGGTATTATCAGAGGGGGCAGAATAGTTTCCTCTTCGTTGAACTCATCGGGCGGCTTGACGATCTCCTTTGTTAGCTCAAATGCATATTGCTGTAGAATATTTGATGGCGTTCCGATCGTTTCATCCACTTTCCAGAAGCACATTAACAGCTCCTTGTCGTACAGATACTTCATGACATCACCGGGCAATGGATTCTCGGCAGCAAAGTTGACCGTATTGAGATCACTTTGTGTTATTGCAAACACTTTTCGATCTTTGCATTGAATTTTGAGAGGATCGGCCGGCTCGGAGAGCTTTTTGAACATATCCCGATTGACTTGTGGCCCAAACACCGTTATGCCAATATCCGGTAAATTCTCCATAATGCAATCCGTCACATATTTCAAATACTCGATGCGTTTCTTTTTACTCTCCTCGAGTTCAATTTTTGCAGCCAACTCGAGAGCCTCGTTCTTAATGCGCAACTGTTCCAGCTCGATGGGCTGCAGCTCGGTGATTTCAAAGGTTTCGTGCGGCTCTTTGGCAATGGTTGACTCCAGCTCCCTGGTGATTAGGGCGACCAGTTTCGGCACATCTGTGCCAAACATAATGTTTATAGCCTTTCCATTCTGCATACGTATAGATAAGAAAATTCAGCTAATTATCGCCATAACTTGTGGTACTTACTGCTACAAACATCCAGGTTGGCTCACTTTTCTTGTTAAACCTTTCCAGATACGATATCGAACCAGCTTTGCACTTGGGAAAACAATTTTGAAGTTAGCTCTCATCTCAGCTCTCACCACTCAGTTTCAGTTCAACTTACAATTGCCAGCTGCAAGTTGTCGCCGCCAAGCTCCAGTTTTATTTTGCGCAGACTGCCCACCATGCCCAGACAGGGTCCGCACCATTCCGAATATATATCGAGCACTGAAATATAACTGCATTATCATTATTTGGTTTTTTGTTAATGTATATAGCAGACATACCAAGCAATCCGGGCCGCTGCAGAAACTTTTCAAACTCCTCATCGCTGCTGATATCCGCCTGTAATTGCTGAACTCCGCCCTTCTTTGCCATTTCTGGCAAAATGACTCGCATTATTTTTAGGATTTGCATTTTTGGCACATGTTTTTATGCATATCTGCGCATAAATTATTGATTAAACTTTGCGCATTGCAGGCGAGGCCGGTGTTGTCAGGATAACGCATCAGACCAACAACCAAAAAAACAGAACTCCCCTCCACACACCATCCCTCAGTTCCAGTGAACGACGAGATACTTTGCTGGCGATAAACCGGTTCTGAGCTGCACCACTCTGCTGTACAAGGACCTATTGAATTTGTACGACTTTTGTCAACGATATTCAACTTGATTAAATAATAATTATATGTAGAAAAACCCAAGTATGTTTCAGTAAATAAATGAATTACGTTTATCTTATTTCCCGTCACATCGCAGATTTTTAATTTAGGAAAGAAAATCGATAAAAACTCAGTTTGTTGACCTGTTGGGATTGCAAGGAAATCCGTTGGGTACATTGACCGCCCATGTTAGTTTATACACCACTAAAACAAAAAATAGTTTTTGTAATATTTCATAGAATTCTTTCAATGATTTATAGGTTTCTGTAGATCGTTAACTTCAATTTCCAGTGCAAAAACGCATAATACGTACACGTAATACAAAAATACACACAACACACAATATATGTACACATAGATACACGAGATGTATAAACAAATATGCAAACATATGCATACATACATATAGATATTTACATATATATCTAAAATACCAGTTGTACGGCATACAAGTTTTAAAATGAATTTTAGAATTAAAAACGGGTGGTGGTAGACACAGTTCTGCGCTGGCCAATATGGAAATGGAGCTGAAGAAGCTGCTCTTTTGCATCGTCCTTTTTTTTACAGAACCAAGCGAAATAGAAACCTTGTGGCGATGCTATGCCTCCTGGGAATGCTGCTGACTCGCTTTTGTTTCTGTTTATTTATTAAAATTATATTTTTTTGGTTTTGGATTTGCATTTTCGTTATAGTTGGTCTCAGTTGTCGATGTTGGTTGGATGGTTAGCTATAAAGAATAGTGTTAAGCATGAAATGTGCTTGACTAGACACAATTTTACAGAAAGCAGAAGGTTAATTCTGCTTATTCTAGGCCGAGCATCCAATTGATGCCTTGTACTATGAAAATTATAAGCGGCTGCCAAGCAACTAGCCAACGAATCCAATCCAGCAGTCGGCCATAAAGCATATGCGGCTTTTCCCAACTGTAATCGAATGCATGGTAACAATAGCAAATAATATAAATATCATAATAGAGGTAGCGCTACATACGGATTGCGAAACATTTTCTGCAGGTCGACCTTCTCTTTGCAATAGGGACATGTCTGCTTCTTGCCAACAATACACCAGCCTCGTATGCAGAACTCGTGGAACACATGATTGCAGGACAGCTTGTAGGTATTCTCCATGACGCCCTCCTCCTTTTCGGAAACCAGCAGCTTATTGCCACACACTGCGCACACATTTTGATCCAAATGGCGAGTGGGCATGCCCTGTGGCGCATAGTACTACACACAAATGCATGGATACAAATACAATTACAATGTTGGATATTGACTGGTCAACTATTTAACGGACTACTTACACCAATGGCAGCGGCCATTTTGTCTGAACAAATCTCGGATATGTCGCGACCAAGTACACCAATGTATAGGCCATAGAAACAGAACATTAAGCCGACATCCATCCATGTGTTGGGCGGCTGTGAGAATACATAGTTCATGCCCAAAAAGGCGGCCATGATCACCAGATAGCCTACAATGCCCAGGCCATAGCTTAGTTTGTAGATGAAGTAGAACCATTTATAAACTAGTCTGTGAAGTACAAAACACGAAAAGAAAACTAAAGAATGGAGCCAGAAATCAAAGTTGTAATAATTTTACCTGGGCGTTGTGCCCTGTATGGGCTTAGTTGTAGCGCGTCGCATGACAAGCGATGTAATTGTTGTGAATATTATCCAGATGATGATGAAACGTATCCAAAGGAAGGTGCATGAGATAACTAGCGGTATTAGCCACATGGCCAGCAATGTAACAAATGCATAGGATCTGTAGTGCCTTTTTTTCCATTCGACGAGGATGATCTGGGCAATGACCAGCGTCATAAACAGTATGATAACCATTTCCGAGTGCATGGCATCGTGGCCTTTGTGCTTCTCCACCATCAGCTGGTGCTCGGCGCTGTACGTTGCATATATAAAGAGATAGAGAGATAGATAGAGACAGAGAGAGAGAGAGAATATAAGTTTTGGTTCTTTGGCAATTGCGGATTGAACCACCAGGAGATAAGCATTTAAGCATTGCTTACCGCATCCGCTCCTCCGGCGACATCTCGTCAAGGGACTAGAAGAGAGACAGATTATATTATTAGCCCTTACATACACATATATTTGATATACCCTTACCTTATTCAAGTCTACCGGGGCATGGAGGTCCATGTGTTGTTGATGCATGTTATCGCTATGTGCCGGCGCGTACAAACCAGGGCGTCGTCTGCGTCTTTGCGGAATTTTGTCAACAATTCTTTTGTTTCAGCTTGAAATTTATTTAGGTACATATATATTCTAAGCCGAAAACAAATAATAATGGCAACGTTACATATTGTCGCTGTTTGTCTGTCACTGGCATTGCCGTGTTCATCGAGCGTTGCCACGTATGCGCACTGCTAACAGCTGTTCGATGGCCGGTCGTACACAATTCAGATGCTTCACAACACTACCACAGTTTAGCGTAAACTGAATGCCAACAGATAAGTGGTATACAATAAATAAAAAATAAATAAGAAATTCATAATGATAAGAAAACACTGGGGGGAATTCGAGGAGGAGAGCAATGATTCTACTCTCGACAAATATGTGGCCACGTCCGTCAAAAGACCAAAACTCGATGCAATACGGCAGTGTGGCGATCCGCTGCCACAGGATAAACGGTGAGTTTGGGGACTAAGTGTTTATTTGACCGTTGCATATTGATTTATATATATGTATATATTGATATGTTTGTATATAATAGCGAAAAAATTGAACTGAAGAGTTCCTTGGTCACGCAAACCATCGAAGTGATGAAACAAACCGAAGTTCTTCAATCCCTTATCGACACCTACTCCAACAAAAACGTTAGCTTAATTAAACGCTCCGTGTGATTGAACACAATTATTATTATTAACTGTATTCCCCAATTTATAGGGCTCCTCGAACTACCTTTTGAATCCCTGCCAAATGATACCCGAGGTGGACTTTCCACCGGAGAACGCCGCCGATTTGGTCAGCGAGCAAAAGTTTCAAAAACCCATCTGGTTCATACCACCGGTGGACACGGCATATTCCCGCGGCGATCCCCAACACTACCCGGAAATATCCAGCAACATATGCCGGTCGGCGATGCGAAAAGCGATGTGCGGTCTTCTGCGACTGGCGGGCTTCACCGACTGCTCCGAGTCGGCTGTGATCCTGCTGACCGATGCGGCTGAATCATTTTTGCGCAGCCTCATCTCAAAATATCGCAGTTTCTATGATATCGACAGTAAATTGAGGAAGGTGACAACGCTGAAGCTGTTGCCGCTTGAGCAGGCCTACTTCAGCAAGACTGGCACATCCCTGACGCAGGTGCACAACTACTACAAGCACAAGGTGATCACACGCAATCGTGCCGAGATCGCTGAGTTCGACAGTGTGCTGCAGGATTACGATAAGCTTATGAAGGAGAGCCAGAGCAGCATGCAGAAGCAGCAGCAGGAGGAGCAGGAACAGCAACAAAATCACGATTTCAATGGTCACGAATTTCTCAACATACTCGAGATGCAGCAGGGCGACGATAACAATAGCAGTGCAACAACCGGCAGCAGCACCATGAATAACATTGTCAGCGACATGCTGCAGGAGCTAGGTGGCAGCACGAACTCCAGCATCTCTCTCAGCAACCTAAGCAGTGGCCAGCAGCAAATGCTGAGCACCAACGCTTTGTACAGCCTCCTCGACGGTCAAACGAGCAATGCCAGCTCCAATTTAACTAGTTCGACCGCTTATCAGAATAATTTCGATACTTAAGCAGTAATTTTATGAAAAAGGTGATCGACAAACTGACTTTAAGAGCAGCGAAGGACACGAGAAAATATTAATTTAATTATTTATGTATTAATTTACTATATAACATTAACATACCATAACAAGCTAATCCCATGAATGTTTTTCCTCAGCTCAAATAACCTCTGCGTGTACGTTGTCAAAAATATAAAGTTAATCACATTTATGGAATAATTTTATTGTTTTTATGTCTCGAACCCATTAAACAGGCGGAAGGAAGCATCTCCGATCCCATTAAATATATGTATTTTTGATCAGCGTGGATCAGAATCAATAGCGCAATCGATCTAGCGTTGCCCGTTTGTATAAACTCGGGGATATCATAAACTATGAGCCCCATTTTAAAGATAAATACAGTATTACTGAAATATAAGTTACCTGTAAAATAATGGAAGCGAGCAGAGCTCAGAACTTATGAATTTATTTAGGTATTAAATTCTTACATTTGGATGTGCTAAACTGTTAAAGGGAAAATCTCGGTCTCACTCGACTACAAGATTCTTGTTTTTTTTTGTAACATCTCATTTGTGAGGAGCGTCTAAAAACACCAGCATTTGTGTGTCATCATTCTCGACGGAATCAGTATTAATATTTGTAATTTTACTTTAGAAATGATCTGCTCGTTAATCAATATTGTTTTTTTTTTCGTTTCACTGGCAGGATAATGCGTCTATCGATATCGAGGAATGAGCACGTGTACTTCGCTACGATAACGATAGCCACAACGGGCAACTGGCCAACACTGTTAACGGTAAATTTATTCAATTTTATTCAAAATAAAGAATAAAGCTTGTTATAAATAATAATTATTATATTTTTTAAATATTAGTGGATTTTGGGTTGGGTTAATTACGCCACCGAGTTGCACAGACCACAATTGCTAACGGGGCACATTTTCATTTGAACATCGTCGCCAACGCGCACAACGGCAGCCATGCCATTCTCCGAGTGCGTCGATATGTGACAGTGGAACATCCAATAGCCGGGATTGTTCGTATTGAAGTGAATGATCGTATAGCCGAACGCTGGCACCTGCACCGAATCCTTTAACGGTGCACCGCGTCCACGACGCGGCAACGGTGTCCGACGATCGATCTGCTCGATCTGGCCAATGCGCTGCTCGCCGAGCACACCCATGCCGACCACACGAAACGTGTAGCCATGCAAATGGATCGGATGTGCCGTATTCGATTTGCTGGAAATTACGAATTCGACATTCTTATTCGCCTGCACTTGGATGACATTTGAGCACTTGCAGTGACGGCTGCGGCAGTTGAAGCCAAGCGACGCCTGCTGCGAGCTGTTGCAGAAGAACTGGCCAATGCCCAGGTTACGTGTCTGCAGCAACGACAGCTTCGGCATGCTGAAACTTATGTCATCCATTTGGAAGCGAAAACCCTCGCCCTGTAATTGAAGTGCATTCATGCTCGTGTAATAGCTCACTGCCGGATTTAGGGCCGGCTGCAAATGTTGTGCATTAAGGGAGACCAGCGAGATGCTCACGGCACTGTCTCCGCCAGCATCGTCGCCCAGCTCATTGAGCATAATGCCGGGCGCATCATATGCGTAGCTCAATGTGCTTGTGTCCAAGTCGCGAGTGTCAGCGTTATGGTAATGCAGGATGGCCTCCTGATGCAGCTGATTATTGGCACAGAAAGCGTAGCCCTTGACGCGGAGCCAGTAGTTGGCCACCTCCTGATTGGCGTGCAGCACAAAATCAAAGCGCTCGGCCCCATGGAACATTATCTTCTGCACCTCGACGGGCTCAATGTCATTGCCATCCGTCGATATCACCACCAAGTCGTGCTTGTCAATGCTCAGGCTAATGGGGCAATTGGAAACGCCTGTAAATAAAAATGTATGTAAAATAAATATATCGATAAAAATAAGGCTGGCAAATAAGCAAGAAACCAGTAAGTAAGTCCTTGCTCTAGGAATGGGTCACATCTAATCCGAGTTTCAAATGCAATGGTTTGGCCTCTAGTTGAAGACTGGTATCGTAATTTGGCACCAAGGTGTTGCTAAGGTGTTCTTAAGGTACTCGAAGTTAGTCATGTTTTGACTCACCATTGAAGATGACACGGAAACGATAGCGACCGCCCCGAATGACCCGGAACGTGGAATAGAGTGTGGGCATGGTTCTGCTGTCCTTTTTCATGTTGCGACCGCGTCCGTTGATGAGAATATTCTCGGCGATGCTCTCGTCGAAGTTGTGTACCCAGTCCTGCACCATGATCACATGCTCCGTCTGATCGTAGTCGTAGAGATGTGCATGGGGATTCAATTTGATGGGCTGGCGCACAATCAGAGGTCCCGCCAAGCCAAAGGCGCGCTGATGTTCGGTGTGACTGTGCCACCAGTTGGTGCCTACATGATCCACCTCGAAGCTATAGCGGAACGCCTGCCCGGCCTCAATTGGATACTGTGTGACATGCGGCACTCCGTCCATGTGCGGCGCCAAGCGCTGATGAATGCCATGCCAGTGGATTGTCGTCGCCTCGTGCATGCTGTTGATCACATCAGCAATGATGGTGTCGCCGTAGCACACATCAATCGACTGACCCGGCAGCTTCCCATTGACCACCATAATGAGAGACTCCAGTCCGTCGGCGTATTTGCAGTCGTCGTTGGCGGGTTCCTCTGCGTGAAGCTTGAATCCATCGATGTACTCCTGGCCGTTCAGCTTGAAGCGGTATTTCGATTGTAAATAGCGCTTACAGGTCTGAGCCATGGTGTCATCATAGTGGATCACCATGTAGTAGTAGCAGGTCATCGGCTGCTGTTCGACACATTCGCGTTTACATGGATGCTGCATGTCCTTGTCAGGGTAGCGCCATTGCGGGGATTCACTAGAAGCGAGCTGTGGATATAGCTGCTGGATGCTCTCGTATTTGCTCACAATTCGTTTGCCATCGGCATCTGTAAAACGAGGAGATAAACACAAATTATTGTTATTAACTGAGAGTATCCTGAATCACCTTGTATGCCATCGATTTGAACAATGATGAGACTGCTTATCAAAATAAATGTTTTTATTACATTTATTTGCATTGCCGACAAAATGAAAATGAAACTGCTGGGAAAAGGAATGAATGCGAAGAATGTCTTAGCATAACTGTTCATCAATATTTGCTGTCAGTTACCTTTTGTAAGACAAGTAGCAAAATCGATATTGTGCAATATTCATGAAATTGCTTAGAATTCGCTTGTCGGCCTTGTCGAACAAATTATCACCGTTAATTGAAAATTGTTCGCGAAGCAAAGATACAGACTACACGAGACACCAGACAAAATTCTAATTTGTGTGCATGCCCCTAAAGACACTAATTGCTGATTTAATGTCTGGGGAAAACCAATAACAATCAAAGTATCAATTCTTTCATTGACCCATTTCATTTATATTTCCGGAAGCGCGTGACGGTTTTGAAATGCGCCATGCAATTTGAATTTGAATTTGAATTCCTACACAGTGCTGCACAGCGATGACAGCGGACAGTGTTGTAAGCCAAACCCCATGTTATAAACAAACTATGAAATCATTAATGAGCGAGTGAAGCTGAATTTGCACATTGTCCCAGGTATTGTTTGTATTTATCTTTATCTACTGATAATACTGATAAGCAACCACTTGTAAAAATAACACATGTGAGCGATTACTGGTTTTTGTGTTGCGTACGCTAATCAAAGTGCTTTACGCGACCGCTATATGTTCATAAATATATATATATATATATATGTTTATATATATATATATTTTTATATGTATGTATGTGTATGTGTTTAGGGTATAAACAAACCAAGCCCAAGAACATTGTACTGAATTAGAATTTCATTTTCATTTGCTTTTATCACATCGCATCGGCAATCGCTTCTGCGATTATATGCTTGCCTTTGTTTATGGGTGCCTGCACTTGGGGCCGTGGGCCAACCAGATTGTTGATTATGCAAAATCAAGTAAAAGAAATAAGCAAAGTAAGAGACGCAGGAAAAGAGGAAGCAAAATAAGCAGCAAATAAGGCACAGTGCAACAAGGCATACACACAATGACGACAAACCGCACATGAAAACAAGTTTGAACGCTTCGACAAAGATACGCTTCCAACTTATAGCTTGCTGGAGCGTCATGAGCTTCATTAGGCATTTCATCTTGAAGTCAACCGGACGCATAGCGGTTCCTTTCCAGACGCTAACCAACGGACATCGATTGCAGAGATCGCTAACGACGCAGAACGGTAAGGTGGCAACTTACAACAGCGTCGCTTCATGGTTTGATGTTGCCAAAAGAATTTCACAACATTGGCCGACTTTGCGTTGCAATCGTTACAATTTTGTTTACAAATAACCTCTCGTCAGGCAAGGCGAGTGAAATGGACAACACAATACATTCAGCGGGCATTGCCGAGGTGCATAATGTGCCAATGGACGTCATAAAGCGACCAATACCATCCGTCTTGGACGAGCCAAAAGTTCAGTCACTCATGGAAACGATCAATGTACGTAAATTGAGTGGCACTCGATTAACACACAGTCGTTTTCACTTTCTCTTTTTATTCTGTTTTTTGTTGTTTGTTGTAGTCGGAAAGTAGCCAGGATAAAGTACCACCAGTGGATATCTTGTGGATTATTGGCAGCGAAGGCGGAAACTATTATTTCAGCTTTGGCGGCTGTCATCGTTTTGAGGCCTATAAGCGCCTCAATCGAGAAACCATAAAAGCGAAACTAGTCCGTTCCACACTGGGTGATCTTTACCATTATATGGGGAGCAGTGCACCCAAGTATTTGGCATAATTAATATATTAATGTTATCTGCTGTACTGTTATCATGTTTTTGTCCACAAACTAGTTGCCTTTTATATACATGAATATCTTATCTTATAATAAATTGTTTTAAAAAGAAACAAACTTTTTATTATTAGCTTCGCAAATGCTGTAAAATCTGTGTTTCAAAATCGATATCAGTAGTTTGTTTAAATAGAGGCGGCATAATTTCAGGTTTATTGTGTCCTTACCTTAATGGGAAAATAATTTAAATAAGTTAACTAAATATAATTAGAAACAAAAAACTACTATATATGTAAACGAATATCATAAATATCATATTCATCAATACATTCCTAATATTAAACTGCTGCTATTCATATAATTGCTTGTTGCTAAAAAAAAGTGTTATAAATATATATATATGGCTTAAAGTTAAGGTGAAACACAAACAAAAATCGCAAGAAAAAGAGATTTGTCTGATTCAATATGTTTTTGTCAGCCTTAAGAAATGTAGTGAGCTGTTTTTGTGTATCACAGCAATGAGCTTCGCGACGTGTGCGCACACATACAAATCGATGACAACAATCGGCAGCGTTCTATCGACTAATCGATAGCACTGTATGAAGGAACGTGTTGCGACTATTTATTGTTAATCATTTAGTGAATGAATCGTTGTGAAATTAAACAAAATCAGATTAGTGCGCCAATAATAACAATTGACTGTCAAAATGTCGCAATTCACGTGCATTAACTGCGATGCACGCTTTGCCAACGCGCAAATACAGAGAGACCACTATAAGACCGACTGGCACCGTTACAATCTGAAAAGGCGTGTGGCGCAGTTGCCACCAGTTACTGCCGAGGAGTTCCAGCAGCGTGTGCTGAGCGCTCGCAGCGCCACAGAGACGGCCATCGAGGAGCAACAGATGAGCATCTATTGCACCGCGTGTCGAAAACAGTTTGGCACACAAAAAGCCCACGACAATCACCTCAATAGCAAGAAGCACAAGGAGGCCCTCACCCGCTTCGAGCAGCAGCTGAAGCAACAATCAGAATCACCAGCGGAAACTGAAACTGCCGTTTGCATAAGGAGCATTGTGGAGCCACGTCCGCATCCAGCTATGGCGGCAGCTGCCTCCGGCAAGGGTCGTCTGGCATTCGCCGAGAGAGCGTTGCAAATGGATGCGGATGAGGCGACCGGCGATGACGATGACTTTGAGGATATCGAGGAAGAGGAGGTAAGACTACTGATTCTCGTATATATATTTACATTTTTCATTATTTGTTTTCTTTGCCGCAGGTTGACTCTGATGAATGGGACAAGATTGCGGAGAATCCGCTGAACGAGCGCGATTGCCTATTCTGCGCCCAGCAAAGCGACGATCTTGTGGAGAATCTGAAGCACATGTCACTCACACATTCGTTCTTCATACCCGACACCGACTACTGCACCGATATCGAGGGCCTGCTCTACTATCTGGGCGAAAAGGTAGCCAATTATTTCATCTGCCTGTGGTGCAATGATCGCGGCAAGACCTTCTATTCCCTGGATGCGGTGCGCAAGCACATGGTGGACAAGGGCCACTGCCAGATGCTGCACGAGGGCGTCGCCCTCGCCGAGTATGCCGAATACTACGACTACAGCGCCAGTTATCCAGACAATGTAAGTCTATCCACTCATAAACACATATATACTCACACCTGGACAGTAAAGTAGGAGTGAAGACAAGCATGACTGCTTTTTTAGATTATTTAATATCGAATTCTTTACATGTTGGTGACTTACGTTTCTCTTAGTACCGTTACCCAAACAAATTTATTTGATTTTTCATCATTCCAAAGAATGTTATCTTTTTTTTTGCACCATCTGATCCGTTCCACTTCTGATGAACCAATACAAAGTTTTCACCACCTTAATATCGGCTGTTGTAACCAAAGGAACTTAACTCGATGTTCTACTTGCTATTTTACACTCCGTAAGCGACGTCGAGCAGCTGGTGAGGCTACATCTCCAATTGATGACTCAAAACGATCACCTTTGGCCAACAACACCATACAATTATTGATTGCTGATATAGTTTTCTTGAATCCTATTCCTGAATTCAGAGCATTTTTAAAGGAGTTCTGAGCGGTTCCAATTGATTATGCAATTGCCAATTTTTTCCTTGGAGCTTACACATTATTTTCTATTCCTTGGACCATTTAATATTATTTGATGGCTCTGCTAAGCCTTTATTTTAATGCATATATCGAAATCGTACCTCCTTTGCAAACAATATCAATATTGCTTCAATTCAAGCTTTCATAATTTTACGCCACTGTCCAGCTCAGTATGCACGGAATGTGCCAAACAATTTTACAATTTACGCTATCTTCTGGTGTATGTAGTATACTTACAAATGAATATATTGTATTTTGAAAAAAAGAAAAATGGACAAGTTCTTGTCTTCACACTTATTTTACTGTCCAGGTGCGTATGGCAATCGCATCGATAACTTTGCCTAAATATCTATCTATCTATCTCTCTCTGTCTACCTTTCAGAAAGAGGGCATGGACATTGATGAGGAGGTTGTTCCCGATTTGCTGGATGGTGACGAGTACCAGCTGGTGTTGCCGTCGGGCGCAGTGATTGGCCACCGTTCGCTGTTGCGCTACTACAAGCAGCGGCTGCATCCGGAACGCGCTGTGGCACTCAAGAAATCCGACCGCAGACTGCATCGCGTGCTGAGCGAGTATCGAGCACTTGGTTGGACGCAGACACAGCAGCAGGCGGCTGCGCGAAAGGCGCGCGACATTCATTTGATGAAGCGCGTCCAGTCCAAGTGGCAGATGCAGCTGGGCACCAAGGCCAACAAGCTACAGAAACATTATCGCGCCCAGGTGCTTATTTAAGAAGCTCGCTCTGCAAAGCAACCACAAAACAACAAACGAAAAACTGAAGCAAAAAATCGTGCGGCTCTTTTTTTCCCCGCTTAAATTAAGCAAAAATTGATTTCATTTAAAATTACTGCGTTTTCTCTTCAAATAAAATTACATAATTTAAATTAAAAATTAAATAAAATTTACTTTTGATTCTGTATAGGTAAACTTATTTATCATTATTTATACACTTATATACTAAAACAAGGTAAAAAAAAAAAAGGAAACTAATTCGTAAGAAGTTGCTAACGCTAAGCTAGAACGGTGAGCCATGAGTGTGTGTGTGTGTGAGCGAGACGGCTGCATTGTGTGTGTGTGTGAGCGAGACAGCTGCATTGCGTGTGTGTGTGTGAGAGCGTGACTTAAATAAACCGATAAAAGTGCGAGTTAATGTGTCTGATGAGTGACTTGTGTAAATTCTAGCTAACTATGTTGTGTGAGTGTGTATGTGTGAATGGATGTGCAATAAATAGCGTGTCTGCTGGCGAGCTAAAATAACGGAAGATCAGCACGCACACACACACACACACGAACGAGAGAGAAAAATATGTTGACGCATATGTGTGTGTGTGTTTGAAAAAAAAAAGCAGGAAATAATATTAAGACTACAAATTATAGAATTAATAGTTAAAAGACGGCAGGTAACGCTAATGTATAACTACAGGATTCTGTTGAACACATACGCCCACCATGGGCGACGACGCGGACGCTTCGCTGCTGCTGGCGCCCTGCGTTGAGCTGCTGCCGATGCCGCCGCTACTGCTGCTGCTACTAATGTTAATATTAATGTTAGCCGATGATGCTGGCATCGCTGCCGACGATACTGCTGACGCTGGCAGTGGCATTGGCATTGGCAGCGGCTGCGGATGATACAGCAACCCCGTATACGAGGCCGGTCCAGAGCCAGGTGGCCCTCCGGCAGCAGAGGCGCTAATAACACTCGAATCCGTCATCATTAGATGCGAGGCGGCAGCGGACATGTTGCCATAATGATGCATTAGCTCCAGTGGCAGCGATGCCGGCGCATAGCTGCTGTGATGTGCTGGCGGCTGCATTTGCAGCTGCAGCGGCAGTGGCAGAGCATGTTGTTGATGCTGTTGTTGATGTTGCTGTTGATGCTGCTGTTGATATTGCGGTTGATGTTGCGGTTGATGTTGTTGTTGTTGATGATGTGCGGCGGGTGGTGGCAGCGGCGGCAGCAGCAGCGACGACGACGACGACGATAACGACGGCGGTGGCGCTGCTGCTGCTCCGTTATGCTTAATGCTGCTAAAAAAAGAATCTGCGCCACCAGTGCTGCTGCCGCGCATGCGTCCAAATGGCTGCTGGCCCAGACGCAGCGGAGTCGATGCCATGGCTGCAGCCGAGACTGTCGGCAGCGGCGGCGGCGGCATCTGTTGCGGGTGCGGCGGATCACAGTCCATGGCGTGCGCATAACTGTTGGCCATGTTGTTGTACATGTTGCGGCGGCAGTTACCGTTACTGTTATTGTTGCTGTTGTTGGTGCTGCTGCTGTTGATGTTAACGTTATTTAAGCTATTCAGACTGTTACTGTTATTATTGTTGGTCGCTGCTGCTAGCGTTGGCTGCGCCTGCAGACTGAGCGCCGAAAAGTTCATGGCATTCGCCGTCACTGCTGCTGTGCTGTTATTGTTGTTGTTGCTGTTGTTTGCGTGGTGCAGTAGCAGACCTGCAAATGTAAATGTTAAAGAGAGTTCAATCAAAGCCAGTGCTGTAAATATGTGAGCTGTACAATAAACAACGCAACATTGCCACACTGCAAAAGTTTGGGGTTTTTTTTTTTTTTTTTTTTGTTGATTATATCATAAATTTTTATTGAAGGGATTTTTCGCTTTTTTTTTTGCAAGTTTTCTTCTTGTTTTTTTTGTTATGCTTTAATGTTTTTTTAAGGTTTTTTTTTCATTTTAATTGTTTTTCTCGGTTTTTAACTTATTATTAGTAATTATTCATAAATTATTTCATACTCATTAAACTTAAACCATCAGCTTTATGTTTATATTTATATAAATGCCACATATGCGTGAGAGTGTAAGTGTGTTTGTGTGTGTAAGTGTGTGTTTGAGTGTGTTGTGTGTGTGTGTGTATTGGTTTTAACCATGTACCTTCATTGTGATTGCATCTGTACTTGGTATTTTAACGTTTCTAAACAACTAAATGCATTTAATTTCAAACCAGTTTTGCTATCAGTGTTGTTATTTATTCGTTTTTCATTTTTCGTTTTTCGTGTTGCTTTTCATTTCTTTTTGGTTTGTTTAAATTTCTTTCTTGCAATACTGATTCGTTCAACGGCCATAGCTCTTATATTTCTGTAAATTTGGTTTTGTTTTTGTTACGCTCTTTTATTATTTACGTTTGCCTTCGATCAGAAAATCATACATTTAAGCATGCATGTCGAAAGTTGCATGTAGCATGTTGTATGTGTTTCACTCGCTCGCTGGTATGGTGCTGTTAGTTAGCATAGGCTTAACATTAAGATCTTGCTGTATACCTCAAGGCTCTATCTCCGACACATTTCGCCTTGTTTCGTATTTTATGTTTTTTTTTTAAATGTTTTTGTTTTTGGTATTGTTAAATTTTATTGCGTGATTTCTAAATATGGTTTGTGGTATTCCTCATTTGCCTAAATCTAAAATGTTTGCAATTCATTTTCAAGTTTCCTTTAGTATTCGTTTTTGTTTCGATTTTTGTTGATTTTTTTTTGTTTTTTTTTATTATTTACGTAATATTTTTAACTAAACTATGTATGCATGTATTTTTGTCTGTGTACATCTATGAATGTATGTAAGTATATGTGTGTGGCCGTGTGTACGTATGTATGGAAGTGTTTGTTTATGTTATATTTCCAACTTAAACTTTTAACACTCTTTTGCGGTGTTGCTTTAAATATTTTACATAACTCTTTTATTTTTGTTAAATTCTTGAATTGTTTACTTGGGGCTTTTACTAAATTGTTGAATTATACATACACACACATATGATAATGTATCTCACATCGCTCCCTCTTTGTTTATCTGTTTGCTTTTGCGTTTGCCTTTGCCTTTCTCTGTGCTTGTGTATTGAGAATCAATTGATTTTCCTTTTCGTTTTCGTTTTTTCATTTATGTATAATACAGCATATGCATAATATGTGTGTTTTTCTGTATGTATTCGTTAAATGCTAAGATTTTCATTTAGTACTGATTTAAGTTTGTTATGCATGCTATCGATTTCTCTGATTCCATTTGAGTTATGTACTTTAAGTTGCCCCTAAGCGCTAAACTTGTAACGTTGATTACTATGCTGCTGCTCGCTGATTTCACGTCTTCGTTTATTTTATAATTTTTATTTTTTATTTTTTTTTCATTTTTATTTTTTATGTTTTGTTGCTATTTTTACATGCCTAAATCTATGATTTGTGTTTAGATTTGATAATTCGCATAATTTTTTTATTTTTATCATTTTTATATAAATTAAAAACTTGATGTATGTATATATATATACCGTGTCTTGTTATGAACGTGCCAAGATCTGCCACTTAACAGTTAAGCTGAGTTCTTTTATTTAACATTGCTTTTACCATATAAAATAAGCACAACTTTTTCAAAGATTTCTTTACGTATGCAATGTATACATATATATGTGTGGGTGTGTCTGTGTGTGTATGGAAGTGTGAGTGAATATGATCGGGTGAAGGAAGAGGGGAAATGGGGCAGAATAGGGGTTTGGAAGTGGCATACACATGAATCCATCTTATCCATTTTTACCTATGTACCATTATGTATGTGTGTGTGTGGGTTTGTGTGTGTGTATGTGTGTGTGTGTGTATGCCAATAAATGCCCTACATACTCATGTTTTGCTCGTGATCGTGATCTCTGAAATAATAAATGCAAATAAAGACTTCAAATGAGTGGAAGAGAGCTTTTCTTTTGTTTTTATGTTGTTTCCTTTTTTTGGGTTTGTTATGTAGATATCACAAAAAGCGGCGCCTGGACATAATGTATAAAAATATGTGCCACTGATTAATTACACAAGACAAGAGAACAAGAGAACTGAGATCGACTCGAACAACAAATCTATAACACATTCACACACACACACACACGGGCACACACAGCAAGTTCTGCTTTTGTGCGAGAAAGAATACATTGACAAATCTAAATTGTTGATCGAGTTGTTTTTAGCATTCGCTTTTGCCTATTGCACTTCATTATTTTTTATTTTTGGAAGAAATATTATCATCGTCAGCTGGGTTACAACTATGTATGTATAGGTAAGCAGTATCAGTCTCAGTTAACTAAAGCCTAACAGCTTGTTGTGCTGCGATTTGAATAGGACAAACAGTGCACGAAGATCCCGTTGGACTTTTGAGATGCACACAGCCACAGCTTAAGCAAGCTTAACAGTGCGCTGTTAACTCGTGGACCGACGACGAGTCGAACGAGCTGTGTGGGCGGGGCGGAGTGAACAACCAAAAGAGTAAATGGCAAGACAAAAATGCATGTGTATTTTTAATAGTTGACAGTGTGTGTTATGCTGTGTGTGTGTGTGTGTTATACATTATTGCTGGTGTTTTTGTTGTTGCGTGGAGTGGGGCGAAGAATAATGCGTCCGCGTCAAGTACTTTGCATTTGTATGTATGTGTGTGTGTGTGTGTGTGTGAGTATGTATGTATGTACGTATAATTAAAGAATCGACTACCGCAGAAGACGTTGCTTCAACCTATACAGAAGAATGTATATATATATATATATCTCGGCATATATATGCATATGTGCTGTATTTGCTGTTATCCTCATGTTGCTTGATTTGCTTGCCTTTAGTTATTACGCTGTGAGTTTAATGTTAATGTACTTTAAACTTATATTGTTATTTCATATTACATGTACAAGAATAATATACATATATTCATATATATATATTTGTATATATATATACATATGCGTATATATATGTATGTATGGCAGTCATTAAGAAAGTCGTTAAGGATTCCTTGTTTTATGTTATGCTTAAAATTTTAACAGATTTCATAATTTTTAATTTTTTACTTAGATATATAACTCTATGGCCCTAATTGCTTATAAGTAAATGCTTAGCTGTTAGCGTCATTTCATTAAAAAAAAAAAAAAATTATTATAACGAAAAATTAAACGAAACAAAGTGCAAATGAATTACAATTAACATTCGATTGTTTTTTTCTTTCAGTTGGAGCGTGTCTAAATTCAAGTCCTATTCATATGTATTCTAGGTGCAAAATAAAAGAGTTTGGTATATGTATATAATATAATCACATACATACATGTACATATATATATATATATATATATATACATATATATACATATATATATATATATATATGTATATATAATTAAGTATTAGGAAAAAAAAAAACAGTTAATCGCGCCACACATTAGGAAAAATGCTATGAGTAGCTGGAGCCTCTGGTTATTTACAATAGACGGCCGATAAACATACGCAGTGGAAACCAAAAAGCCAATGATGCCTATCGATTACATACATATCGATAGCAGAACGGCTGCTGTGAATGTGACTCAACTATTTCCACTGGCGCTTTTCCAGTTTTTCGATTTGCAGTCAGTCGGTTACCGTTACTGTTACTGCCACTGCTATTCTTATCCTGAGACCTAATTTGCCATTGCTTTTGTTGCTGCTGCTGCTGCTGTTGTTGTTGTTGCTGTTGCTGTTGTTGTCGCTGTTGCTGTGGGTGTTGCTGATGTCGCCTCTGCTGGTCATCGGCGCTCATCTGGAAAGGCGATTGTTGTTTTTGTTGTTGGTTGTTGTCGTTTATCGGTGATATTTGGTTTTTTTTTTTTTTTTTTTTTTTTTTTTGTATTATAATTATTTAGTTATATATAAGTGTTTTTTTTAAGAAAGAGAGAGCATATAATTGGGACATAAATTAGTTGGTATTTCTTTTCCTGCTTTTGCATTTTGAATGTATACGAAACAAAATAACCAAATAAAAAACACTACGTTTGACAGCACTGTTTTTCGAATAGGGTGCTACCTCTAAGAAACAAAAGAACACTTACAGTTAATGATAATTATATGCTTAACAATACATGTATATACTTCTGTAAATGTATCTAAATTTTGTTCGTATTGTTGAAATAATAATCATAAATATAATATATATATAATAATATACGTATTCAGATTTGTAAATTTGTTTTGTTTTCTCATTTTTAGCTACAATTTGAAACACTGCGTTAAATAATTACCAGAACAATTTTGTAGCTTAATTAAACACAAAATATATATTAATTGATAATAATGCAATCGAATTGGTTCCTTGAGGCACGCATACACACATAAAGATACTAAACACACAGAAAGGCCAGTAGTGGCCAGACATGCAAGTAAACGAAATCTTGGGCGGAGGGATGTCGACTAAGTATAAATATAAATATGTAAATATAAAGTATAAACTATGTATATAACTGTTGATTATACATTTCAATCATAAATGAAAAGTAAGTGCTGTGCAATTTCAGTGGCAGCAACATAATTAACATTAAACAGAACGCATTGTAAACTAAAATAGTACAAAAATGTTATACTATACTGTACAAAAAAAAAATACTATGTGCTATATATTAATTGGAGTACATACAATACAAATCGCCCCTTGCAGAACTTATGAGCGCATCTATTTTGATTTGGAAAACATTCAAACATGGAAAAATACTCTTGAATCTCGAGTTATCTATCAAATGGGATCTATAAAAATCATTGAAAACCATTTTTTTTTTTTTTTCTTTATTTTTGTTATAGTTTTAAAAATGAAAAACGATAGCAAATATGAAATCAACCGATGGATAGATATTGTCAGGTATGTATCACAGCCCATTTGGGAGATGAAGATGAAGGCACACGCTCTGCAAAGGCTTTCATTTTCATATCAAAGAAATCTACCAATTTGTTTGTGACTGGGCCTGAGATATGCGATGAACATCCGGATCGTGATAAGGCTTGATGATGTATCAAGTCATATTGGCTTAATCACGCATTAACCTCAAGCCGACAAAACGAAAATGGTAAAGCAAACACAAAACGAAAAATCGGAAAACTTAGAAAACATTTTTTACAGGACAAGTGCACAAAGAGTATAAGAAAAAAATAAATAAATCAAAAACAAAAAAGTAAGGGGAGAGAGGCAAAAAAAAAGAGCAGCTGCTCCAGAGAGGGACTCCATTTTTGGATTTTACTCACCTAGACATTGGGGATCGATGCCGACGCTGCCTGCTGATGATTGCTGCTGCTGCTGTTGTTGTTGTTGTTGTTGTGTTGAGGCGCCATTGCCATTGCCGCCACCAGTTGAGGAGGAGTTGGAAGCGATGATGGCAGCTGCTGCTGCACTGGAGGAGACAACGCTGCTGCTCGCGCCGGGTGCGTTGCCGCCACCGGTACCGCCAATTCCAGAGTTGTTGCCGTTGCCGTTGCCATTGCCATTGCCGCCGGTGGCGCCACTACCACCAGCGACGCCGCTGTTGCCGCCGCTAGCTGAGCCTGGACCGCCGCCGGGACCGGTGTTGCTGCCATTGCCGCCGGGGCCGCTGCTGCCAGCGGATGATGAGCCGCCGGGGCCGCTGCCGCTGCCACCTGTGCCAGCATTCGCAGTGGCGCCCGCGCCGCTCGTATTGGTCGACTCGTCCGTGGTGCGCTTGAAAAAGTTGTGCTGCAAGGCAAAGTACGGTGTGACGCGCGTCTTGGGATCAAAGTCCAGCATGCGCAATATTAGATCCTTGAATTTTAGATAATCGGCCACCGAATGGCCAGGCTCATCCAGACGCCGACCGGCCGGGCCGCCCGTCTCAACGCCCAATATATCGTGAAGTTTGCGGGAACCGGGCGGCTTATATTTGCGGCCATTGACCGTCTTCTTAGGCACATAGGAGCCGTCGGTGAAAATCCAGTCAAAGAACTTGCGCGTCTTGTGCGCCTGATCCAGCAGATACTTGGGCGGCATGCCCAGCACCTCGACAATCTTGTTCATCTGATCGAACTCATTGCAGCCGGAGAAGAGCGGCTCTCCCGTATGCATCTCGACCAGGATGCAGCCCAGCGACCACATATCGATGGCCAGATCATATTGTATGCCCAGCAGCACCTCAGGTGACCGATAAAACCGCGACTGGATGTACTGATAGATCTATACACACAGAGAGAGAGAGAGAGAGAGAGAGAGAGAGAGAGAGAGAGAGAGAGGGAGATTATGAGTACATCTATGGCATGTCATTAATTTTTTTTTAAAGCTCTTCAAACCACCTCTGGTTTGTATCAACATTTGAAGGATTATTGATTTTGTATCGATTAAGTGGCAACTTCTATAATTATGTGATAAAAACCTAGGACCTACGCTGGGAATCTTGTTTGCTTCTCTTTAAATCTCACACAATTAATGAAAAGCATCGAAGAAAATCGATATTTATCGATTGAATGACAATGATGAAATTAAATGATTGTAAATGACCAAATATCAAATTGTCCAATTCTGGATCTAGGATATTGATTAGATGTCGGTGGGGTGGGGTTAAGTTTACTTACTCGCTGGCCCAGCTGACATGAGCTGCCAAAGTCAACAATTTTGATGGCCGATCGCTTGGGATTGCATAGCAATATGTTCTCGGGCTTCAGATCACAGTGTATTATGTTCAGTTCGGGTGTGCTCAGGAACAGGAGCGCCGTGCAGAGTTGCTGCGCAAATTTGCGCGTAAGGTTCAGCGAGACGCCACGGAAATTGGTGTTCCTTAGCAGGTCGTATAGGTTATACGATAGCAGCTCGAATACGAGGCACAGATGATTGCGCCACATAAAATGACGCTTGAGCTTGACTATATTATATGAAAGAGAGAACAGTTTTTGAGCTGTACCAGCAACACACATATATATATATATTAATTACATACCGATATAGTATTTATTTTCAGCATCCGCACGATTCATCATCTCGAGCAGCTTGACTTCGATTTGTGCCTGATTTAGGAACGGTTTCTTATTCTTAATTATCTTGATTGCCACGTGGCATTGCTCCTCATGGTCATAGGCCTTAACCACCTGACCAAAACTGCCCTTGCCTGCAATTGCAATTCGATTAATTCACATATATAATTCGATATTGACATTTAAAATCATCGTAAGAATACGTACCGATTAATGAATCAATCTCGTACCGATCCAGAAACTTTTCGCCATTCTTAATTATATAATCGTGATTATCATCGTCATAGCCATCGTTATATAATTTGCGCTCCTTTTTATTTGACGAGTCATCGTCGCCCTGTGTCTGCTGTGCACGTCGCTTCTTCTTCGCGTAGTAAACCTTATCGATAAGAAATATATAAGAATATACATGAGAAAATTAATATTTACAAAATATTTGTGTTCGTATTTTATTAGTTTAATTTCATGATTTTATTATTATTGTGTAGGAAAGCAGTTTCGAAATGCATTCACTCATTAAGAGCCAAATTCGATTGCATTTGTGAATTTGATTTCAAATCCTCATTAACGCTCTATCCAAATAGTGTTGTATTTAGCAAATTTCTCGATTTCGATTGGGATCAAATTTCAAACAAAGACAAAGTCAGTCAGCCTACCAACACCCCACCCCACCCCACCCCACCACTCACCCCCCACTCTAATCGACAATACCCCTGCCTGACTCACTGTGGTTACACGCTACGTTCTACCTTCTCCTACTCCATCCCCCTCCCCCCCCCCCTCTACGAGTGCGAGTCGACTACCCACACACTGCCTGCCTCATTGGCTTAGAGAGAAATGTGTTGTATGCTGCAGCTGCGATAGAAGGCACAAAAGTTGTTGCTAACCCCGCATGTGAGCGTCGGTGCGAACGAGAGAGCTGCCCGCCGACGTACAGGCAACCAGGCTGAAACGACGAGAGAGAGACAGAGAGAGAGAGAAAGAAAGAGCATCACGGGAGCTGTTGTGCTCTTTGCAGCATTTTACAACAACTGCATTGGTGTAACCAACCACACAGAGGTAGAGAGCGAGCGAGAGACAGAGAGAGAGAGAGAACGGCAATTTCAACAACGCCTAAAAGAAGGCTGCACACAATTGCTGAGCCTTGTATTTTTGGAGGGGGCAGCGTTGTTGAAATAAGCGTGGGGAGCGCCGCACTGAGAGCAATGCTCGAAAATGGGTGTATGCCAGTGGCAGTGCAGACATCGAAGTCGACTTTTATCGTTGTTGTTCTTGTTAGTGTTTTTGTTTGTTGCCTGGCAATGACGTTTTCTAGCAGTGAGCCACGTCACAGTTAATCGCTATGCTGCGCTCTTTTTAGTTCGCACTCTCTCTCTCTCTCTGCTGTCTGTGCGTATGTATTTGTTGCCGGCAGCGTTTGTGCAAAACTGTAGCATACACTGCAGCGTCGCAGTCGCACTCGCACTTGCAGTCACAGTTAACGTCAGCGTCTCCATATGAGCTGATAAGGCTGTGAAAAGACCAACAATGTAACAAGTACCGGGGCTTAACAACGCTTTGACTGCTCGCTTGGCGGCTTGTCTTTGACCGCAATTTGCCGGCCCATTAATTGCAGCTGCGCTTTACCTCTGCATAGTTATTATAATTATAAGCCGCATCAGCATCATCATTGTTGGCCTTTTAGCACATCTGAAAAATGACTGATTTTCAACAAATCAACATTGAGAATTCGATTCGATTGTTTTCTATATCTGCTCTCTTTGACTATTTATGCGATATAAACAAACTATCGAATTCGATTATGATTATGCACATTAGGGAAGCATCATCCGAGTAACAGATCTGGAGTAGCTACCCAGCGTTGATGGTATATACTGCTAATACCCAATGTATATATATAAACATATATATAATTGATGATACCACATGGCAATGATAAGTTCCTTTAGCTGCAAATGACATCAACAACCATCAGCCATCAACAACAGCGTGCGTTGCCCAATCATCTAACTAATGCTGCATTTTATATTCTGGTCGAGGGGGGAGGGGCAAGGATTGGCGGACAGACTGGCATGGCCAAAGGCGACAGCTAAAATTGCTCGCTGATCGACAGCCAAATTACTGCCATAAACATGGCTGCTGCTGCTGCTGCTACAGAGACTGGCAAGGCTATCTCAGTTGTCAATTGTGAGGATTTTGATGGGTAAATATTATCTATCATATCAGATCCATATTAATCCGTACACTCTCGTCGTTTTAGATGTGTTTACTTCACACAGTTCTCAGTCATGGTTCACATTTGTTATCGTGTGCTTCTTGGGATAAACGTCATCTTTATGGACTAGTCGAGAAATAATTGGACTCGATTATGGCCCTCCTCCTCTCCCCAAGTAAGGTGATATGGAAATGAAACAGATGCCACAAGATAATGACTGAATGCATGATTCCCCACTGCGAACAGTTCACAAAAAAAAAACTCCCACTTAGTCACCGGACCTTAGTCCTATTAAATACATTTGGGGCGTGCTGGTGGAAAGGGGATGAGGAAAGACATGAATTCATTAAGAGTTTTTATAAATATTAGTCGATTGTGCATTGCAGTATTTCGGGAATCTATCGGAGAAGTGTATGAATAGTTTTTGGGCAAAAATGCTAAAAGTTAAAAGGCACATTGCAATTAGTTAGTTATAGGATAAGTTCTATTGTTTTTTGAAATGTGCTTTGAACTCTCTTGCATGAATAAATATTGGTCTGTGTGTGTGTGTCTGTGTGATGTAGGAGTACTTACCTCATTGATGTGCTTGTAGGTCTTTATCAGTTCGACGCTGAGCTTGCGCAACGGTGCCATGGCCGGATCTCGAAAGTGTGTGGGAATGCGTGCCTGCATGGCTCGCACCTCCGACGAAGACGAAGGACTAGAGTGCTGTGTTGCAAGGATGAGGATGAGTCAGTTCGGTTATTGGGGGATGTGATTTAAAGATGAATCCAAAATATACTCACATGATGCATTACATCACGATGCGTGGCAGGCAGTTCCTCTTCGACCACAAAGCGGCCATAGAGCGGCGCATGGCGCTGTCTGCCACCGCCGCTCCCGCTGCCCTGCGATGTGTCCACGGCGCCCGCACTGGAACCATATCCAGCGGATACTAAAACAAACCAAAACAAAGAGAGATAGAGAGCGAGAGGGAGGGATATTGAATATGTCGATATTTCTTAAGAATACATCGAGTTTTTGAGTGTCCACAAACACATTAGAAACACATCGAAATAATATTCTAATCCAGACTGCCCGTCTAGTAGCCACCCTACAGTTAATGCTAAACACATTTATCTTTTCATTAGATCGTTTTTAACTTTTCAGTGCATAAACATTGAAAAAAGGTAAAAAAAAAAAAAAAATATATACCGACACTGGAGAGAGCTACACGTGTAAGGAAAATCATAATCAAAACTTCGGCACTCACTCGATCAAATAGGTCCGAAAAAACCAGTTAATCAGTTAAGTTTGATTAAAGTCGTCAGATGCAATTATTATAATTGAACATGATTGATTATATAGATTAATAATGGTTGCATTTGGAAATTAATTATGATTATTAGCAATGCAGAAATCGTTTAGGTCTCGATTATATAAAACTCGACCATCAAATCTCGATTTCGAGATGAAACGGGAAAAGTCTGTGACAACAATCTATCACATCTCAGCAAATTCTATGTATGTATGGCAAGTCTAAGATCAAACAGATTGCCAAAATCTATGTTGATGGATGTTTCTGTGCATAATTATATGTTTGTATATGTATCTCTCCCTGTTCTGTTCTGTTCTGGTCGGGTGTGGTTCATTGACCGACTCTTTCTGGGGTGCGCTGGCGATTGCAGCACCTGTCTTGTGTCGCGCACACCTGAGGAGGCTGCTGCTGCCAAACACCGACCGAAAGAAGCCCAAAATAAGTTTCGACTTAAATTTAGAACTAGACAAAAATCGCCCAACACAAATTATTACACAATATGCACAAACGAACACACAAACACACAAACACACACACATATCTATATATATATATTTATTTATTTTTTTTGTTGTCTCTCTGTTTTGCTACGAGTCAAAAATAGCACAAAAGGGTAGCGCCTGCTGCACAGGGGGGTTGGTTGCTGGGGGTATAAAACATAGACACGAAACTGATATTGCATTTCGCAATTGTCGACAAGCGCAGCAAAGAGCAGGAAGCATGAAGCAAGAAGCAAATGCGAATTGACATCTTATGGCGCATAGCAACGATCGCAATGGCAGAATTCTCCCTCCCACATCAACTAACATACACACACTTATATATATATATATATTTATATGTGTATTGTGTATATATATGTTGATATATACATATGTGTACATATATATACATATGTGTGTATATTTATTCGTATGTGGTCGGACTAGGTAAAACTGATTTGTAATATCAGCATTAAGCTTAACTTTAACATAAGCTTTATCAGTGCGCATTAAAAGCTTTGTTGCAATTGCGAGCTTTTAACGCTGCCAGTTGGCAAGCTTGGCTTGAGCTTTCAGCTTAGATTGCATTTCCTTGCATTTTCCTGCTATTTCAGCTTGACTTAACACATTAAGCTTACAGTGCACAAATGGAATGGAATGGAATGAAATTGGACTAGAAATTGAAATAGTTGACAGCTGTTCAAGTAGAGTTCAGTTTGAATTAATGCTTACAGCCGTATTGTGCTGGCTGATGTTGTTGTTGTTGTTGTTCTTGCAAATTGTGATCCGATTGATCGCTGGACTGTTGACCGCCGACAGTCGCCCTGAATTTTGAACTGGGATTGATGATGGCGAAACTTTTCTTCACCGCATGCTGACAGCCAATTTGAGCCAAAAAATGCGGCTGATGCTGTTGTTGTAAATGTTGTTGTTGTTGCAACTGCTGTTGATGCAACTGCAATTGATAGTGTGCAGTGTCGCAGCTGTCGAAACCATTGAACCTGCTGCTCCCATTGCTCCAGTTGCTCAGCCGTGGAGCAAAGGACGGACACGGAACCTGACATTGTGTTGCTGCGGCGTTGTATAACCAATCATTGGAGCCATTGACTCCAGCTGGGGCAGCCGCAGCTGTGACCATTGAATGGGGGTTCGGGACCGCCACATGGCCACTGCCACTGCCACTGCCACTGCCAACATCAACGTCAAAATCAACGTCACCATCAACGTCAACGGCTGTGGCAGCAGCGCCGTTCATTGACTGCCAGTACACCAAAGCCGTTGCTGCCGTTGACATTTTGAAGGCGGAGGTGTAGTAGGAGGGAGGCGTGAACGGGTCGGAAGCGAGCGTGTTGCGCTCGAAACGCTGATATTAATGGCTATATAAATATTTCCTTCCTTATTTGCGTTATATCTGTTTTCCTTCTTGTCTTCTTCCTTTCGTTTTTTTTGCGCTTTTTTTCGTATATTTTTATTGACTGTCAGCCACAGGATATAAGAAGACGTTGCGTTGAATGCGCTTCTCCCTCCCCTTCAGACAGTTTTATGTTGCACAAAATTTCACACACACACACACACACACACCCACAGTTCTACTATTTGTATAGATACACTTTGCAAATAAATAAAAAGCAAAGAATTTTTATTTGATTTTCTCTTCCGTTGCGCTGACACCAAGCAATAATTTATTAATTTATGCACTGTTCGCCGTCTATTTGGAGAATCCATTTCACAAATATATTTATGCATATATATATGTATATAGATATAGATATAGATTCATATATAGATATATAGATATGTGTGTATGAGCCGTGCCGACTACTCGCGCGATCTGCGTCGCGTGAGATTTCAACGCGAACTGCTTAAATTTTTTAGCTGGCCCCAAAGTCAGCTAACAAAACAACTAACAGCTAGCAGCTAGCAGCTAGAAGCTAATAGCTAGACAGGCAGCTTGCCTGAAGAAACGCGTCTGTTTTATTTATATATGTCGAGACGTTGTCTCGCTGCATTTCTGCTTCCGTTGCCAAATCGGCAAAAATGCTCATCTTGGATGCTGATGCTGATGATGGGCAATCGTGATATGCACTCTGATCTCCAATGGCCGACAAAATGCAGCAGCTGATCGATTCACATCAACACTTTCACACAATTTGTATGCGGCTGCCAAAGTCGTATTTTTGACTCTAAAAACCAATGCATAATTTGTGATCTTTAGAGTGAAAAATGAAAACAATGGCGAACAATGCGCAAAAAATACTATATTGCTATAATAGTTTTGTAAGCAAAGTGTGTTTCTAGAATTTGCAACACTTGCAGATTGCTGCTGGTCTTTTTTTGTAGTAATACTTCAAGTTTTTCAAGAAATTTGTTCAATTAAACAAACAAAAAATAGAAACAGTTTTTCTTTTTTTTTGCAAATTTAGCATTTCTATTGCTTTGTTTTGCGTTTATTGATAAGCTTTAACGATAACAAAAATTCCAATTATCCGGATGACGGCACTCACCGTTTACATATGTATGCATGTATGTAAGTACGAATGTGTGTGTGTGTGTGTGTGTGTGTAGAACATCTACACGCACATCTTTTACGCTTTCTCCGCTTCGACGAGGAAGTCGGAAAAACAAAAGTAAATTAAATGCAAATTTAATTTCACTTTAATCGCGCTGCAAAACATTTGGTTTTTCTTTTTAAGAATTTTAAGCCCCTTACGAAAATCATTCCAGAATGGTCATTTTCATTGGGAGAACTTAACTTTCAATTAACATATATTGCTTACTTTCCATTTAGAACACAAAACACGGTATTTAATCATCGGTAAGCTTCATTTGAAATTTATTATTAAATGAAAGTGTATCGCCTGCCAATTTGCTGGATTATGGAGCTAAATTGAGTCTGCCCCTGCACCAAGGCCTGCATTTTGATAATACGTGCCACACTTTGCCATGCCATGCTGCAAGTTGCAGTCTGCGCACTTGTCAAATGTGCCCTCGACCCCATAATAATAGCGATCACATTTTTGTGGCAAAGGGTGTGCCACAAGAGTTGAAGAAGAGGAAACAGTAGCAGAGCGGCGGAAGCGGAAGCAAATGAAATGTATTTCGCATCAATTCTTTAGAATTTGAGTTATCAGCAAACTCACCCAGCACATTCAGTGTTATGGCACTATGCAGTGACTGCCTCTGCCTCATGAATGAATGATTGCAATTGTTTGGCTTGTGTTGTTGTTGTTTTTCTTTCGGAAATTATAAGCACTTGACAAAGTGAAGGGCAGACGGCGCCACTGATATCGCAATTCGTGGAATGAATGTACTAAACAAATAGAGGGGGAAGTCTCTCAAGTGCAACAGGCAACAACTGCTATTACTAATTTAATATATATATACACACACACACACACACATAAATGCAAAGGCTGGCTCCTCCCAATGGCCAAACAAAAGGTAAGTGATGTAAGTGTGAAGCGCACTGATGCCTCACTCACGAAGAAGCGAGACAGCAACAGGTGCAGCTATCGAGCAGCATCTGCTTGCTATGAGACTCGACGAAGAGTTGCGCTATAAATGCAATATTTTGTTTGCAATTCAAATACATTATCATTATAATTATTGTGACTGCAGTAGCATTTGTAGTATGTACACATCTGGACAGTAAAATAGGTGTGAAAACAATAATGTGCGAATTTGTTTGTATATTATGTCCAAAATATAATATCTACATTTGTAAATGTGGCGAGATTGTTTCTTAATCAAATTTGAAAGTATCATTTTTTGTAAAATATGCATATTGAGCTGGACAGTGAAATAAATGCGAGTTGCATCAAATTTAGAAAACTTTTATTTGTCTATTGATTTTGTTTGCAAAAGGTAAGGTAATTGAATATATTCATTTGAGTTAAGGCTTAACTGACCTATAAAATAATATTAAATGGGCCAAGGAAAGAAAACAGAGTTTAAGCTCTAATACCAAGGAAAAAATTAACAATTGCATAGCTACATTAAGTGGGAGGGCTCAGAACTTCTTTAAAAATGCACTTAAGTCATCAGCAACCGTTAATCGATAATCGTATGGTGTTATAGGCAATTAGAAATAAGCAACTACTCTACGGCGATTATTGAGTGTAAAACTAGCTAGTTGGATATCCAGTTAAGTTCCTTTGGTTAGAACCGCATTGGGACTGGTATGGATCAGATAAATTTGTTAGGCAACGATGCTGAAAGATACGTTAGTCCCCAAAATGTAAAGAATTCTCTATTAAACTAACTAAGAAAGCAGTCATGCATAGTGCTTGTCCTCACACCCCTTTTACTGTCCAGGTGTGTGTATCTGAGGGTTTAGGGTTAAGGAATATTCACAGTGGTCGACTGCTGATGCACTCAGTTTTGCTTTGAAATTATTCAAGAATAGCTAAATATTATCTTATGGATACGAATTTAGAATAGAAATTTGTAGTTTTATACTTACATTTTTGTTTGTTCTTATCCATAACGGCGCCGCTATTCGTATCCTCCAATCTATACATGGGGCTTGTGTTGTTGGTTTAATGCTTTATGCTTAAGAAGTACTGGCTGTATACCTGGATGTAGGTATATATGCTGCATACATATATATTACATATACGTATTGGTGTTTGTATTGATTTATAATACATATGTATATATATATATATATATATACATATATATATATATATATATGTATATATATATATATATAGATATTGCGTTATTTGTTCATATAATTTGCGTAAATTGTAAATGTTTTGCGATTTGGTTGTTGTTCTTGTTGTTGTTGTTAATTTATATGTACATTGATTAAATTAATTATTAACGGCAATTAATTATTTACCTCTCGTTGTTAATTTGGTTACTGATTTTGTTCGTGTATATGATATACATATATCTGTATATTCATGAATATATTTTTTTTGGGTTGTTTCCTTACTGTTGTTGTCGTTTTTCTTTTTAGTTTGCTTTCTTTTTTCAAATACTTTTCCTTGCATAAATATATATATATTGTGTGTGTGTTGTTGTTGTTGTTGACTTATGCAGTATATACACATGCATGTGCATATCTTTATATATATATAAATATATATCAATCACTGATTTTGATGGTTTTTTTTGTTGTTTTGTTTAAAGTAATGAACACACTTTTCAAGTCTTTATTTTTGTTTTGTTGGATTTGCTCTGTTATGTTTCTCCTGTTGTTGCGGTTGATGTTGTTGCGGTTGTTGTTGTTGCACAGCTACAGCACACACGTACATAAGCATATGTGTGAATATGCAGTTGTTGTTGTTGTGTTTGCTTTTAATAATGTGCAATTCCAATGATGATGATGATGACGTTGCGATTTTCATTTATTTACCGTATTTACATACACACATACACATGTGTACGCATTTGCATATGTTTTGTGCTTGCAATACGAATGCAAATCCATGGCACACACACACGTACACACTCTGCTCTGCTGTTTGTGGGTGCTTTTTGCCTGCCTGCGTGCGTGTGTGTGTGTGTGTGTGTGTACGCGGGCACCAAAAAACGAAAACAAAAACAACGCTCTCTCACACACACACACAACACAACAAATGCGACTCTAAAAAGAGAGCGAGAAAGACACACGCACAACGAGAGAGAGAGAATAGAGATAGCCAAAGAGAATATTTTCCTTAAGTTATTGTTTTTGCTGTCGTTAGATTGTTTATGTTGTTGTTGTTGTTGATCCTCTTCTTGCTGCTGCAGTCGTTGTTATGGTTGTTATTGCTGTTGTTTTGACTGTTGTTATTGTTAGTACAAAATATTTTTGTGCACATTTTGCATGGGAACAAACATTACACGAGCGCCAAATTAAATATAATGTCGATAAAGCTTTCATCAACGCAGCTCATGTTTTGGTTGTTGTTTTTGTTCCAGTTGTTGTTGTAATTCCAGTTGTTGTTATTCCAGTTGTTGTTATTCCAGTTGTTGTTGCAATTGTTGTTCTTGCTGCGCTGATCTTTCTTGATGTCGTCGTTTAGAGCTGCAAGAAGTAACAGAATAATGAAACGATTAGTTGGTCATTTTATAAACACTGACTGCATTATACAGTTATATTCTCTTATATGTAAGCAAAGCGAAAAAGTGAAAACAAATTCAATAACATTTTACGCGGCGCAAAAGAACCAAATGTATTATAAAAAAAACACGCGCTGCTCAGACGCTTGATTCGAAGAACTCACACACGCGCACTTTCTCGCTCTCAATTGCTTGCGCGCCTTCTCTCTCTCTCTCACACACTCTCTTGCTAACAGCCTGGCAGGTGAACGAACGACACGCGACGCATACATATGTATGTGTGTGTGTGTGTGTGTGTGTGTGCGTGTGTATGAGAGCAAATGGCGAGTTCTAACAGACAAGTTCAACGTGTGTAGCTTGAGCGCCACGCGCACTCACACTCTCTTGCACACACACATATATACAAGTGGCATAGAAAGTGCAGCCTGGCTGGCTGGCGCCCGACTTAAAGCTATTTGCTATGGCATACAGCTGTTAAGCGCCTGTTGTTGCCAAGCAGAAAGAAAACAAATGTAAATGTGCGTGTGTATATTTTAATGAGTTTAACAGAGTCAACCCTCGCTCGCACACACACAAACACACACACGCATAACGGCAATGAGTGGCAATTTGCGTTGCTATTGCGGTGAAAGTGAGCGCAGCTTTTAACTGTTAACTGCTTGCTTTGTAGCTATTGTTGTTGTTGTTATTGTTATTCTGACACGTTTCGGCATTTGTGTGTTGTTTTCGCCATGCTTGTTTTGTTGCCATGCAATTGAACTACACGAAACAAACAAACACACACACACACACACAATGGCAATACATGATTGCAATTCTGCAGAAATATAACATTACTCACACACACAGCAATATAACATTACTCACTCACACACACACACAGCCGGCAGATGCCGAAAACCAGTTCCATTAATGATTCCTTCTTTCTTTCTGATTCTCTGATTCACACGCTGCAAAGCAAAGCGAAAAAAAATAAAATAAAAAGAGATAAAAACAAAAACATTTTGGCGGATGCGTCACAGCGACGACATTCAAATGGCATCTGATAATCAGTCAGCAGCAGTAGCATCAGCATAGTGAATATGCAACATATGCAACACGCCACAGATCAGAACAAAAGTGCTGCCACACTTATTATTCAAATACGTAGACATCTTTTTGTTAATCAATCAAACTAAACTGGGTCGCTGCTGCTGCTGCTTTTCCTTATCAATTGCACGAGTTGTGCTTGTGACCGATCGCGCCTTGTGACGTCACACAAAAGCGTGTGAGTGTGCGTTTTATACCTATTTTTAGGCAGGCGGCAACAACTTTATGCATGCCTCATAATTTATTTATATTCAACGAACAGTATAAAATCAAAGCAGCAGCAGCAGCGGCCCCCACACAGAATCCCACACGAAGCGCCAATTATATTTCACGCGCAGCTGGCAACTCTGCATTTGGTGGGTGGTCGTCGGTTAGCTCTCTCTCTCTCTCTCTCTCTCACTCTCGCCTCTCAAAATTAAAAGAAAACTTAACGATCGATCCAGCAGCAGAGTTTGACGTCAACACACACACGCACATATATATACATATTCGCTTCATGCACTCACTATTTTCTTTGCGCTCCCCCTTTTTTATCATTCTTTTTCTCTCGCTGGCTCTCTTTTGCTGCCAGCACCACCCACCACCCCCACCACCAACAACAACAACACAGCGCACGCACGCATGCTCTAGTCAAAGACGCGCGCGCGTCATGCGTGACCCAAATTGCTGCTGCTACTGCTGCTTCTTCATCTTCTTCCAGCGGTGCACAGTTATAAAAATAATTGTCCCACACACATTTTTCGAGTATTTTCATTTAAAAATTCAATTAAGGACAAAAAAAAAAAAATAATTTACCTCAGATGACAAGCAAATATGAAATGCTAGAAAGCCTTTTTGCGCAACATGTGGGCGACCAAAAAAAAACTTGTGCTTGTTGTGTGTGTGTGCGTTCTCATTTCTTGCTTATAGGTGTGCGGCTCTGTACTAAAAATACTTTATAGGCGTTTTCGATGCAGTGCAGCTTGCTGATTAGCCACAAAAAAAAAACAAAAAAAAAATAAAGCTTTTTTGCACTTTTGGAAACATTTTCTTTAATTATCAATACTACACCCTTTACACTGGAAAAGAAATGGGGCTGAAAAAAGTTGTACGATATGTCTATATGTAGGTCTGCCTGTCAGTCTGCCGTATTCCATTTTTATTTGCTCAATTTTTAACAAATACGTTTTCAGCAGGTACAGGGTATCAGCTAGTCGGACAGGGCGGACTTGTGTTTTTATTAATGGCATGGATCGCCCAAAAAGCCAAATCAAAACCATGGGTGCGAAAAGCTTACCGAATGAATGATAGGCAGATAGAAAAAGAGAGAGGGAGAGAGAGAGAGCGTATATGAGATGCTTTCTTTTCTTTTTATATTCGGTTAAATGCGTAACGGAATGCCCGCTGGCACAAACTCAAATAAAACACATGTATATAAAAAAAGCACACACACACACAAATAAATAATACTGGTAACAGCAAAAAGCAAGCAAGCAAAAAAAAACCAACAACAAACAAAATTTACATTCTCGCTCCGTTTATTTTACACACTCTCTCTCTCATTCTCACACACACACACACACACACACACATACATTTCGTGTGGTTCAAAGTTCAATGACCGATTTCGCCGCGACGAATTCAATTCAGCAGCGCAGACGCCGTTGCCCTCACAAGCCAAGCCGCGAGCGCAGCTAGCTTTGTTTGCTGCTTGTTTCTGGTTGCTCTGCTGCTAAGCTTGCGTTTGCACACAAGGTCAACGAAATAATAAAGTTGCTTTTTTGCCTAAAACGCAATAGCACAAATAATAAGCATTAATTAAACGAAACAAAGAAGCAGCCCGCAACAATCAAACAAACAAGCAAACAAGCAAACAAACAATCAGCAATTGCAATTAAATTGAGAAAACAGAAACCGAGCCAAAAGTTATTTGCACAAATTTTGCACATATGCGTGCATAAATAAATGTAGGTAAATCGACACTTTGCAACACTTGCAAAAGTCACACGCATAATTCATACGTTGTTTGTGTGTGTGTTGCATGCAAATAAAAAATAAATAAAAAAACCAACTGCGCTTGCGTGTGTGTGTGTGTGCAGCATTGACAGTGGCATTGAAATTGCGCTGGGTGGCGTCGGAGCACCCACAACATGAATGCTGATCATGCAAAGCAAGCATCAAGATGCTGCCGCAGCCGCCGCCTCTGTCTTTGCCGTTCTCAGCGCCACACTTTTTGCAGACGAACAAAACTGCCACTTTTTCGATCATTTGTAGTTGTTATTGATATTATTATTATTATGCAAATGCATGTGTATGTGTATAAGTATGTATGAGTGTGCAATACAGCTACACGCACATGCACGCTTTCTCTCTCTCTCTCTCTCGCACTCACTAATTCTGATTAGAATAGCACAACTAAAGAAATTACGTTTCAATTTGTTTGCTTTTTTTCTATTTCCAGTGCATGAATTAACATCCTCCTTCTGCTTTTTGGGTGCTTTTTACTTTTGCTTTTTTAAAGCGCATTTCCAGTCGACCGCGACGTCAACGAACGCAGCACGTGTAAATCGGCGCTGATTAAACTAAGCAAGATGCCAGCAGCAGTCATTTTTATATGCAACCCACCCCACCCACCACTACCCACCTGCAATAATCTCACGTGTTTTTTTTTTATTGTTGCTTGTATTATTTGATTTGGCAGCAGTGTCACCAACGCCAATTTGCTGCGCAATAATAAAAACGACAACAACAGCAACAAAATAATAACAAAGCCAATGCGAGAAATGTTTTTAAAACGCATTTAACAAATTGTGCGCAGTGCAGTCAACAACAACAAAAAGTCATAATCGAAACAACTGCAACTCAATTCCATCAACAATTACCGATTACTATTATCTGTTATCCATTATCCATTATGCATTATGTTTTTATGTTGGACAAGCTTGACGCGCTGCTCACAGTTGCGGTCAAAATAATAATATAATAATAATAAAAAACTTCCTCATTTATCCAATGATCAATTTAAATTATTATTATTATTATTTTCTATATTTGATTGATTTTGCCTTGATTGAACACACTATAACAGTAAACTAAGATTATTACGATACACCATGAATATGAATATTTCTTGTTGTTGTTTGGAAAAATAATGATAATTGTGTTTAAAAAGAAAACCCCTACTTTCAATACTGATTTTCACATGTAATTGATGAATTTTGCAAAAATGTAAAGTTTTTTTTTTACTGTTTATCATTGCACTTAACGAGCGTATGCATTTCAAAATAAATGGCATTTAAATTTTAAGTTAAGCAAACAAAAATGTTGATTTTGCTCTTTGATACATATTATATGATAAGCTATACCCAACAAATCCATTCAGAAACAACACTAAAACAAGGGCAAATAAAGTGCAAGACACGACTCACGAGTCACGAGTACAAGGGCAGAGGCAATGACCCAACGGAATGAAATGGAATGGAACGAGAATCGCATTGCATTGCATCTCATCGTTGTTGTTGTATCGTTTTCAATGTGTCCAATTTGCTAAACAGCTGCTGCTGGCGCCCTCTACAGTCGCCTGTCCAGCTGTTGAGTAGGCGGTAAGTAAGCAGCAGCATCCGCAGCGTGAGACAGGGATAAAGAAAGAGAGCGTAGTGCGCGCCTCTCTTCTTCTATGCCTCCTCTTCGTCCTATTCATTTTATTGCTGCTGTTGTTGAAATTTTCAGTTCAAATGAGCAGCAGCAGCATAAGTGCGATAGAGGGAGAGAGAGAGAGTGCGCTCTCTCTCCCAATAATGGCAGACAGTTGTTGTTTGTTGGTGAATTTGAAGCCCTAACAACAAATTCTAATTAAACTGCACGATGCAAGCTAAAGTCACAGAGAGCGAGAGCAATAGAGAGATAGCGCATAGCAAGCATATTGCATTTGTCAATTAAAAAATAGAAGTTATATGCAATTTCAATTTGATAACAATGACAACAAAAAAATAATACAAATAAAAGCCTGCTGCGTCGTCGTCGACCGAGGCGAGCAGAAAAAGCAGCGTGAGAGCGCCAACTAGCCTCGCTGTAGTTGTCTGTACATGGGCCGTATGTGCATGCATAAACATGCATAGCATAAATATATATATAAATATATATTTATATATATATGTGGTACTCTGCTCCGTCATCCGTCGCTGCTGCAGCGCAGCAGTCTTTTTTAAGTTCTTGTTTGCCTTTTGCCAGCAGCAGCAGCAGCAGCAGCATATATATATATATATATATATATATACAAATATGTGCATGCGTGTGTGTATGCTTCTACCTGGCACACACACACGTAGACCGCAAAGACCACATGCCATTTCCAATCAGAAGCAGAAGTGCAGAGCAGAAAATGCCGGCAAATCAAATATGTTTGGCTCGGGCGCTGCCACAGTATGCGCGCAAAATGTAACACAGTGGCAACGCCGGCAGCGACGTTAACGCCAGCAGCGGCATCACACATTCAACATAACCAAACAAATTGCTGCTGATGCTGCTGATGATGATAAGTGCTAAACTGGACACAAACAAACACACTTACATATATATTTATCTATTATATGTATATATAGGAATAAATTCACTTAAATATAAGAGCAACACTTACCTTTGACTAATATTGGTTGTTGCTGTGAATTTCGTTGTTACTGCAATCGATATTGTTGTTGTTGTTGTTTACAATTTTCAGAAAACATGTTTCACTTGAAGCACACACACAGACAGTCTCTCATACATGCAGCATATATATCTATGTATATGTATATGTATGTATGTGTACACACTGGCTGACAAACAAATTTGATTTTGCTTTTTTGGTACTTTTCTTGTTGTTGTCGATGTTGTTGTTTTTGATGCGGCTGTTCAGTTTTTAACGCTGAAATCGTTTATAAAATATATATAATATGTATATGCACATATTACGGATAGCGAGAGAGGCATTAAAGCATATTCAACAATAACTTTAGCACACACACACACACAGAAAGTGCGCTGGTGACGACGCTGCTGCTGCGGCTAACAAAAGAGCGCGTCGCAACAGAGACGCAGGCAGAGTACAAAAAAAAAAAAAAAATGCTCACAAAAAAAGCAAAGCAAAAAACAGACAACGAATTTATAGGCGATGATTATTTTTCGACTGGACTCCTTTTTTGTTTTTACAAATTCACTTTTTGGCTTTTTAGTTTGCTATTAGAAAAAAAAATTGCGAAGCACAATAACAAAAAATAATGCACACACACGCACAGTTCGCGTCGGCCGTATAACGGTGGAACGACGCGACGACAGCCGATAACAAGAACGAGAACGGGCCAACGACGTCTTTTTCACCAACCTTTTTACTGCTGCTGCTGCTGCAGCATTCTAAACATGCCCAAGAAAAACGACAAAAAAAAAGCAAAAACACACAGTGTTTAAACTATATATGTGTCTATGTACATATATATATATTTTTTGAGCTTGTTGTTGTCGTTTTAATTAGCTTTGAATTTTGTTTGTTGCCACATAGGAAAAAAATGCGACGAAACCACGAACACGGAGGACGACCACGAAAAACGCGCGCGCTCACTTCTAAACGTAGCAAAGAGCAAAACGAAAATGAAGAGAAATGGAAAATACGAAAATACCAACGGCATGTGAAATATCACCAACAACAAAAAATACCACAGAATTACTAAAAGCAGTGTTGGCAAATGCATTCATTAAACGCAGCGGCAGTGCTGGGCAACGTTCTCTCTCATCTCTGTTTTCCAGCACCCTATCGACTCTTTTCGCTTTATAGCTGATTTGTAGCGTTCACACACAACACACACACACATACGTATGCATACTTCTTGCAGCTTCGAATTAGTTAGATGCAAGTTTACTTGTTGTTTTTATTTGTATTATTTGGCTTTCAGAGAACACTTCATTTAACTGCATTGATTTACGGCCAACAACATGGCCCAAAATCGACGCTTTTCTTTCTGACTTGGATCTGACACTTTTTTTCATGTTAATCGTAAGCTGACAATACTGGCCACAACACGCGTGACGCATTAAGCAACACTCACGCTCTGTTGAATTACTGCATTGCGTCGTGGGTCGTGAATTGAATGAATGCACATGTGTAAATGAACAATTTATAATACTTTGCTTTAAGATTTTGGAATTTTGAACAGCTTTGTTGTATTTTTATAACTCCACAAGAGCAGGGCTGGCAATTTCCAATATCTGCTTGGCAGGAATGCACAACATGCGTTATCGATGCCGATAGCCTATCGATATATGCATGGCTCAAGCAAGCATGCACGAAAAAGATAATGGGAAATAAATTAAATTTTACCATGCTCACCACCGCCAAGCCGGTTGCAAGAAATAATGCTATTAGAACAGCTGTTGTCTCAATTGTCATTTCAATTTCGAATTACATATATGAATATATAAAAAATAATAAATAAATAAATAAGCAAATTGACTTTAAAACACCTCTTAACAATTCAAGCAAAGCTCATACTAAAATTATTTGATTTGAATTTTGAACCGGTAAGCGGAAAAATATGCTCAGCTGTTGGTTGAATTCTCATTTCAATTTCGAATTAAATATACTTACTACTAAAATATGAATAAATGAAAAATAATAGATGAATAAATAAGTATGTGCATTTTAATACATTATGATTTGAATTTTAAGCCGGTTAGCGTCTAAGATGTACTCAGCTGATCACAAGCAAGGTATCGATTACGATAGTCAGCTGGGGTTCAAACGAGCACAAAGTAAATCGACAAATCGAGATTACAATCAAAGCGATCTTCACATTGATGAAAACCAATTAACTGAGCAAAATGTCAACGCAACAACAGCAACTGGATTATATGGAGCGATATCTGGTGTACGATATCTTCAAGTATTTTGGCACAAATGCGGCGCTCCTCTCGCACAGCATTGAGTGCTCCAATGGACTTGACGGTTTCATGTCCGCCCTCTACACAATCCAGCTGGACATGCGAATGTCCAGTGGCAGGTGAATTGAATATATCCCATTATTATCAGACACACAACAACTGGAATCTTCGCCAGTGATAAAAGCGAGCTGGTCATTGTCAAATTCATGAAGGGCAGCAAAGAGTTTCGCGATTCGAGCAAATCTTACACGCAATGTGCCAACGAGATCTTTCTCTATGCCAAACTGCTGCCAGCCTTTGAGCATCTGTTGCGCACCAGTCGACTGAACACTGAACTTGTCACTCAATTGGTGCCCCGCTCCTATTGGGCCACCTACGGCTGCGTTGAGGGTGAGTGCTGTGTGATATCCTTGATATCCTTAACTTGACTTCTTGTGTGGTGCAGCATTGGGCGATGGCATGGAATCGGTGCTGGCGCTGCAGCATCTACGGCCAGCTGGCTATGAGCTTGGACCCAGATTGGCGCTGCGCCAGGATCAGCTGGAAGCGATGTCTGTGCAGCTGGGCCAATTCCATGCGCTCGGCTATGCAATGCGCATTGTCCAGCCGCAGTTGCATGAACGCCTGCAATCGGAGCTGATCCCATTGGCATTTGTCTCCGCTGACAACTCGGCCAATTTGTATGCGGTGCTGTATCGCGTGGCCTTTGATCGCTTCTACGAGTTTTACGATCGTTGTGGCAATCAGCTCATCCAATCTGCGTCGTCGGAGGAGGAGGATACACGCTTTGCGGATGCCGTGCAGCGTTTGCGTACGAAATACTTTGAGCAACCAAATGATCTGCTGGAGCACATACGCAGCACATCCTGCGAAAGTCACTTTAGCAGCTTTCTGCATGGCGATTTCAATCGGAACAATGTGCTCTTCCATGAGGACGAATCGGGGCGGGTGGATGGCATCAAAATGATTGACTTTCAGGAGATGCGCTACAGCACAGTCGCCATCGATATCAGTTTCTATCTGTACATGAACATCCCGGCCGCGGAGCGTGTCCAATGGTTTCCCAAACTGTTGCGTCTCTATCATGGACAGATGCTGCAGTTGTTGGAGCTGCTGCTGCAGCGCAACAGGCAATCACTTGGCGAGGAGCAGATCAAGCATATTCTAGCCGACTATAGGTGATTGATTGACTGACTATTTTGACTAAGTGACTGCGACTGATTGGCAGACAGTTTGAGTGACTGATTTACTTAGTGACTAGCTGACAGATAGACAGATCGACTGACTGATTGGTCGAGTTTTTGAGTACCTGACTGATTGATTTGTCTAATTGATTCCTCAAGAGTTTGAGATTGATTGTCTCCAGACAGAATACAGACTGACTGATCAACTCATTGACTGGCTGACTGACTGGTGTTATAATTGATTGATTGCCTTGGTATTGATCATGTGATCGACTGATTGACTGAATGGCCGAGTCTGTGACTAGCTGATTGACTGATTGATTAATTCGTTCAATTGATTGTTCGAGAGTCTAAGATTGATTGTATCCAGACGGGATAACTGATCGGCTGACTGACTGACAGACTGTCGTTATAATTGATTGATTGACTGACAACAACTAATATTTCGTGCATTGTCTGCCGCTCCCATTCCAGCTACGAGCGCTTCGAAGCGCATTTCAAGCGCTATGCGTTCTACGGCGTAATGATCTGCATGCACTTCATGCCTTGGCTGCTGGGCAGCGAAGCGGACTGCGATCGACTTTCCAAACTATTTGAGGAGGATATGCATGGCGCCGCCTTCCATCAGCTGTCCATGGAGATTGCGGGGGACGAGTGCAATCGCCAGATATACAACGTAATGCGGCACGCCTTCGACGAGGGCTACATGGACTGCATCTGAGGGGTAGCGTTATCCTTCCATTGATGCTATCGTTTTACATTCCTATTTCATAGTTTTGTTTTTGCTATCATAAAAATAATTATAAATTCGGAACAGCATTTTTGTTGCGTATCTTTATAATCAGCATGTTGTGAGGAGCCTTATAGCCATGGCTGATAGGTATGCATATATGTGTGTATATTTATATAGATCTATATTGTAACGATTATAGTTGTACTTCATCTTAATGTTGTGGGGTATTCCCTAGAATGTAACATTCTGTTTTTTTTTTGTATACTACCTACAAGGGAGCCACTGGATCACAGCGGAGGTGGGGACCCTTTGATACCCTAGCTCTTTTGGGAGAATGGGGGTGGGGTTGCCGTGGCCTATGGCTCAATTGCAATTATTATAGTCCCTCTTGAATTTATTCAAAATGCTAAAGCTCGAAAGGCACAAACGAAAAATGAAATAAAAGCAGTTAATTTTATTAAAGAGCTAGTTTCTGCTACCTACTTGACTGGCAAAAAGAAATGGTAGCGGGATCTGAGTTGGTAATCGATCCTCGCTGTCTGTACGCACCCAACCATGAATATCTGGAGGCGATGTAAGAGATTCGCTTTTAAAAAAAAGTTCCTATTCCATTAAATCATATCGGCAGTCCCCAGATACACGAAAATTATTCCATCATATTTGTTGATCGTTATAAATTCTCGTTTTTATTTTTCCTGATTTTTTTTTCATGGAATACAAATTTATTGCCAGAACCCCTCGACTGAGTTTTAGCCCAGCTAAAATAATCCCGAACAAAAGGTTCCTTAAAATGTAAGCAATTTTAAAAATAATTTAAGTTATTGTCAGGGCGTCGTTTTTTTTTTTTAAATTTTATTCACAAATATTGGTTCTTTTAGAATGCGTATCGATAAAGTTGATCCCAACTCATCATGTGCTATACGCATATACCTTTTTAAGCCGTAACTCGGCTATATCTTAGTGGATTCGGAAAGGACACGTACTGTGGCGCTCGCAGAAAAAATTACTATCGCTTGGCTTTCAAGGATTTTCACGATTGGAAATTGCTCAAAACTGAGAGTCGGGTATAACTTGGCCATTTCTACAACTTGTAACGAACCTTTTAGTTCGTTTGGTTTTAGCTAGGCTAAAACTCAGCCGAGCTATGGGTTCGAGCAACGAATTTACAGTGAGAGACAGCTTATTAGGCACAGAGTCAAAGAAAATAGGCTACTTTTTTACATAATCCTACCTAGCAGGTGGGGAAACCCCAGTGTATTGGGGTCATATATTAATTTTGGTGGTTAATACATGTACCTACCATCGGTCTTTGGAATTTTTGAAAAATAAGGAATGATTAGTTTATGGCAGGCAATTACTTTTTTTCTTTGACTCTGTGCCTAATAAGCTGTCCGCCACTGTATATCTGGCATTCCTTTATATTATTAACTAATGGTTTATTTATTATTGGTTATTGCTATGGTATATGCTCTTAGCTTAGCCAGGTCCTGTTCCTGGTCCCTCGAAGTCCCGTGCTGGTGGATCGTCCTGTTACGGTCCACGGTCGATGCGTTATCTCTGCTGCGTTGACTTGCACTGCTTGCTTCCGTAGCTGCGACGCCCTCTTTTATAGGTCCGGTCGCTGCATTACTAGGTCAGGGGTCGCCTCATATTGCGATCGCTGCCCTCAGTGATTACTTCACTGCTGAGTTCGCTCTATTTGCTGGGAATTAGGTGAGCGGGCTCCCGTTTCGTGTTCTGAGGCATTGGGTCGATAGTTGCTACTCAGGGGTTGCCTCACTCTGAGGTCGCTGCACTTGATTTGACTTCGTCAGCCGCTCCTATTTCGTGTTTGGTGGCATTGGGTTAGTAGTTGCCCCGCATCGCGATCGCCACACTCAGCGGTTACTTCACTGCTGAGTCCGCTGCACTCGGTTGGAGTAGGTCAGCGGCTCCTATTGCAATTGCTGCATTCGGTGGCATGGGATTGGCGACATTAGGTCGTTCTGCACGCGGCTTCCGCATATCATTTTCCCGAATTTGCCTGAGGTGCAGTTGTTTTCGTCGTTGTCGAAATATGCTGACGCGCTCGTTCCGATTGTTGCGAGGGGCGTATGTAGCGTATGTCAAAGTTGTTGCGAGGGGCGCATATAGCATATGTCAAAGCTATATGTCCGAATGTCCTTTGGAGCACAGCCAGCTTATGCAAAAATTACTGATTGTTCTTCAAGCACTTTTTAATGTGGAGAAAATGGCTAGAAGCCCGCTCATATCCCTGTCATGTCCCCTGTGTCAACTTACCAAAGGACATCTTAATCATCTAGTATTTTTGAATGCAGATCAGCGAAGGTCATTATGTCCTTTGAAAATTCATAAGGATTTTTTGTTGCTCAGAATAAGTTATTGTGCCAGCGGCTTGAAGAATCTTTGATTCAACTATTCTTAAACTAGTTAATGGATTTTATGGATCAGCCTAAGGATATGCAATGGGATGTTTGATTTTGTATTCAGAATACTCGGATTATCGAGTAACAGTAATCGGGCAAAAGCAAAGCAACCGACCTTGATTCACATTTAAATATTTATCTACTTCTCGAACAGAAAAAGAATTGCAGACATTTGGTTGGCTTAATGTGTGTTTGGTTCTTTGTTATTTTTAGACTGTTTGCACAACTGACTTGAGATACGACAACTGTCTATAAAATGGGCCTCACGCGAATGTAAGGAGCACACTTGGAGTGCAGAAAACCGACGTCCAACATGCGTCATTTGATGGCATTGCTCTTGATGACGCTGGCCACCAGCCAAGCAGCAACAGCGATTCGGGACGACTTTGGATCAGCTGGCAGCGACGATATATACTTGCAGGCAAATAGTCTGCCCGGTCAGGTAGATGACAAATACTTGGATACCGATAACAATGATGCTGATGCCGATGTTGATGCTGATGATGCTGATAGTCTGCCCGGTCAGGTGGATGACAAAGACTTGGATACCGATAACAATGATGCTGATGCCGACGTTGATGCTGATAATGCTGATGATGATGATGATGACGATGATGACGATGATGATAATGAGCAAGAGAAGCAGCAAGAAAATACAGTGAACGGATCCGATGAGAACAACATTGAAGCTATTGGCGAGACTGAGTTGAGTTGCGAATATAGCTGTCCGCGCTTTTATCGACCCGTCTGTGTCAGACGTAACGATGAGCTGATCACCTATCCCACGCCCTGCGAGTTCTTCAATAAGCTGCGCTGCGCCAATGTGGCCAAGAGGCAGGGCCAGGTCACACCCACCTTCCAGCTATTGTCTCATAATGCTTGCCCAAATGAATAAACTGTTGGCGGCACCAGCAAAGAACATTGAATGATATTGAATTGTTTACATACTTGAATTTGGAGCACTGCGTGTCTTAACATAACTTGCTTATTGTTAGTCTTAATTACATGGCCACACTATGTTAAGTTCAGTTTTGCGCTGTAACAGCCGGCGTTAGCAGCGCTCTCTTGGTGCAGCGCTCTAATGGTACAGCGCTCTCCTGATACAGCGCTCTCTTAGTGCAGCGCTCTCTTTCACGATAAAGGGCGTTCGCTGATGTTTAGCATAACTCTAGTTGATCGATCTTGTTTATGAGCTACTATCGTTGTCGGGAAGGTTTTTAGTTAAAATTGTGTTATTAATTGAAATAAAGCTATCAAAATGCTGATGGCGCAAACATAAACGTTTATTCATTTTTAAGCGATACATTATAAAACTTTTAAATGTGTAGGGTCTACAGACATATATATATATATATTAGTTAATTGTCTTATTCATTACATTGAATTTAATGTGTCACAAATAGATTTAAGAGACTGTAAAGTCATATACAAAAGAACTACTGGAAGCTTCCAGCTTTTCTTCTTTTGGTTTCATTCATTCACATAGTATATATTTCCAGTTTTAAAACTAATACTAATGATTCAGTTGACCAAATACTGTTGGCAGTCTACATTTCTTAATTAAAAAAAAAAAAAAAAAATTGTTGCAAAACAGATAATTTTACATAAATGTCACATATGACAGCTTACATCAAATAATAATGATAATACAAAAAAGAAACAATTTAAACAAGACAGAACACGTCCTTTGAGGTCCTTTCAATAGGTTGATTAATGTTTGTAATATATAAAAAAGAGTGCCATAATAATTTGTCTTCTGCACAGTTATTATTCTTATTTTAAACATACTGACAACGAATTATCATGAATGGGTTTTTGTATGAGTATTAGATGTGAAATAGTAAAAGTGGAATTGATCTCAATTATTGCATTGATCTCACTTTAAGATAGATACTCATGATTGATCTTGATTCTTTTGGTGCGGACCACCTCTTTATACATACTACAAAGGCCTTTCCACATACTGACAGCGCCGCATCGTAATGCGCTGGAGTATGGTAGGTGGAGTGGGATCCACAGCAGCATTAGCAGGTGGGCCCACAGCAACAGGAGTAGGGTGGGCAGCACTAGCCAAACTTGAAGCATCCCTAAACGCGGCAAGATTTTCAGCCGTGACAGAGATGCGGCGGGTAATGATCTTCGGATTTGGATTGGCGGCAACATGTTGCTGGAGATTGGGATTTAGGGATTTGCGTCGATTGATAATCACGGTGGTGTGGCCAACGCTTGAGACCTGATTCTGTTGTGCATTGTTGGCTGCGCCATTGCGACTCAGCAGATGGCTGATGAGCAGCCGTGGAATTGGTGGCTGCTGAGATTTACGGACGAGCTCATCATACACCTGGCGGATGGGGCTCTCGTCCTTGAAGTGCGTGTGGCACAGACTATTCTTGCTAATGATTAGGCCATTTGGGAACTGATAGAGCACCTTCATGAGGAACTTCCTGAGACTTGCGTAGGGATGCGTCTGATTGAAGCGATCCACCTCCTCACGATGGTGCGTATAGCAGTGCTGGATGTACTCATCGCAACTGGTCAGCTGCTCGAGGCAGATGTTGCAGTATCGAAATTTCATGTAATGATCCAGCATATGACGCAGCGTCTCCAGCTCCACAGTCGAGGCGAACATGCAGAACGAGCAGTGATGTGTAACCTGCTCCTTCAGCTGACGGAAACTGAAGTTCTCCGGCGAGTTGCTGTGCTCGAGCCGGCCATGATGGGCCATCACAATAATTGTGGGCAATATTAGGCGACAGATTGTACACTGATAATACTCGTTGCGGCATTGTGTCACTGTGGTGCCCAGCTTGAGCAGATAATTCAGTTGCGTGTCCCTTAGATACTTTAAATCGTTGAACAAGTGCCCTTCCGAATTGATGTGATTGCTCAGCATCTCCAAGTTGCTATATCGATAATTGCAAAAGGCGCACTCGTCCGGCCGACGAGGATCGCATGCCACCATTCCGCACACAGAGTGCGCTTCGGGCAAGTGGTTCAGCAGCAGCGATTTCGCACTGCCCACAAATGTCCGGCATTGCGGACAGCGCAACTTTGGGTGTACGCTAAAATAGAACGGCAGATCCACATGCTTCTTCGCCCAGTGCTGGGTGTACAGCGTGACAACGTCGCGACATGTCACAGTGCAATGAGAACAGGCAAAATCCAAATCGCCCTGCAAGTCAAAATAAGAAATACAAAAATGGTCAGATAATTGTCGGAACAGTTTGACATCCACTTCAACATGGTCCTTGGTCACAGGACGATGCGCATAAATTGGCCAGGCAGGCAAGGCACTGGGTAATGAAATGCAGATGGCATGCAGCAAGTGGAAATCAGTCATTACTACTAAAGGAGCTCATTGCTTCCTCTGTGACATGCATTTTTGGGTCTATCATATCATATCATATCATCATAACATCATAACATATCTCTCTGTCTCTCTCTCTTTCTCTCTATCTCTCTGCCTCTCTGTCTCTCTCTCTCTGATGTTCATCCAATCCATGGGATTGAACAGTACCACCACATACTGCAGGATATAGTGGGGGAAGTCAGTCTGTACGCCACATTGGAATAATTAGAAATAATCCTCAAAGCACATCACAGAAGATTGAATCGCCTTGGCTAGAACAGGATGTAGTATTCTAGGGAAACAGACCGACGAAGATCCTTGAATTAGCAACTTACATAATCATTAGTCTCCTCATCCGACGATGACAGTTCGATCACATCGTTGTCAAGCAGAGGTGCAGTGGGCATCATTGCACCACTGGTTGATTCCTCAATTGGATGGGCCATCGTCCAGCAATCGCTGTCGAGCATATCGATGAGCACACGATGAAACTGATGCACGGCTAGTCCCTTTTGGCCCTTGTGCTCGTCCTGCAAATGATCGACGATATTGCGCTCCTCGGTAACTCCGAATGGGCAGTGGGGGCAGCTGAACTGGAACCTCTTATCGTGGCTGAAAGCACAATGGGTGCGCATCCGCTCATGTACAAATTCTGCACTGCCACACGTGTTGCAGTAAAAGCCGAACGATTGTGTCTTCCTCCATTCGACGTAAGTGTAGTTCATGATTGGCTGCATCCGGTGATTGCTATGGTTGCGATGCATATGGGTTATCACGTCCGTTACCAAATCGTCCTCCGTGTCACAGACTGCACAACTGAACTGCTTCTTGCGTCCGTGCACATGCTCCACATGCTGCACAGTGTCCGGATGGCTGGCCAGCAATTTGTTGCACAAATTGCACAGCCACTCCAACTTTTCGTTGCGCAACGCTGCACCTACAAAACCAAAACAAATATTAAATTTAAATTCATGAGTTTAGCGAAGTTCAATGATTTTTCCAAATATGTCCAGTACACAATCAATATCGAATCTCGAATTTCAACCAATTTCCGACACGTAACATTTGCCGCGATATTTTGAGGAATTGCGTTGGAAATTTAAATTGCAAAATTTTACTTGTCCCTAGGCTCCAATATTTATCTTAAATTTTGATTTGATGTTACTTCTAAACTACTCAAAAGACAAAAAAATAAAATAAAATAGATTGATTAATTCGAGACACTCACGTGACTTGAACCAACGCGACTCGGTGGGGAGGGAAGAATCATCGCTGCGCTTCACTATGACAATGTCGACATTCTGACCAGGATGCTTTGCTTGAATGTGCCGTTCGATGGAGGAGCGCTTGGGATCAAACGTGGCACACATGCCGCACTGATAGATGTGTCGCTTGTGGTATGACAGATGCTCGAGCACTGTGTCGACCGTAACGATTTTCACCTCGACGCTACAGTGCAAGCATTTAAACCTTTGATTATACGTATGCATCTGGGTGAGGTGCAATCGCATCGCCATCTCAGTGTCTAAATGGGCGGGGCAATCGTCGACGCCGCACATGTAGCGCCTACCCTTGGGCACATAAGACGTTGTGCAAAAAAAAGGCATATGTGCGCCCGGCTCCGACCACTGTGATGTCGCATCTGCTGTCGGCGTGCCATCTGGCTGGACAGCTTGCTCTACCACATGCTGCGGCTGCGACTGCACATCCTGTTGACCATTTTGAAAGGCCATGCGCTCCAGCTGTTCCCTGTGATGTTTCAGATGGCTGTGCAGCTTCATGAACTTCAGCGTTTGGTAGTGACATTCGCCGCAAAATAGCGTCTTCGTGAAGGTTGCCTTGCGTGGCAGCAGACGGGACTCCGATGGGCGGTAGATACGCTTGATGCCACCGCACCGCACCTGCCACTCGGTCAGCAACTTTTTACCAAAGTCCTCCATTTGCTTGGGGCCAAAAGGTTGCTCGATGGCGCTAATCCAACACTTGCTCGCCCCACTCGCCTCACTCGCCTCACTCGCTTCACTCGCCACCACCACCACTTGATACAACTGTTGCTTGAACGTGACCAATTTATATTTATCGAAGTGCCGTTTGATCATATGGTAATGCATCAGGCGCCGATCCACTGTCGTCTCGAGGCATATGCCGCAAAAGTATTTGTGGCGTGCATGCATCTGATCCAGATGCACCCGCAACGATGCCGGCCGATAGAACATATGACGGCAAAACTTGCACTTAAGTGGTCCCATTTTCGGATTTATCGACATATGGTACGTCACGTGGTTGAGAAAGAGCTTCTCATTCGTTAATGAGACGAGGCATCCCTTGATCGGACAAGCGTACAGCTTCTTCTCTGCAATGGTATCGAAATTGAAATTAATAATAATATAATCTATATATATATATATATATATTAATGTGTGATTCTTCTCTCTTCTTATAAAGTCTTGCCAGTCGCCATTATCTATTCTATATCTATGGAAGTTCACTATCAATGCAAATCCGAGAACATCTATCCTTATACTAATTTAACAGCATATGCAGCAAATAGAATTCAATTGATTTATGAGCACTGATTGCCAGAGCAAGTGAAGGATATTGTGAATCTTGAACGGAATTCGATATGGGTTCGCTTTAACTAACCTAGATAGCCAGTTGGTTCGAGTAGCTTCATCACAATGTTCATGGTTATGCCGCCGGTATCCTGTGCCTCTGAATGCGTGGTGGAGCTGCTAGGGTTTGTTGCCGTTGCCGTGGCCGCGGGCATCTCAGACGACTCCTCAAGTTCGGAGCGGGAGGCTAGCCCATGCTCGATAACGCCGTGCCGCACAAAATCATTCACATCCATGGCAATGTGGGAGCAGTAAGCGCACTGCAGATAGTCTTTGCGACCAAAACTAAAGCAGTGGAACTTCATGTGCTCCTTGATACACATGACAGAGTGGGCGCAAAATTTACAATTGATTGCCATGCAACGGAAACGATCGGCGATGGGGCGTGTCGAGCGCTGCTGCAATGCTGATGCTGCTGATGCGCACTCCCGGCTAGGATTATGGGGCTCAATGGTTATGTTGATCTGTGCCGGCTCAACCCCATTGGAATTGCTTTGGGTGAGCACAAAGGTCCCGTTGCTAACAAGAACGGGTTGCGGCGGCGGCGGCTGCGACGGTTGCGGCGCACCAGCAGCCAGGCTAAACACCTGATTGATGGCCAGACCAAGCTCGGAGGGATGATTGATAACCGTGCCACTGGCCACCGGCGCTGGAACTGGAGACAGCACAGACCGTGCGGTTGCCATCCCCAATACATAACTATCCACGCCGACAGCATCAATGAGCGCCTGCTGGAGCTGCTGCTGCTTCGACTGCGACTGGCTGGGCGGACGTGATTCAGCGTCCAGCAAATTGCGCAGCATTGCATTTGTATTGGCAACATCCGATTTTTCCTCCTGCTGCTGCGGAAGCGACTGCTGCTCCGGCTCGGTGGCCAGGCGATCCCCGGTAAAGCGACGCACACGCAGCTTGGGTAAAGTGATCTCCGCTAGAGCTGAATCATCCGCAGCAGCATCAATAACAGTTGCAGTCGCCGAAAAATTCGTCTCCATGTGACAGCTGATCATGTGACGGAGCTCATCAGAAATGCTTAACTGCTGCTGTTGAGGTGACTGCTCCGGGCAGCTGTTGCATTTGCCGCTCCAGCGGATTAGCGGATGTTCGCGCGCAATATGATTCTCAAGGCGCTCCACCTCGTTGGAGAATATAAATTTGCAGCCACTGTACATGCAATAGTAGGCCGGCTGCTGTGTGAGCACGGCACGTCTACGAAAAGCCACATTCTCAATGATGATTTGCTCGGACGTTGAAGTTGCGCTGAACTTGTCAATTACGTTAGACAACGGCGCTACGGCGTCCGGATCGGGTACATCGTTGTCTTTGCAATTGCTAACCGGCGATTGTAAATGTTTGCTGCTTGTTTTGCTGCAGCCGCCGCTGGCGGTGACGGTATTAGCACCCCTCAGCTTTTTTGTTAATCTTTTAAAGTGGGTGTAAATTGTTTGTTGACGTGCCGAACTGTTACCAGGCTCAACATCGATCCACTCATCGCACTGCAGTTGCTCGGAGTCCCGGTCCACCTGCATTTGTTTCGATTCCAGTACGCATTCGTTGAGCACCAGCAGCGGCTCCAATTCCACCGGCGGCATGCACAACCCATCGACGTTTACAGCATAACCTCCTATTATCTCCTGCTCCACTTCTCTTGTCTCCTGTGCTGCTTCCATTTCCTGTGTTACTTGTGTCTTTTGCTCAACTTCTGCTTCCTGCTCCACTAGATTCGTTGTTTTTGCCAGATTGTGTTGGTTTTCCTTTGGCGCGCCGATGATTTTGTCGGGTTGCTCAGACTCCAGTTTGGTCTGCTCCTTTGCCTTATGACTCTTTAGTAGAGCCTTTATCTGGTCCTGCGTTTCCACCAGGAGCACATCTTTGGTCTGAAAGATTATTACTTGCTCGCCCAAACACGCCAGCGATTCGTTTTTGTTGAGACCATGCTGGAGCTGCCAGTGTTGCTCCAGGTTCTTTCGACATAACTGCACAAATTCGCACAGATGGCACACATGAATGCTCAGCGGCATCTTGTAACTATATTGTTGATTCTCCAGGATCTTAGCGCCCTTGCAACATTTCGCCACATGAGTCTTAAGCGCATTGACTTCATTACTCGGCCACTTGCATCGCGAGCACTGATACTTTGACTCACCGGTATGTATAGCAAAATGATGTACCCAGCCGTAGGTTGTCAACCCTATATATTTAATGCAAAACGGGCACTGGTGGTAATACTTAATGCTGGACTGCTTTAATGCATAGATGGGAAAATTGTCAATTCCGATACGCAGCTTCTGCAGCATTCCAGGTGGCAGACGGGCGAAATAGAACTCGCCATGATGCTGCACATAGTGGAGCATCGTGCTCTTAACGCTCTTCACACAAACGACACAACGCTTGGCGCCATCGTATTTGGAATGCCAATCGGGATTGGTGTTCCTAATTGGGACTGTTGCACTCAACATCCGCTTCAGCTGTTTGCACTCTTTGATTTTGACGCAACAACGCTTGGTGCGATGCAGCACAGTAGTCTGTTTGTGTTTGTTTTGGAAACTGGCACGATCAAGTCCAGCACCGGATCGGGTAAACGTTTTACCCCGTCGCGCCACATTACTTTTGTGGGGCACCAGCTCAGCGTTGATAGCGAAGATGTTGCTGCTGCTGCTGTTACCAATGCTCTTGTGCCGACTGGATAATCTGCTGTTGTTGTTGCTGCTGCTGTTGCCAGTACTGCATCTGGCGGTGCAGGCACGTCTGCCTGTCGCGCGCATTACATCATCCGCGTAATACATCTGGGCAATATCCTCGTTCAGCTGTTCCAGCTCGTTGCGCTTGCGTCGTATTTTTGGCGGTGACAACACGACGTTGTTTGGTGGAGCTGCATCAATGTCTTTTACATTCAAATCATTATAGGGTCGCTTCTCAACCGGCACTGCATCAACAGCTGACAACTCCTCAACCTCAGTGTCGTCGTGCTGCTGATTAACCGCATCCTTGACTGGTCGACCACGTTTGCGCTTCACGACAGTTGGCGTCGTCGTCGGCGTCGCTCTCGTCGTCGTCGCTCTTGTCGTCATCGTCGTTGCTGGTGTCGTGGGCTTTGTCTTCAGTGTTGTCACTGTTGGTGTCTTAGGCTTTGTCTTTAGTGTTGTCGTTGCCAATTTGAATACGCTTCGACTTAGCTGTGTTTCGTTGAGTGTCAGATCGGCGAAACGCGTTCTCCGCTTCCCGGCGAGTATATTGTGCGTGGAGATGCTGCAATTGTCGTTGCTCTTCTCGAACATGATTGCCAGATTTTTGTTGGCACGTTGATTGACATCATTTTGCAATGGGTTCCCTTCATCGTCCAGCTCCACCTCTGCCGACACAGTCTGTTTTCGCTGATGCTCCATTAGATCTTCATACATATAACTGTTGCCCGTAAACAGTTTCGACTTGTCTATCAGCGATCTGCTGGCCGTTGGCATCATTGTTTTCCTACGCACCGAAATAGGCATCGGTATTCGTTCCGACGACAGCTTCCGGCTAAATTTTGTCGGTGGTTCCTCAACATCGACGTCACTTTCTGTGTCTGTGGGTATTACGGCTACGATGTGCGCAGTGGGTTCGAGCACTACTTTGATCTTGGGCAGTTTTGGCAACGACTCGTTTTTTTCTTGCACAGCTGTTTCTGCAGACTGTTGCTCAAGACGCATCTGCTCCTGCTCCTCTTCCACATTGGACAGATTGGACAACTCATTCTCATTGGCCACATCAGCATTCTCATCCTGCTCTTTTGTGTCCACGTTCTGGATTGCTTTATCATTGTTATTGACCGTCGCTCGGCTGCAACTGGGCGCCTGCTGCTCTTCCGTCTCGAGCGGCAGCGTCGCCTCTAATCGATTATCCATCATCGGCTGTGGCTCCACTGGCTGTGGCTCCACTGGCTGTGGCTCCACTGGCTGTGGCTCCACTGGCTGTGGCTCCACTGGCTGTGACGGTGGCTCATTCTCCACATTATCCATTCTTTTGGCATCCATGTCTTCTTTGTCTTGTTTGGGATTGTCCGCAATGCTTTTGTCAATTTTCTGGTCACCTTTTTTATCCTTATTCGATTCGCTTTTCGTATCCCTGCTCGATTTAGCTGACGAGTTTTTCGATTTGTGTGCCTTGTCGGAAGAGTGCTTCTTTTTCGACTCATCCACTTTATCCGATTTATTCGATTTAACTGATTTATTCGATTCATTTGACTTATCCAATTTGATCGACTGCTTTACTTTATTCAAATTATCAGATTTATGCGCCTTTGGCGCTTTAATTGATTCATTGCCAGACTTATCGGTTTTATCAGGCTTCTGACCACTTTTCTCTCCCCTATGCTCTTCACTCGACTTATCCGTTTTCTCAGTTCTCTGATCGCTTTTCTCGGCCTTACGCTCTTCACTCAATTTATCGATGGCCGTCTTTTTGGGTATCTTGAAGTCGATCTTCTTAGTTGGTCGTGACTGGACAATGTTACGATATGAGGTATCCAGCTGCACACGATCTTTGTCCAGGGCCACCGGTGGCGTAGACCTTACAGGCGGCTCTCTCTCCAGACTCTCCAGTTGACGTTGCTTTTCCGTAGCCTCCAGCTTGCGTCGCTTCTCTGCTTGTTCCTTTGCAGCCGCTGCAGCTTTGGCCAGTCGGTGCTCGCGATAGGTGCGCGGGCTTTCATTGCCAGTGACACCATGGCCGCCACCGCCTCTGCCACGATTGTAGCCACCTCTGTTGCTATAAGTAGCGCCGGACTTGTTTAAAGGAATATGGATGTTGTTCTTGTTATTTGACCATATTAGTTTGCTATTGTTATTATTGTTAACATAGATATAATTGTTGTTATTGTTGCCATTGTTGGACGATTGCCAGTTGAGACCTTCTTGGTTGGCCTCCTCAAATCCATTGTAAGAGGCATCCTGGAAGGGCGTTGTTCGTTGTGCATGTCTGAATTGCTGATGATTTAATGCTGGTGCTCCTGGCTGCTGCTGCTGTTGATGTTGCTGCTGTTGATGTTGCTGCTGTTGATGTTGCTGCTGTTGATGTTGCTGCTGTTGATGTTGTTGCTGTTGATGTTGCTGCTGTTGATGTTGCTGCTGTTGATGTTGCTGCTGTTGATGTTGATGTTGCTGCTGTTGATGTTGTTGCTGCTGCTGTTGCTGCGGTTTTTGCTGCGGTGATCCTGAAGATGGCAATAACACTTTAGGGTTGATCCAAGTCATTATTCGCGGATCACGCATCTCTGCGTTGCTGGGCAAATTGTTGTATCGCCGCTGAACGGACTCACCGAATTCGTTGACAACAGCAGCCGCTGTGGGATTGAGCTTAAATTCTGAAGTTGTCGTTCTATGATTTCGATTGAGTGGAACATGTGGCCTTATCGCTGGCACATTGGGAATGTTATGCGTATTGCTGCCGGCAGCACGTGTTATGTTAATTAGCGACGGTGGTGGCGGTGGTGGCGACGACGGCGGTGATGACAGTGCCAATGGCAACCAATTTGATTGCACAGTTTGTATTGGCATTGGCGCCGGTGCTGGCATTGGCACTGGAACAATCACGTTTGGCTGCGATGGATTTGGATAGGTTGATTTGTGGCCACGCGGATCATTGCAATTGGAGGCGTTCGGCTTGAATACAGCAACATCCTCGCTGGCACTAAGAGCGGCAAGCTTTTTGCGTGCCTCCTCCAGCGAGGTTAACTTGGAGTGATCTTCCTCGGCAATATTTGGCGGTGCATTGAATCTGCGCTCAAATATCGGTGAAGGACAGCTCGCTTCGGGGCTGTTGCGGCTATTTGTTGACTTTGGAGATTGTGTTGGAGGTGGATTGGATCTGCGCTCATAGATCGATCGCCGTATACCAATGATTGAGTTTAAATCCAACCTTATTTCAGCCGAAGGGCTTGGGTTACATTTGCGCTCAGGACTCGCTGTGGAAATTTTAGTTGCTGAGCATAACACTGTTTCTACGGCCGTCAAAGGCTTTGGTGCGATGGGCTTAGACTTGGGTGGATTAGATCTGCGTTCAAACATAGAAAATGGCTCGACTGAACCTGGCTCAGGTGGATCCGACTGGCGTAAATTCTCTGGCAACCGTTGATCTGATATAGCTGGTGCTTTCACTGAAAGCACTGTTGACTTGGGTTTATCTGGATTAGCTTTAGCTATCGGTGAATTTGAATTAGCCACAAGGTGAGACGACGAATCCGTGACTGAATCCTCACGCTGTTTTGTGCTGATCGCCTCGGCAGTTCCCTTGGAGGTTGATGGGAGATCGGATGGTGTGTCGCTAAGATCAATAACCTCGTTAACCTGAACCTGCAATTGATATATAATTATTTTAAATGCATTTTTATTGCTTATTTATATTTAACATACCATTCCGAATTTGGTTTTGAGTTTATTAAGAACACTCTCAATTTTATCGAGCTTTTGCTCGGGAAATCGACGAAAGAATTCATAAGTGGACATACTAAAATTTCAACATTTAATTAATGGAATTATTATATATGCTATATATTATCGATAACTTACTCGCTCTCCAGCACCTGCAAGAGAATTCGCAGCTTGTAATACTGCTCTTCCGCGAACTGACGATCATAGGTCTGCAACACACACTTAATGAATGGTACCGAGTGGCGCAGTTTCTTCACCTTGCAGGAGACATCATTCTTCTCATGGTCATTCACGACATCTTTCACATTAGTTTTTTGAGCCATTTTTCATAGGTAGATAATCTAGACAAAAAATGTAATGTAAAAAAAATGTATATCAGGATGTCAAACCGGAATCGAAACCACATGTTTACCGAGTGAAGTTCAACATGGGAACCAAAATTCACAAATTTTTTTTTAATGAACTAATACTAGAATCAAAACAGATACTATTTGTCCCGAAAAGAGCGCAGCGGAGCATCATGGTAAATATGTAAGTACAGATATACATAAACACATACAAATACACAATGTATGCGCAAATACATATGTGTACATGAGTTTACTTTGTTTATCTTTATATTTAACAATATATAATTTGAATGTAGTTAATACCAAATACACACTGCCGAGTCCTGAAGTAGCGCATTTGCTGCATGCTTCAGCAAGAAAAGCAACACCGGCGTCTACAGCAAAATGTGATACACGCGGCTGTATTGCAACGCACCGAGTCTGAATCTTCACATGTATTCAAAACATCACAAGCACTTAATTTTACTTTTTTATTAATATGAATTTTACACAACAGCTAAATGTTAAAGTGAGCAGTTATAAGAAAAAACAAAATACAAAAAAAAAAAATACGACGCGCTCGAGAAGCTCATTCGACGATACTTTTTCGAGATGCGACTTACAATTGAGGAAAATACGAGTGTTGCCACATAGTGGCCATTTTTTCTTTTATTCGACCACAATAACGATATTGTAGAACTACACATTAAACGCATTTTGATTTGCACAAAATTAATATAATATTAAGTGCCAGATATAAAATATATTATTTGCGCAAATTTTCACTAGATAGCTCTTAAATATTTTGAATATGTTGCTTGCATTGCACACATCTGGCAAGGCCAAGTTTAACATAACAGCTGGCGCTAAAAACGAATTCGCCGGAATTTTCCTGTAGACTATTCGTTTGCTGTTTACTGCTAGCCGTTTGATGTTTGGTTGATGTGTCTGTGTGCGCTTGCGTGTGTGTGCGTATCGTTCTCATCGTATCTGCTTCTCAACTGCGCATATTAATTTTTATTGCTTCTCTGCACTTACAGTTCAGCATGGTCACAACATGTGTGCGAGTGTACACTATTGTGACACCCATGCACAATATGTGTGTATATGCATATCTTTGAGCCGAATTTTAATGTGCATATGTGTGTATGCACAATATTTTTGTGTATGGATTCCATGTACTACATACATAAAAATTACAATTTTTTGTAAAATGGAACTATTTTTTTATTATTGTTATTATAAAATTCAATAACTGTACATACTATGTACATACAGTACAGTTCCCTTTTCGACCGATCCCATTAGGAATGAGCAATTTTGTCTTGCATTTGCCATTTGACCTTGATAAATACTGCTGTTTTTGTTGATATTTTTCCGTGCAAGATGATTTTTGCATAAAAGAGTAATATTTTGAAAAATATAAGCTATTGACCAACGCTGACTGGTCCCAGGTTTGGGGCTTGTTAATTTTTCATTAAATAGTTTTAAAAAGTCCACTTAAATAGCACAAAAATAAGAAAATAAATAAAAATCAAAATTTTTTTTTATTTTTTTTGCAAATTAAGTGCAAAAATATGAATTTTTCTGTTGTCCAAACACTTTATTGACATACTGTATGTGAAATCGATTATTCTAGCAATGGTAAAAAATACGAGTCAAATAATCAGACTTTCACATTTAGTATGATGAATAATACTGAATATTCACTTCTGAGTTGCATATCAAAGACTCAAAATTTCTACACTCCGATATGGTTACATTATAACCAGAGTCCAGACATTAATTCAACTGAAAATCTATTCTATCAAATACTATATTTTTGAATATTACTATTTTATGCAAAAATGATCTCGCATGGACAAATTTAAATAGAAAACTAATAAATAAACTAAAACGACAATTTCTAGCGGCATCGACTCAAAAGGGACTTGCAAAATCATAAGCATAAACACTTATTTTTTTTAATTGTGGGAGGTATGCGGATTTAGGGATTTATACTTTCCTAGATATCGTGTGGGCGTGGCCATACAAAATTTATTATTGGTTCTTAAAGGCGGCTACCAGTAAGGCACCTACCAAATTTAACGGCTCTAACTCAAAAACTGCGGAAGATAAATCCATACACAATTTTTAGGGCGGGGGCAGCGGAGGTGGCCCGATCTTTGAAGGACATCGCCATCAACCCACCAAATAATCTTGGTGACCGTAGCTTATAATTGTGGGAGATAAGTGCCTTTATCGATTTTATCGATTTTCTAGCCCCCTAGTGGACGTAAGACTCCAATTTTTACTCTTTGTCTTGCGCGGGCACAGACTGGTATATGTTCGAAGTTTCAAGTCTTTATCTCTAAGAGTGAAGAAAATCGCGTTTATACAGACGGACTGACAGCATGACGGAAATATGTAATATATATATAATTACAGTTTTTACAAGGAAAAAGGACTTAAGACATAATGTTCAAGTATGAACATGAGAGATATTGCGATCGCTGCACTTTCTGGAAGTAGGTCAGCGGTTGCCTCATATTGCGATCGCTGCAATCGACGGAATTGGAGCAGCGGTCGCCTTGCACTGGGGTTGCTGCACTCGATAGAATTAGAACAGCGGTCGCCCAGCGGAATTGGGTATAAATAAAGGTCTGCTCATCAGACTCAACTCGTTTTGATTTCACCCTATACGTGTCTCAAACACATAAGATCGACTAAGACAGACCGATTCCGAAAGATTTCTTTCGCTTTGTTTCAAATTCTTTTAATTTTTAGCAACATTTACAATTTAAGATGCCGGAAAACATAGCATTTATATACTAATTAAATTAATATGTATTATTTTTCCATTTGGCAATTTATTTATTTATTTATTGTCAAAAAAGATCAGTCGACAAAAAAAATACAAAAAGTAAGACTGTGGCAACAGGATCCACCAGAATGGGCAGATTGCCGCCAATGTTGTTCATGACAAAGAGGAAGACGCGAATGGTTGAAGAGCGGACGCGCAACGGCACAATCTCAACGACAATGGCAAATACAATACCAAACCACATTTCAGCAAAGAAGTAGCTCAGTCCGAGCGTAACCATGGCCCACAACGGATCAAAATAGACAGAGCCAAACGCTGGCAGTGTGGCAATCAATTGGCTAATGGCCAAGACAAAGGCACGCGAACGAATGACCATCTTGACGACAATCTTGTCAAAGACAACGCCGCCAACGACAACACCAACGCTCCCAATGCCAATGGTGATGGCAAAGAGCCACCAGCCGAGATCTACGTCCGGGAAACACGTATTATAGTAGAGATCTGCATTGTAGACAAAGGTCATACCGCCGCTGTGGCGTATCAAGGCGTCAATCATGAGCATTATCATCGCTGGACTCTTGATAACCTGCTACAATATGTTGGGTTTGCCAGTGGACGTTGTGCGATCACCGTCGCCAATGGATTTGCGGTCCGGCTCTCTCAGTGTGGTGCCGGTTAAAATGATGGTCAGGACACCCGGACCCAAATAGCAAACACGCCAGCCCATATCGAAAAAGTTGAGCTCGGTAATGTAGCGACCAACGGAAGAGGCGATGTCATAGCCACTCTAGATGCCCCAATTGAAGATGGCCATGACCAGGGCACGCTTGTTCTCCGGAAAAATGTCGGACATGATGCCAGTGGCTAGCGGATTGCAGCCCGATTCACCAGCAGCCATCACCATGCGCAACAGCACCAAATGGCAATACGATTTGATGGTGCCCTGCAACAGGATCGTAATGCCAAATATGACCGTACAAACGGTTAACAGCTTGACGCGATTGTATTTGTCCGCAGAGAAGCCCATAAAGACACCAGCTATGATAAACACCAATATGAATGTGGGTCCGGCCAATATCGGATAATCGATGCCCAGTCCATTGTAGTTCCGCTCACAGTGCTGTTCAGCTCGAGAGCATAGCAGCTGCTCGCGTGCTTCAGCTGCTCTTTTCGCACACATTCATAACCCATTAGGGTCTACTTGAAAAGGTGCTTACCGGTTCGCACCCACGCACGCATGCTCAAAAAAGTCTGGGGTTATTAATTTAACCGCGATGTTGTCGCAGCGAAGTCAAGTGAAATAATAACCTGCGTTCGCTGGTCGACACGCGATCCCTGCAAAATATTCGACTTTGCTGGGACCCAGGCTTTTTTTTCGATTTGACGACTCCATTTATTGTCTGCTTAGTGGTGAGACTTACTCTTAGACACGCTAGAGAGTAAAATTACGATCGCATATCAACAATAACACACCGCATCAAGCAAGACGTCCTGGTCTTCTAAGATTTGCGCTAAGTAAAAACAATAGTTCAATTTTTAGTGCTAAACTAAAATATATTTTAAGATGCAAATTGGCCTTTTTCAAAAAGCAATGAAAAATAAATTGAAATTTTGCATTTAAATACCGCCAGAAATCTTATAAATATTTCTTATTTTTAAATTTATTTATAATTTAAATTTTATTTTAAATTTAATTTAATTAAATTTCTTACTTTTTGTATTTTTTGTGTCGACTGATTTTAGTTGACAATAAATAAATAAATCCTCCTCTTCCAAATCGAAATACATAAAGTTGTGAAAAAAAGGATTAAATTATTTGTAGAAGAATAAGAGTCTCTGGAACACTTCGATTGTTTCTGCACTGGCCAGGAAAAAACTTGTCACCCCTTTCTAACAAATCAATCACAGTTAGTTAATATAGGACCAACTTAGATTGCGTAGGCTTATACAAGTGCCAGAGAAACTGAGTGAGATCCGACACGGCCTATGTGTGTCGACTCGTTGGTCGGCAACCGTCTATCCTTTCCTAACCTATTTTTTTTGCTCTCAACCGACATTTTTGTTTTTAGGTTGCACAAACGAAACACGTGGTCGTATTGACCACCCTGCACTGCTTAATAACAGTAAAAACCGGTTGAACGGTTGAATAAATTATTTAAATTTATTTATATACTTCAAAATATTCCCGAACTTCGAATTTGCGAAAGAAAAATTCAATAATGGTGGTTTTTTTTCACTTTTGTTGGCAGGCGTGATCACTTGATGAAAATTTTATATATATATATATATATATATATATAAAATTGCACAATGCTCACGAAAGCCCATACATTATTTGGGAAAATACAAAAATATTAAATAACGTCAGATAAGCAAATGAAGTTTAATGCAATTGACGCACACGGAGTCGAAATCTCCACATCTTTGAAACTGAAACTAATCACTTGAATAACGCGAAAAAGAATCACATTGAAAGAATAATCACGAAAAGAGAGAAGCGAGGGATACACACACAAACACACACACTTGAACATATTTCTGTGTCTTAGTTGTACACACGCAACAGCAACTAGCAAACGCAAACACATTTAATGCTAAATATATATTTATATATATATATTTCATATTCATATGCACAAAAAATATTATCTAACGTTATGGTATATTTATAACTTACCAGAAAAGACTTATAAAATGAATTTTTCTTTGCACTACAAATTTCACGAGGTTCACACGTCCGAAGTCTGAGTTGGAATGACATAAATTCCAAATAAGTGACGTTTTGCTGTGATTGGCAGTTTCACGAACACACGAAGTGTGGCAACGCCGGTCACCTGAAATGCCTATGGTGACACAAGTAAACGTCACACTTCGCCGCACTGCTACGAATTCGCCTCAATTATCGCGGTTATTGGTGTTTTTGCTCCTTCTGCTTCTTGCATTTCGCGCATTGCGCGTCAGTCGTCGCCAGTCGCTTGGACTAACTGTAGCTCTTGGCGCTCCTACTTGCAAGTATGTATGTATGTAAATATCTGTGTATATGCATGCATTTGTACAAATGTGTGCACAAAATGTATGTTGTGTAGCATGGTGTTGCCCATTGGTGCGGGGTAGAGGATCTGTGCTGATCTATTAAAGCTGGCCACGTAATGAAGCTTGGAGTAAGTACATACATACTTATACACGCATATTTATGTATATGAAGACGTGACGGTGTGTATGTGTGTGTTTTTTCTTTCATTTTTCTTTTTAGAAGTAACAAAACTGTTTTTATTAATGATTTAAATTTTCACACAGATTGATATAACTTATTAAATAGTGTATGATTAGAGACGCAAGGTATATGTGACTATGGGTAGTGTTTAATATGATTAAACCGAGTCGACGATACAAATTTTGGCAAACGTAATTGCATAATTTTTGCCGGCACATTAAAACAGCTTCTTAACTCATAAAACTGCCAAATTCCGGTTACTTGTGGAACGGATCTCGTTTGGATTGAGGATGATGATGAGCATTATCATGGCTGGACTCTTGATAACCTGCTACAATGTGGTGGGTTTCCCAGTGGACGTTGTGCGATCACCATCGCCAATGGATTTGCGCTCCGGCTAACACAAGGAGTCCTTAACTGGCAGATACTGAAACCGCAGCAGCCACCCACATAAACATAAGATACATATAAATAAGTACTAAAATAAACAAATTGTAAGATATCCCTTGGCAGAGCTAGATATATACCCTGCCGTCTAATGAATGAACACTGTTAGCTAGAATTTAGAGTTCAGCTCAACTGTGTTAGCAATAACGCTTATTCTTCATCGTTGTCGCTTACACGAACGATTTACAGTTCCCCAAGAATCGGAACCTAAATTCAAATTTTTGATAATCTAAAGTGTAGAGATTTGTTGTCGTATTCTTTATGGAAAGATCCTTACTACTTGATAAGATGGCAGCTCATCAATCCAGTGGCTTATTTGTGTTTGTGTTCTCAACTTCGGACCATGTCCCCTCCTCAAGTAACTTCTGTCCCGACCGCATATACATATATCAATATAGTGATAATAACAAGAACACTGTTGACATCTCCAGTAACAACAAATTTCAGGTGTTCGAAAAGATGAAAGACAAACATGTAAATTATCGACTTTTTGCAAACAATTTGTGATCTTATATCTCGATTGAAGCTCATTAAATCTAAAAGCCAGTGTCTTGCACGTGTTCCAAATTTTCATTTTCTTCGGACATTATAATCCTCGCGTTTTCAGTCTTCGCATTGCCATCTGCTCTCACTATTTGTTTTCATATCATTATCTCCAGTTTCTTAGGTCAGCATGCTCGTTAAGACATAACTGGAAATCATAAAGCTATTTGTATCAACTCATGAATACGTAAAGTTGAATTAAATTGTTGCGTCAAATCACATGATTAAACTATTTACAATCAAATCATAGCTGTCATCGTAGCTTTCAATAGAACTATATTTGTTATAAGTATATTCATATTTAATGTATATTGCAATCTACACGAGCGTCGACATCGCCAGTTATTTTGTACTTAATACTTATATGTACATATTGTTGATCGGCCTCATGAGCAAGGTCGATCAAGTCATGTGCGTCTGTCTATCCATCTGTATAGACTATAAGAAGTAGAGTTATTAATTTTGAATGTAGGTTCTTGTATACCATGTACAGATCAAGTATATTTCATTTTTCATGGAACAAAGCTATTTTAGGCAGCCTACTACTACTATTTAAAAGCTGAATTCAGAGCGTGACTGCTAGTCGAACACTCTCGACTGTAGCATTCGAACATGTTTATTTTTGGGGCTTGATTGCAAATCTTTTACGATTTCTAATGCGAATGGAAACCGTGCGTATTTGACCAAATCAAAAACGGGCCCATAAATAGACACACACGCACAAACACACACAGACACATACACACACACACACACACACACCGTGTGCGGGAAGAAGAATATCACCACAGCGAGTCGTAGCTTGTCGTATGAGGCGACTGATATGACACGGGGATGACACTACTCGGTTGGGTACCTCTTGTAGCTAAAAATTTGTGGTCGTCATTAACATGGCAATGACCAAGTCGATTCTTGTCCTGAGTAGTGCAAGCAACTCGTGACCTCCGGCAGTAGGCCAGGTATCCCCCGGATAACCGTTAAGCATCCGCTTGGCGGCCAACCAACACGAGAAGGCGACTGAGGCAGAGTCCAGTGATGCCTTTCTGGTGCGTCTTCATTAAGTTGTCAGTACAGTTTCAGATGTTACACTCCTGATTAGAGCGAATCCAGCTCTGAACACCGGACCCCATAAGGGCGGATGTCAACCCTCGCATGGCCTCCCTACTTCCAAAGATAACCATGGGATTATTGCGTAACTGTTCAACGACCAGAAATAACGACTTGGAGTTGGGACCCAATAAAATGAGCAAAATAAATACCAACAAACAAACAAATGAGAGTTTGCGAAGAGTGGGAGGACGATGAGATCTCCAGTAGGTGGAGCAGCGCCAACGATACCACCGGAGATCAACAAGGAGAAGGCTGCTAACCTGGCGAAGCAGCATAGCACAGCCATGCGATCTCGGCAAAAAAATCTGGTGGAGATGTTGGTGGATGGCAAACGGCGCTCCATCCACCAACCGATGCGCGACTCTATAGAGAGTACGAGCTGGTACCCATTCAGCTCCACGATGATGGAGCTAAGGCCCTCATTAGGACACACCAGTCCTCACAGACGTCCCCCCCCCCTTCTAGATCGGTGGTGGAAGTAAAAAGGAAGCTGTGTCCAGAGTCGAACACACCCCACAGCAAGCGGAGTAGGAGAGAGGGCGACTCGGTCGCCCCCAAGACGAACCGGGTTGCGGAGAAAGCCTCAGGCGTGGAGGCTCCGAAACGCGTGGAACCTCCAAAAGGCGAACGGTGGACGAAGATTACCCACAAGAAGGCCAGAAAGCCAAAGAGGTCTGAGGTCCGCATGGAGAAGGCGCGCCCAGATGCTAAACTCATCGCAGCGAAGGGAGACGCTAGCTTGGCGGATATTCTCCGCAAGGTCAAAGCGGACGAAAACATAGCGAGCTTGGGAAGGCGGTTTCAAGGATACGGAGGAACCAAAAGGGGGAGCTGCTATTGCAGCTGAATAAGCCAGGTATGGATACCTCGGCATTCAGGAGCCTTGTGGGTTGGTTGTCTGCCGGATTCCTAAAAGTGGGATGGGTCAGCTCCAGACTGCGAGGGAGCTCAGACCCTGCTAAGACAGTCGGTCAGAGAGACGCAAGCAGACTTGGCTTTAATTTGCGGCCATCTGGTCTCTCCGAACACCACCGAAAGAGACCATGAAGGGTTTGTTCGGGCGAAGATTAACTCTATAACCTTTTATAGTTGTTACGCCCCGCCGAGCTGGGATCTTAGGCGATTCCAGCAGCTGCTAGAGGAAATTTCGGATGATGCTCGCGGCAGATCCCCCATAGTAATTGCCGGGGACTTCAACGCCTGGGCAGTAGAGTGGGGAAACCGAGTGACGAATACCAGAGGAAGCTGCCTGTTAGAAGAGTTCGCATAGATCGATGTAAACCTCGCAAACGACAGGAGGCGGCTCACCTACCGTAAGGCTGGCAGAGGATCCATTATAGATATTACCCTGCTAAGTAGCTCGCTATGCAGGAAGACGACGTTTAGAGTCAGCGAGGATTTCACTTTCAGCGATCGCCAAGCGATATACTTCGTGATCAATGAAAGACCACAAAGACAGCCGCGATCCCAAACATGTGGGCCCAAGTGGAAAGGAATCCTCCTAGACGAGGATACCCTTACCGAAGCCTTACGCCATACCGTGTTCCCAGCCAGGAGAAAGCCTAGCAGACGAGCAACACCCTGCTATTGGTGGAACGAGGACATAAACCAGCTAAGGAAAGCGTGTCTACTGGCCAGAAGGCGCTCCCAACGTGCCAGGGGCCGTCTGGGCTTCGCCAGTAGGCTGGATGACCTCAGAAGAGCCATGAGGGAGTTGAAACGCAGCATTAAAAGAAGCAAGGCCAGCTGCTTTCGGGCAATCTGCGAGGAGGCTGATGTGAACCCATGGGGAACCGCATACAAGGTGGTCATGAAAAAAAACCGTTCGGGTGACTTGCCCTATGGCTTTAGCCAACATAGTGGCGACGCTGTTCCCCCAACACCCACGGCTACAAAGAATAAACCCAACGCTGCGAACGGAGCTTGTTCAGGACGTCACACCGGAAGAGCTCTTGGGGGCAGTCAGAGGAATGGGCGACAAAAAGGTTCCGGGACCAGACGGTATCCCCAGTAAAGAATTGAAGCTGGCGGTCCCCATGATACCAGAAGTATTTGCGGTGACCTACGCAAAATGCCTACAGGACGGACTATTCCCAAAGCTATGGAAACGGCAGCGGCTAGGGGATAAGCCGACAGACGACCCGGCAGGATATAGGCCTATCTGCCTCCTAGATTTAGCGGGAAAGGTCCTGGAGAAGCTAATATATAACAGACTTCTGTCCATCATTGAAGAAAAAAACGCGCTCTCCGCCAGCCAGTACGGGTTTCGGAAACCCCGCTCTACCGTAGATGCAATCCAGGCGGTCGTAGATATTGCCAAGGCAATTGAGGGAACGAGATGGAGATGGGGCGACAAAGAGTATTGCGCCGTAACAACCTTGGGCATAAGCAAGGCGTTCAACTCAGTGAACTGGTCGCGCATCAGGAGAGCCCTGGATGGAATTGGAGTACCATCGTACATAGCAAGAATCATATCCAACGACCTATCAGACCGGTTGTTGAAATATGATACAGAAGACGGACCAAGGAGCTATGAGGTCACAGCAGGAGTGCCACAGGGCTCCGTTCTAGGCCCTCTGCTGTGGAACTTAATGTACGATGAGGTACTTAGGCTCCAACTACCACAGGGCTTCGCAGACAACCTGACACTAGTCGTATTGGCCAAGGAGTGCAAGGAGGTAGAGGCCGCAGCGAACGCGGCAATAAGAATTGTGGCAAGATGGATGAAGGATGCGAGCTGTAATGTAATGTAATGTACTCATTACAAGCCGCAAAGTAATAGAGTACATACAGGTGCAAGTCAACAACGATGTTGTCAAATCCAAGGAGTTTATAAAATACCTGAGCGTCAGGTTGGACAATAGACCCAGCTTCTGGCCGCACATAGAGTATGTCAGCCAGAGAGCAGCCAAAATGCAAAGTGCGCTCTCGCCAGCGAGGCGCCAATTGCTGGCGAGAGTGGTAGCCTCCGTACTGCTGTACGCGGCACCCATATGCGCAACGGCTGTTTCCAATAAAAAAGGACTGAAAACATCGACACCTTATAGGCTGAGGGTACTCCGAGTGATTTCCGGCTACCGCACGGTATCGGACGATGCAGCACTGGTCCTGGCAGGAATGGTGCCAGTTGACCTGCTACCGAACGAGATGAAGGAGATCCGCACTAGAAGGATAGTTGCGCCGGACGCAATGGAGACAATTCGAAGCTCAGCAAGAGCAGCGACGATGGGCACCTGGCAGAATAGATGGAGCGTGGCGAGGAAAGGAAGGTGGACACACCGATTAATTCCCAATCTAGAGGAATGGATCGGGAGAAATGCAGGTGAGTTGGACTACCATTTAACACGGTTTGTTTCAGGGCACGGCGGCTATAGGAGCTACCTGAACAGGTTCAGGCACGAGGACACCATCACACATCATAAGCATACAGAAGGATCTGAGATCGATATTCACAAATCGATAAAGCCACATATCTCCCACAATTTTAAGGCTTACACTCCCCAAATTTGGTTGGTAGGTTGTTGGCGATGGCCTTCAAATATCGCAAAATGTCACGCCCACCTCCGCAGCTCCCCACCCAGCAAATTTTATACTAAATATCTTCCGCGGTAGGGTCATCAAATTTTGAAAGCATGTTGCAGGTAACTCCCCTAAGAGATCAATAAAAAATTGGGCCGCTCCGCCTACTCCGACTCCCTAATCCGATAGCCTATATCACCCGCAATTTAAGAGCTACAGTTACCAAACTTCGAAGTAAGTACACTAGCTTATATCTACCGCAATTTGAAAGGCAAACTTGGACAATATGTCTTGGCTAGACCAACCCTGATCTTTGCTACCTGTAATCAGCTGGTATTACTTACAGTGTCAAAGTATTTCGCAGTCGGTTACGCCCGACTGCGCAACGTTCAACAAGCAAACAATTAGAATTAACTTTTACTCAATGCAGTCGTCGTCAAATTTGCATTTAATTTTGCCATATTTTTTTGTAACTTGTAATTTTTGTGTCGATTTTTCTCGATTTTTAATTATTATTATTTTGCAGCACACGCCATGTATGTATAAAAAAAATGCGTTTAGATTATATTTAAAGTGAAAATGTTGATGTAAACAGGGGATTGCAGAAGGCGGACTCGAACGTAACCAAGAAACAAAACAACTAACGCAATCTGAGGAAAATGGAACCCATCCAATGTTTACTCAAAATTAAAGAACGCAAAAAGTCAATACTAAATTAGTAATTGATCTCAACATGAGATGTGGGTTCCAGGAGTATAAGTGTAAAGCTGCCCGCAGTGGAACTTCATGTGCTCCTTGATGCACATGACAGAGGGGGCGCAAAAATTACAATTGATTGCCATGCAACGGAAACGATCGGCGATGGGGCGTGTCGAGCGCTGCTGCAATGCTGATGCTGCTGATGCGCACTCCCGGCTAGGATTATGGGGCTCAATGGTTATGTTGATCTGTTCCGGCTCGACCCCATTGGAATTGCACGTTAAACTTTGGGTGAGCACAAAGTCCCCGTTGCTAACAAGAACGGGTTGCGGCTGCGACGGCTGCGGCGCACCAGCAGCCAGGCCAACCTCGGAGGGATGATTGATAAATGGCCACTGGCCACCGGCGCTGGAACTGGAACCAGAAACAGCGCAGACCGTGCGGTTGCCAACCCCAATTGATAATTATCCACGCCGACAGTAGCAATGTGCGCTTGCTGCTGCTGCTGCGACTGCGACTGGCTGGGCGGACGTGATTCAGCGTCCAGCAAATTGCGCAGCATTGCATTTGTATTGGCAACATCCGATTTTTCCTCCTGCTGCTGCTGGAGCGACACCTGCTCCGGCGCGGTGGCCAGGCGATCCCCGGTAAAGCGACGCACACGCAGCTTGGGTAAAGTGGTCTCCGCTAGAGCTGAATCATCCGCAGCAGCAGCAGCAGCATCAGTAACAGACGCAGTCGCCGAAGTATTCCATGTGACAGCTGATCATGTAACACAGCTCATTAGAAATGCTTGACTGCTGCTGCTGCTCCAGCGGATTAGCGGATCGCGCGCAACGGCGCTACGGCGTCAGCTTGTTGGAGAATTTGTGAAAATGGGCGAAACTGTTGCCAGCCTCAACATCGATCCAATCATCACGCTGCAGTTGTTTGGAGTCCTGGTCCACCTGCATTTCTTTCGCTTCCAGTACGTATTCGTTGAGCACCAGCAGCGGCTCCAATACCTCCGGCGGCATGCACAACCCATCGACGTTTACAGCATAACCTCCTATTATCTCCTGCTCCACTTCTCTTGTCTCCTGTGCTGCTTCCATTTCCTGTGTTACTTGTGTCTTTTGGTCAACTTCTGCTTCCTGCTCTACTGGATTCGTTGTCTTTGCCAGATTCAGTTGGTTCTTCTTTGGCGCGCCGATGATTTTGTCGAGTTGCTCAGCCTCCAGTTTGGTCTGCTCCTTTGCCTTATGACTCTTTAGTAGAGCCTTTATCTGGTCCTGTGTTTCCACCAGGAGCACATCTTTGGTCTGAAAGATTATTACTTGCTCGCCAAAGCACGCCAGCGATTCGTTTTTGTTGAGACCATGCTGGAGCTGCCAGTGTTGCTCCAGGTTCTTTCGACATAACTGCACAAATTCGCACAGATGGCACACATGAATGCTCAGCGGCATCTTGTAACTATATTGTTGATTCTCCAGGATCTTAGCGCCCTTGCAACATTTCGCCACATGAGTCTGAAGCGCATTGACTCCATTACTCGGCCACTTGCATCGCGAGCACTGATACTTTGACTCACCGGTATGTATAGCAAAATGATAGCCGTACGTTGTCAACGGGCACTGGTGGTAATACTTAATGCTGGACTGCTTTAATTGCATAGATGGGAAAATTGTCAATTCCGATACGCAGCTTCTACAGCATTCCAGGTGGCAGACGGGCGAAATAGAACTCGCCATGATGCTGCACATAGTGGAGCATCGTGCTCTTAACGCTCTTCACACAAACGACACAACGCCTGGCGACATCGTATTTGGAATGCCAATCGGGATTGGTGTTCCTAATTGGGACTGTTGCACTCAACATCTGCTTCAGCTGTTTGCACTCTTTGATTTTGACGTAACAACGCTTGGTGCGATGCAGAACAGTAGTCTGTTCTTGTTTGTCTTGGAACCGGATCGGGTAAACGTTTTACCCCGTCGCGCCACATTACTTTTGTGGGGCGCCAGCTCAGCGTTGATAGCGAAGGTGTTGCTGCTTCTGCTACTGTTACCAGTGCTTTTGTGGCGACTGGATAATCTGCTGTTGTTGTTGCTGCTACTGTTGCCAGTACTGCATCTGGCGGTGCAGGCACGTCTGCCTATCATGCGCCTATCGATGCTGCCATGTCCGTCACTTGGGACGACAGTTTCAGCTGATTGCCGAGCACTTCACAGACCTGCACATAACTCTTTGTTGGTGGATGCAGAAAGCTGTTTTTGCCGTTCGGATAGCGCAGCTCAAACTGCCGATCCATTCGATGATAGAGTTGAAAAGTTCCGGGTCTTCTTGCATAACTTCCATTGCTTGTATCGGCCACAGTTTTCAAGCTTAGCATTTGAAGTTCTTTATTCAAGGAGTTCTCCCTTTAGCTGTACAAGGTGTTCTCCCTGTCGCTGTCCTTGTTCGCATATTCTTCAATATGACTAGTACATTGAGTTCCCCTCTGGAATTCAGCACCTTAGCCAGCAGCATCGATAGCGTTGCCAGTGTATATTGCTGTACAGTTCCGTGGACAAAGTCCGAACTTACGCAATACACGAACAGATCATAACGCATATTGGGTAGCGAGCGAAACTTCAAACAGAGATTCTTATAAGCGTCCTCATCCTTGAAGAAGGCCATTAGCAGCTTAAGGAGTTCAATGAGATGATTTTCCAGCACAGGCAACTGCTGATCGAGCAGAATGTCCATCAGCGAGTAGTAGCCATTGATCAGCAACGTGTCGCGACAGATGCTAAGCTGTATGAACTGAACTGAACAGTGAGTAGAGCCGACAGATATTGCCACCACCCAGATCTATACCCACGTCGCTCAGGGCGTTGACGAGGGCGTACTGGACGAGAGTAGCACACGATATTAGGTCCAGGTTAGATTAGTACGATTAGACGGACGCAGCTACTCACATAGCAGCCAATAATCTCGTACGAGTGTCGGTGCCAGGGTGCGGCATCAGCAGCTCGAAGAGACGTCCGGCCAGCTCACACACCAGCATCAGCTCATTAGCATTCAGCAACGTGACGAGGCAACATTCGGCCAGGCCACTGGGTAGAAAAGCATCAAAGTCCAGCATGGCGCTAGGCAATTTGTCACCGTGACTCTTGCACCAATTGGCCACCGCCACCCAGGCTACAGTGCACTCCTCTCCATCAGCAGGACCGCAAAGGCCCATCAGGTAGCGCAGCACCTTCAATCCAGAGCCAGACTTCCATCTTTCCTGTTCGACCGCAGCTGACAGATGATCAGCAGACAGTTCCTTTGCCACTGGGCTCCAGTCTGAGTGTTGCTGATAATAAGACTACAAGCAGATAGAGAATGAGAAAGAAAGAGAAATAAATAGAGAGAGAGAGAGAGAGAAAGCGAGACAAATAGAAAATTACAACGGCCAAATCAGAAATATTATTTGAAATAAAATATATTAAATCTGCTCAACTGCAGGTGATGTTATCAAGATTCAATGGCTGATTGCTCAGCTGCCGCAGGACCCTTAGAAGACAACGGACATGTTGCAGACTGCGCACCTCGAAATTTTTGCGAGCCAACTTGCTCAGCTCCATGAAGAGTTTGGTGTGCCAGGAGATGTTGTTGCTCTGCCACAGACACAGAGCGCCAGAAGGAGACGCCAATATTGGACATCAAGCCCCGCATTGCCGCAATGTGTGTGGAACGCAAATGCGCCTGCATGGCCAGTCCGTACATGGCGAATGTGGGCGAGACACTGCGGATAGATCCACGTCCAGCTGGAGGCTGCTCTCCTCAACAGTGATGTGCTCGTCAAAAGGCAGTAGAAATATGCAGGTGCTCGCCTCGGCGCACAGCTGTGGCGAGTGGGGCAGCAAACAAATGCACCGCATCAAACAGACCAGCAGCTCGGCATTGTCATTGAATTCGTCCCGGAAACGCTCGCAGCAACAGAGCACACGGAGCAGAATGCCCACGGCCGGCAGCAGTGTATCCGGATCATCAGCAGCAGCACACAACATGAGATCACGTATCGCCCCCAAACAGAGCGCATAGGCGCCTTCGCAGTTGGTGAAGGTACGGGCAGCCAGCCAGAGCTGTTGCAGCAGGCACTCACTGCCTAGTTGCACGATGACGCAGCTTAACTCACTCTGTTTCGCTAACAGCTCCAACGGTGGCAGTCTTCCTTCGGCCAATAGCTGACCCACAGCCAATTCATATGCAGCTTTGAGCAGACGTTTGCTTTTGCTCCAACTTATCCTCTTGGGACTCTCAACGATTTGAGCACCTCAACAATCAGTTCGATCAGTTGCCAATTGTGACCACGCTGCTTCATCCCCGGCCGCTTTAGCTGGTCAAAGCAGCCAACTAGCAGCAGACACAAAGCGCAAACACTATTATTGTATATTAATCAATTGCTACTGCAACTGCTGATCGTTTTTCACTGTTAGGCCATCCACATTGGTGGCAATTGCGGCTGGCGCGTGACCAAGCTGTTTCATAGTCTTCAGCCTGCAGATAGAAGCCACCGACGAAAAATGCCATTTCGCTTATGCTGCTCTGTGATTCTCCTGCAAAAATACCGATGGAGTTGAACATTTTCTTATCAGACCAAGAAAACAATTTATTTTGATTTTTGTGTTACCTGAACTATTGTACACAATATCAAGCAAGCTCTTTATTTTATCCAGCAGTTTAATGTAACGTTCTGTCGACAGAGCATGCAATATTTGTCGAATTTTTCCCAGCTCTGTTTGGAATCGGCGGCAAGGAATCTTGCGGACAATCATATCGCTGTAGTCGAAGCGCATCAGCTCGAGCAACAGGGCCAGGAAGCGATCGGTGGCTGTTGGTGGTGTGAAGCCAAACCAGCGGATCAGTTGTTTTACCAGCATCTCCGGCTTAAAGTTGATTGCATCTCCATGATGCAAGCAGCGCATGAGTCATTTTTCAACATGTTTCAATTGCCATTTTGAAAGCGTCGTCGACTTTTCCGCCTATAATGAAGCCAGCAATTGCTTTCGCCGCCGTTGTCTTAAACAGCGCTGTTACTTTACATAGCAATCAATATTGCGGTCACTAGTGCGTTAATGCGCGCACAAATTCAAGCAGACACTGCAAAAGCACGGTGTTACTAAATCAGCTATGTTGAGTACCACATTTAACAGCTGTTAAATTTTTTTGTCTGGCAGCACTTGGCGGGAGTTTGGGTTATTGCGGCAATGAGCCGTATCTTCATTAAATATTTAATAATGAAACACATTCAACAATCTTTAATTGTAAAAGCCATAAAATGTATAATCACAAAAATCTGTTTTAAAAAAAACAAAGAAATATGTTGCATCGAATTTAACAGCTTCAGCTTATTACCACAAATGCTCAGCTTGCTCAATTGGAGGCGCCAAATAACGAAGCTAAATCATATTTTTGTTCTCATATTTATTCAAAAGAAAGAAAAAGAAATCAAATAGTATGCAAATCTACAGTTAAAAATGGCCAGCAGACACACAAATGTGTGAAGCCTTGGTTATATTTTTTAAATCTTAACAATCTTGTTGCCATCGCACTGAAGGTCGTTGTAGATGTGCTCGTTCTGTAAATGGTTCACCACCTCAGTGACCAGCACGCTGGCATTGTCCTGCAGGAGGCAGAGAGAGAGAGAGGATTAGACGAGGACTTTAAAGCGATTCGAATAAAATGGATTGGGAACACTTACATCAAAAAGTACATTCTTCTCTCCCTTCTGGTACTCTCCAAAGAGCGCAAAAACATCGACGAATTTGCCGTGGGCGCCAAACCTGTCGGAGATCAGAGCGAACAAATGCTTGATGGTCTCCTGCTCGACAGGCGTGGTGTCGGCCCGGGCAAAGATTGCACGTGGCATCTGCACCTCAACGTTGCAGTCAGCATAGTCGGTGACTGGACGACGCTCCAGAGTGGGGCAGACGAGCTGCCAGTCCTTGTGCTGCTCCAACTGCTTGGCAGGCACAATCAGCACATCCTGCTCCGTGCTCGGCGATACATTGCACCATTCCAGGCTGCGCCGCTTGTTCAACAAGGCGGCGCTCAACCGAGCACGTTCACAGTTTCCATCATAGTGACTGGACAGAGACAAAGAGAGATAGAGAGAGAAGCAGTCATATTAGAGGGATATTCCTGAAATGATTCTGAAAGCGGTGTTGATCTTACAGTGGCGCCTTTTGCAGTGCGTCGCGATTGAGAGTGGGTGGGGCAACGGCCACCAGCAGCTCTTCAGGCTTCAGCTGCTCGAAAACCAAAGGCAGCAGCTTCTGCGAATAAGCCTCTGCATAGCTTGCCGCCGGAGCGATCAGCATATCGGCCTTGTTGTTGGACAGGGCCTGAATGCAGTCGGTGGATTGGATGCATTCTAGCTCGGGGCGCGCATCACGTGCGTAGGCAGCTTGATGAAGCGCTTGACACTTGGAAAACTCCGTATCCCGCTGGACGCAGAGGCGCAACTTGCGTATGGCGCTGCCATCGCGCTCAATCACATCCTTGTAGCCGGCACGTTCCAGATATACTTTGGGATCGATGGCATTCGGTTTGCTGTGATAGGCGGCGTTCGGCTGGATGAGCAGATGGGCGGCGGCCTGCTTATTCTCCGCATGCAAGCCATTGTCAAAAAAACGCTCCAGGCGCGACTGCAACTGATGCAGCTTCTCCGGGCCATGCACGGTCAGCTCGTTGGAAATGTAGCCGCTCCAGGGGCGCTGGGCCCAGGAGCAGGCCGGTCCGGCGATTGGGCGACGTGTGCCATCCTCGCACAGATACTCAAAGTCCTCGGCCTTACCTTCGGCGGCGGGCGCATCTGCGCTGCCCGTCAGACCGAAATATTTCTTGATGTACTGCACCTTAGAAAAGGCGACATCGCCACTTCCCTTGTCCAGGCAGCGTATGGCTCCATCATAGCCACTGTATATGTCCGGATAGTTGCACTGCGCCGGCTTCTCGCACAGTGCGCACAAATTCGCGTATTTCTTCTTCAGCAGGCGATCCGTATCCGGATGCGCCGAGTAATTGCCCACCAAACACGATTGCGTAAAGAACTCGGACAGCGACTTCAGCTCACGCTCTGTAGCCGAAATTTGTGGATCTGCAGAAACTTTCAAAATGTGCGTGTTTTTCAGCTTTGTGATCGGAATCCGGTAGCCGACATTCCGGCCAAAGCCCGTGTGGCACGACTTGGCACCGCGCAGATCTTTCAACGAGTGAATCGCCGATGATTTCTTCACCAAAATAATGCCCTCATAGCGGAAGTCGGCTGCAAATTATGAAAAAAACGTTCGCATGTTAAACAGGACTTTCACTTCATGTTCGGATACAAGACGCACACAAGTAACCATTTTTGCGAATTTAATTTCATTTAATACCACCATAAGCATACGTAGCTAATTTTAATCCAAATATAAATACATGTATACATACATATGTATGCTTGTTTTCAAAATTCTGTTCTATATTGGATAGTAAAGGGAAATTGCTAAGATCTTAAAGTTATTCAAAGCATCAATACATTTTTAAACTAAATTAAACAGCAATTCAAAGTTTTTTTTTTATTAAAATTCCATTCCCAATATCAAATATTTGACCCATAGGTCCTATAGGTTCCCAGATGGCGCAGCTAACTTGCCTTTTTTCTTCGCACAGTTAAATTAAATTAAAATCTGCAGATAGTTGGCTCTTAGGCATGTTTGACACGCATTTAGCTTTAATGCTGCTAATATACGCTAATTTCCATAAGATCGATTTTCTGTGATGCCAAAATTTAATCTGGGTCGAAATTTATATGATCCACATACAATTTTAGAGGCTGTTCAATTTTTGGAAATCAGACAAAAACTGTGCTGCCGTATGCGAAATTTTTTAATTTGGAAAACGGACGCCGACCCTCAAACTATATAGCAGTCTTCTCTATAATATATTACGATTATTTTGCAGTACATATTTATGCAAACTAGCCAATGATTATTTTCTAAATAAATACATTTTCCGTTTTAGTTCGGGTAAAAGTAAAGATATCAATTAATTTAACACAAACAAAAATTGGAAATACTTGTAGCAAACACTTCGAAAGTGCGAAAAACCTATTTTTTTTCTTGTACACCTCAACTTAAAGCCTATCTGCTTTGAGTGTAATACTTTCCGTTGGCAAGGAAAATTGCGAAAATATTTCGGGTTTTTTTTTAATAATTTCGAGCTTGTGAATTCGAATCACTTTTACATTAATGTGTATCCATAGAAATACATTTGGTTTATTTCACTACAGTATTACCGCCTGAATATTTTGGGTCATTTTAATCTGATTGAAGCCGATTTATATGTATCACTAAGAGCACTCACCATTCTTATCGTCTTGGGTGCGTATCTCGGAGATGACACGATAATCCTCGTTCTTGCGATGATACGCCATATACATGTCCTCTGGCTCGCTGGCCAGCACATCTGCCTTCCGCTGTTCGATCATCTCCAGGCAGTCGACACGATCCCGTCCCGACACGCACTCCATGAGTATGCCTGCCTCCGATGGATCGGCAAGAAGTTTCTGGCAATCGCTGAAATAGATTTGCGGCACACACAGCCGATCTGCCAGAGAATTGGTGATTTTAAATTTATTACGAACTCGAACTAGACCTCGAATATTCTGCAACTGAATTTGCGCTTACAAATGGGCTCCACGGCGGCTGAATCTCTGCAGTGCAGCATCAGCAGCAGCGTTGCCGCTGACAAAATCCAAGTCGTTGTCGCTGATCCCATCGTCGCTCTAGCTCAACTGTGGAGTTCAGCTTGCCGGCCGGTGCTTTTATAGCCTAGCTCCTCCAAGGGTTTTTTGCTTTTGCTCTATTTGCATTTATTTGTCAATTTTTTCTCTTTTTGTTGTGATGTGTTCTTTTTTGATTTATTTTTCTGTATTTTTTTGTTGTTTAAATTGCCTGCCTCAATCTCTCTCTCTCACTCGCTAATTTTTCCAATGTTTTGATTACCGGTGATCATTCTATTAAGCGACAGCTGCAAAGACATATATGTAAGAATGCTTTAGTCGAGAGAGCTCGACTTACGAGACACCCTTATTGCCTAATTTCGAGCAAGTTGTTATGCAGTTGCAACTCTTATTTATATCTCTCTTATATTATTGCTCTTATTTTTGATGGGTTGTGCAGTTGTTCGCAAATGCGAAACTGAAATCACCTAAAAGAAAATTGAAAATTGTAGCCTTTGTTGATACAGGAAAGCGATCAATGTAAGAGAAACTTGTAAAGTTATCGAAATTAAATAGACTTCACCTGCGTGTGCTATACGAAAACTTACATTCCAAATTAAACATTTCCAGATCTTATAGTCTTCGACATAAGCGAGTTCATGAAGCCAAACTGACAGATAGACGAACGGGCAGAGAGAGGGACATGGCTAGTACTACTCAGCTGTTAATGATGATGATAAAATGATGATAAAAAATACTTTGTAAGCTCGGAGATGCTTCCTTCTGTCTATTACATACATTTACACAACATCATTATACCTTCTTTCAGTTCAGTTTCAGGGTATAAAAAACAAACGAGCGATATGCATACCCATAAATGCACACACACACATACATGAACTTATATAACAAACGTCTCGAGTACTTTTGCCGAATGGGTTCTTCCCAACCAAGCTGGGGTCTGCGCTACACAACAGACGGCGGGCTCATGGGTTATGAATGGCCTTACACACACTCACACATATTAAAATTCATAATTTATTCAATTAAATCAGAACTCATAAACAGTTTTAAACCATGTATTTACTTTGTATTCACTTTTTTTATTACAATTTAAAGCTATGTACTTATTTTGAATTCACTTTCTTACAATTATTTTAATTTTTTGAAATACCCATTGGAACTTCTGATTATATTGACAGATAATAAAGAAAAGTTCCAAATATTTAGACAGATAATAATGAAAAGTTCCAATGGTATTCCAAAAAAGAAAAAGAATTGTAATTGGAACGTGAATACAAAGTAAATAAATAGCTTAAAACTATTTATTTCTGAAAAATAGTATATTATTATTATTATAATATTTTTGTATGAATACATATAATTTCTGTATAGTGTATATTTATTGGTTCCTGTTCTAAGAAACTATTAAAAAGAAATAGAAATTTCCTTGTGAGCTGGCCTTCAAGTCAAATGGTTAACAATTGATAAATATAGTAATCTTTAAAAAAAGAGTTTCCAGTAAACTCAATTGTTTAAAAATAAAATTTATAATTTGTACTTTTTAAATAGTTTTTAAATCATTTATGTAAAAACTATCAAAAATAAATAGATACAAGCCTTAATACATTACTTTCTGTATTTCTTAACTTGCAATTTTATTTGTAGAACATTTTGAAATCGAAATTACCTTTAGTTGTATTTTTTTATAATAGAAGCCGACTTCTCTTTTGTTGTCCGCTTTGACCTATTCTCTGAATATATACATACATTTATAGATTATATTTGAAACAGGTTATCGCAGACCACTATCGCTTAGACAGCAGAACCTTTCGAACAATTCGTCGCCAGTGATTTGATTAATGCAACTTAAACACTAATGCCCAACCCAGCGACAGCTCATCATAGCGTAGGGGCATAAGTACTTATAATTATAAATAAATATATATAAATATATACATTTATATTTATATATATATAACCCCACGCATACTGCCTACCCCCTTCTAGTAGACCTGCAGGAGGAGCAGGCTAGAAGCGACAGTCAACTCAACTGTCATCATTATTTACTATGGGTTTTTTTTTCTTTTTGCTTATTTTTTACTCGAACAATTGAATTATTTGCATGTCAGAGCCGGTTTTTGTACAATGGGCAACCCCATCGAAACCCCTTTCCGAATATAAATTTTTTGCGATCTACTTAAAATGCAAGTGAGCAGGCGATTATAGTCGAAGTAAGGCTGAGTTGTGTGTGTGTGTTGGGGGGAAGGGGGAGGGAGTGTTGCAAAACGAATCTGCGGTGGGCGGACTGCTTGTAAACGAAGCTTCGTGATTTTTGCTGAAAATTCTCGTCAACAAGATCACAAAAGTTATTCTTATACACCTACTTAGAAAATCGCAACAAGTGAACTTAATTGTGTACTTTTTTATTTTTTGTTTTATTGCTGTTATTGCAATTGTTGTCGGGTAGGGCACCGGGTTGAACCAATTAAATGTTGCTGTTTCATATATGTATATTATACACTAATTATGCACTTAGTACGGTAACTATTGATGTAGTCCTCAAATTTTGCATTTAACTGGGTGCACACATACACAGATAGATGCATATTACTATTTATGTGTATATACATATATGTTGTACGCCAATAAGGCATATTGAAGAACAGAAAACGTCGCTCCAGCGCGATGGGACTTCCCCAGTGACGTTCGGGTATTTTTTAATAAGAATTTAGCATGAACTCATCGGTCAGGGGTAAGCTGCGCAATCAATCAAAAGATCCCTTGATTATAGTGGTTATGCATAGGCTGAACTAAAATTATAAACAGGCGACTGCAGTCAGGCGATAAGCTTAATTGAAAGCCTCAAATTTGATCTAGAATTTTCGATCCCAAACAGTGGCAAACATTTTTAAATTTTAATTACAAAAATGCACGCCAATTTGAAGCGCCAAACTAGATTTCTTCAAGTGGCAACGCTGAAAGCCGAGAGCACCATCTAGCGGATGTTGGGTCAACTATGTTTGCACAGACAATCTCGTTTATCACATTTATATGGTCACACCCACAGCAGTGAGCTGGTCACACCGAGTTTCGTGCCTCGAAACAAATGACACGTCAAGTGAATTGCAGATTGGGAGGCAAACAGTGAAATAAATTAGCAACAAATTACACAATTACATTTCCAACTGAATTATTATTCATTTACAAATCGTGGACAGCGTTGCTGGTTAGTTAACAGCAAAGATGACCCAAGTGCCGTGCTACACAATCATAAACTCGCCGGACCTCGAGGTGCCGAACGAAATGCAACTGAAGCAAGATCTCGAGAAGGGCGACACTAATGTGAAAATCGAGACGCTGAAGAAGGTTATCAAGCTGCTGCTGAATGGTGAACGCTATCCCGGCCTGATCATGACCATCATACGCTTTGTGCTGCCTGTGCAGAATCACACAATCAAGAAGCTGCTGCTCATCTTCTGGGAAATTGTGCCGAAGACCTCCGCCGATGGCAAGCTCCTCCAAGAGATGATACTCGTGTGCGATGCCTATCGCAAGGTAAGTCTGCAATTCCAATCCCCGTTCCAATCCCAATCCTAATGACTGACGACTGACTGGCACCATTCGATTTCATTCGATTTTATAGGATCTGCAACATCCGAATGAGTTTCTGCGCGGCTCCACGTTGCGTTTTCTATGCAAGCTTAAGGAGCCGGAGCTGTTGGAGCCCCTCATGCCAGCCATACGTGCCTGCCTGGATCATCGTCACTCGTATGTGCGCCGCAATGCTGTCCTCGCCATCTTTACCATATACAAGAACTTTGACTGGCTGGTGCCAGATGGACCGGAGCTGATTGCGAGCTTTTTGGACACGCAGCAGGACATGTCGTGCAAGCGGAACGCCTTTCTCATGCTGCTACATGCCGACCAGGAGCGTGCGCTCAACTATCTGGCCTCGTGCATCGATCAGGTGCAGAGCTTTGGCGATATTTTGCAGCTCGTCATCGTCGAGCTGATCTATAAGGTGTGCCACGCCAATCCCGCCGAGCGTTCGCGCTTCATACGCTGCATTTACAATCTACTCAATTCGTCCTCAAATGCAGTGCGCTACGAATCCGCTGGTACGCTTATCACGCTCTCGCTGGCGCCTACGGCTATCAAAGCGGCCGCCGGCTGCTACATTGAGTTGATCGTCAAGGAGAGCGATAACAATGTGAAGCTCATTGTGCTGGACCGTTTGATTGCGATGAAGGAGAACGAGAACATGGAGAAGGTTATGCAGGATCTGGTCATGGATGTGCTGCGCGTACTTGCCGCGCCAGACATTGAGGTGCGTCGCAAGACACTTGCTCTGGCCATGGACTTGGTCTACTCGCGCAACATCAACGAAATGGTGCAGGTATTGCAAAAAGAGGTGGCCAAGACGCACAACGTAGAGCACGAGGATACGGGCAAGTATCGCCAATTGTTGGTGCGCACCCTGCACACGTGTTCCATCAAATTCCCGGATGTAGCCAGCAATGTAATTCCCGTGCTGGTGGAGTTCCTATCCGATACGAACGAACTGGCCGCCGTCGATGTACTAATTTTTATACGCGAGGCCATTCAAAAGTTCCCAGCACTGCGCGAACTAATCATTAAGCATCTGATTGAGGCCTTTCCACAAATCAAGTCCTCGAAAATACATCGTGCCGCCGTCTGGATACTGGGCGAGTACGTGGAGGGCGATGCTCAAATTCTCGAGGTGATTGCAGCCATACAGCAGACACTCGGCGAGATACCCATGGTCGATGCCGAGCAGCGCCGTCTCGCCGGCGATTTAACCGATGAGCAACAGCAACAGCATCAAGGCACAACGTCTACTAGCAGCGAGGCAATAAATAGCACCGGTGCCACCACAACCACCACCACCAGCAGCAGCAGCTCCAACAAGGTCACCTCAGATGGCACCTATGCCACACAGAGCGCCTACAGCCTGGCACCGTAAGTTCATAAAAATATTAAAAAGAAGAAGACAAATACCACCTACCTATTAGATATACAAATTAGGGATACTGTTTACCAACCAATCGATACGATCGATAATCGCAAATCGATAAAGGCACATATCTCCCACAATCTTACCAAGTTTGGTTTGAATGTTGTTGAGGATGTCCTTCAAAGATCGGCATAAGCCACGAACACCTTGGCCAATTTGGAAAGTATTAGTCTAATAATTCCCCTAGAGATCGATGATAAATTGGATGGCCATACCCACCGATACACCTGTTAGTGTAAATCGATAAAACCATATACACTCTTCAGAAATCCGGAAAGGAAAATTGGACCACGCCCACTCCCGCCCACAAAAACGATAAAAATCTATGTCTCCCGCAATTTAAGAATTATAGTTAGCAAACTTGGAAGGTAGATTACTAAGATCGTCCTCCAACATTTTTTTTGTTCACGCCCACTCCCGCACCCAATCCCGTAATTTAAGTGTTAAAGCTACCAAACTTGGAAGGAAGATAACTAGGCCCATTCTGTTATAATTTTTTTTTAGCCAGGCCAACAATAAACTGAATTGTGGTGATAAGCAATTGTAAATTTTCTCTCGTTCGTTCGCAGCGTGGCCAAGAAGGAGAAGCGTCCACCGCTGCGTCAGTATTTGATGGATGGGGATTTCTTTATTGGTGCCGCTCTTTCCGCTACGTTGACGAAGTTGGCGCTGCGCTACGTGGAGTTGCAGTCAGATGCACGCACACAGAATCGTCTAACCACACAGGTGATGCTCATTATGAGCTCCATACTGCATCTAGGCAAGTCTGGCTATCCCAGCAAGCCGATCACGTACGATGACTCCGATCGCATCATGGTTTGCCTGCGCACGCTCAGCGATCGTACACCAGAGGCCGTTGCTGTTTTCAGACACGATTGCCGCACCGCACTGGGCAATATGCTGGATGCACAGCAGGAGGAGGATCAACGCATGCAGAAGGAGAAACAACGTGCCACGGCCAAGGTGCAGCCTGATTCGCCAGTGCTGTTTGCACAGCTCTCCAACGGACGAGACAATCAGCTTGGCGAGAATGTATTCGAATCGAGTTTGAATCAAGCATTGGCTGGAAGCAAGACCGCCCAGCTCAGCGACATGTCGTCGCCCAACAACAAACTTAACAAGGTTACCCAGCTAACGGGCTTCTCCGATCCGGTCTACGCCGAGGCCTACGTAAATGTTAACCAGTACGACATTGTACTGGACGTGCTGATTGTCAATCAGACAAGTGAGTTATCTCTTAACAAAATAATTCCCAGTTAAGGTAATTTTTTTTCTGTACAATTCGCTTAGATGACACTCTGCAGAACTGCACTTTGGAGCTGGCTACATTGGGCGATCTGAAGCTAGTGGAGCGTCCACATCCGGTGGTGCTGGCGCCGCACGATTTCTGCAATATTAAAGCCAATGTGAAGGTATCCTCCACAGAGAACGGCATCATCTTTGGCAATATAGGTGAGTGGATTGGAGTGGAGGGATACCGGGAGACTTGTTTCACTGGTCGCTAAATCAAATAATCGTCTTGCATTATATTGAAGTATACGATACTGCGCTAAACACAAACGTCGTGGTACTCAACACCATACACATTGACATCATGGATTATATCATACCGGCCAGTTGCACAGACACTGAGTTCCGTCAGATGTGGCAAGACTTTGAATGGGAGAACAAAGTGACGGTGAACACCAATTTCACCGATCTGCACGAGTATCTCAAGCACCTGCTAAAGAGCACCAACATGAAGTGCCTGACGCCGGAAAAGGCGCTTTCTGGCCAATGCGGTTTTATGGCCGCCAATATGTATGCCAAGTATGTACCCAATCCTAACAGCAATTTACAGATGTGTTTAGCAAACCTTAACCACTTATCGGTTGCAGATCGATTTTTGGCGAGAACGCCTTGGCCAATCTAAGCATTGAGAAGCCCGTCGACGATCCCGACTCGAAGGTGACCGGTCACATACGTATACGCGCCAAGAGTCAGGTGGGTTTTATTCAGATTTCATTCCTTTTGCAATGGCCACTCACCACACAAACCGTAATTTGTGTTATCCACAGGGCATGGCACTTAGTCTGGGCGATAAAATCAGCTCCTCGCAGAAGCAATCGGTGCAGGCAGCCTAGTTGACGAGCAGCAACAGCTACATAAACAGCAGAGGCAGCACCGCTAAGCACAAGAAATCGAAGCATATTTGAGAGGTGGCCGAGCCACGGCCTGCATTCCGCCTGATTTTCAATTAAAAACAGATCACAACAGACTATTACTTGCATACATCATAAAGTAACGCATGCAACGCAATTATATACTTATTTAATAAATATAATAATAACCGCCCCAAATTCAAGTATTCTTTGTGTGCGAAAGCGAGATAGCATACACTCTACACAGTTCTAGTGTTGACAGTTCCAACAGTTCACTTTGTGCACCCAAAAATGTTAGTGGAACAAAGCGAAATTGATCTGTGCTCTATATTAACTTAAATTAATGAAATTTATATTACACACATCACATTGTCTATACTAAGGAGTTTCAAGTTTCGGGACTGTCATTTGGTCAGTGGAAATTCAATTTATTCTCATCGTTTGCGAGTTGTTAAGGACACCATCAAGAATTTTGCGTTTTTTTCGAAATCACTGTCTTTCAACGAAAGATACTGTAGTGAACAAGACATTAGGATACTAAATGTAAATATTTAAACAGCTGCAGTCTTTTGTCGAATGGCATTTTGGTGATCTTGCGCTTTGACACTCTTCTCAATCGCTGAACGTAAACATTGAGTGTCTTGCGCATGCTAGCCTTCTCTTCTCGCGTATATAAACCGAGAGCAGTCACCCAATAACACACAGTACACACCAGAAAATCAGAACAGTTGAACCAAACCAAATAAATAAAATATAAGGCGCTTCGCGCCGCTAAAACAAAAAAGTATATTTACTTATTGTATTAAAGCATATTTCATAATTCTTGCATATTCTATTGAATATCAAAAATATTGTTTTATCAAAATTAAATGAGCCTTTCCTATGCCTATTCTTATCATATTTCTTATAATGGATTCATTGCTTATTTTGTTTATTACACATATTTGTAAATTTATTTTATTATATACGTATATTTATTTCATCACAATTTAAATTCATTGAATTATTTTATTGCCTCGCGCCTGGAACTAGCGATGTTATCGCACACATCGATAATTACTTAAGCGATAGTTGATATATCGCTATTTGACAGGGCCAGCGCTAGCCGCTGACGTGTTTCCAGCGAAACAAAACACGATTCAGTTTAGCTCTCACAGCATAATTTCACATATTTAACTGGCAATATGTGATACTGTGATTCTGACAACATATTAGCATAATAAATGTTCAGATTTACAACGAAAAGTGAGACAAAGTGCTGCGGTAAACAATTGAACAGTTAATATTTACAAAAATATTTCAGACTTTAAATTAACCACAACAACAACAACAAAAGGGATAACGGTGAGCACTGAGAAGTAGCGGCCACGGCAACAACAAACGAAGTGGAAAACCTGCCGCACTAAACTGTAGCCGTGGCCACCATCGAGTAGCAGCAACTGAAGCAACTGCAAACACATAAACGCAGATATATAGAAACACTTACGCATTGAGGTTGAACCCCCTCCCCCCCCCCCCCCCCACAAGTGTTAAAGCAACAACACAGACATGGCACTGCTGACGATGATTGCCCGAGTTATAGATGGCCTGCCACTAGTTGGCACCATGCAGGACGATGAGCAGGTGCGTTGACACACACACACACATATACACACACACACACACACACATATATATATATATATATATATATATACACACACACACATACACAAGCTTATGAAAAAAGAAAAACACTTTCACTTTTCGCATGGCGTATAGAGCGGTCGCAGCATCTTGGACTATCAAAATCAAGCGAAAATGCTATTTCGCAAGCTGGGAACACACTCGCCGGCGCGCAGCAGCATCGAAACCGGACCATATCTATTTCAGTAAGTTCACATTAAAGCTGATTCATGAATTCGATTAAAAGAAATTCATACTTTTGCTGCTGATGAAGTCGATTTGTATTCAATTGACTTATATATGACTTTCTGTTTTTCTTTCACAGTTATCTTATCGAGAACGATGTTTGCTACTTGGTAATGGTTGATAAAATGTATTCAAAACGCCTGGCATTCAACTATCTGGAGGATCTGGCGCAGGAGTTTCACACAAACTATGGGAGACGTGTCAATTCGGTGACACGCCCTTATGCCTTCATCGAGTTCGATGTGTATATACAGAAGGCGAAAAAGCAATTAACAGACCGCAGGCGCAACATTAGCAACATCAATACGCAACTGCAGGATGTGCAACGTATCATGGTGCAGAATATTGACGATGTGCTGCAACGTGGCACCGTGTTGGCAGGTGCGTTAAACTTTAAACACCACATAGCCAAAGGCTAACCAAATTATAATACATATTTATTACAGAGCTGGATACAAAAACGCAAAATTTGTCGATGATGTCGCAGAAGTATAAAAAGGATGCCAAATTGCTAAATCGCAAATCGATGTACGTGAAGGCGGCCGCCGTTGGCACTATATTTCTAGTGTTTATACTATACTTTTGGGTTTTGTAATACATGTATGTACGTTAGTCGCATTAGTTGTTAGTTGTTAAATCGTAATTGGCGTTGTTTGCGACGCGCCGATGATGATGATTGCTGTTGTCGTCGTTGTTTGCGTCAGCAACAGCAGCAGAGCGGCAGCAAGTGTGCCGCTTGTTACAAAGGCCAAAAGACATTTAAATATATAATATTGTAATTGTATAACAACAGCAACAACAACACCAGCAACAAACTACGACAGCTAGATAATAATTTCCACTAAATGGGGGCACGCAAATTTGGCATGGGCAGCGCTTGCTTCAATTTACATTATGCTTTGGGTTTAAATTTTATTTCTACATACACACACGCACATCCAGAAAAAGAGAGGCAAAGATAAGCTAAACAACTCTATAAACCAGCGATAATACACACAGTTCCATTAACTTCCATTTATTACTTTCTTTTAATTGGTTTGTTATACATCACGAATTGAATATAATATCGCATGCAGAAATGGAAACACTAGTTTGTATATTTTATGGAGCGTCCCAGGCGAAGTGAAAATGTAAATTGTGGAAAACGTGTGTAAAAATAGTATATGTATATTATATGCTGATCTTGATAGTGTGTAAAGACGGATGGATGATATGTAACATCAATAAAATACAATTTTGGGCAATTCATATCATTTTATTAAGATAATACAACTATTTAAATGGGCTTCTTCGCCTTGAGGCTTTATCGCTTATTGACAATAAGTTTCGAGCTCGCAGAGTTTCTTGGTACTCCATTCCAATCCCAAAACCCAGTGAAAATGCAATAATTATTTTTTGGTATTTTTAATTATTAGTTTTTCCATTACATATTTTCTTTCATTTGAGTGATGACATATTCTCCTATTTCTTGCCATATCTGCGCTGACAAGTATGTATGTATGTATATATATATATATATATATATATATATATATATATAGTTTAATGCCGCTTTTCTTGTTGCGATTTTGCATATAAATTTTTAATATCAAATTTTTACACTTGGGAAAAAAAATGCGCTGTTACCATTTACACATTTATTAACGTGATTCTTGTATAATTTGGTTTTGTTAAATATATATGTGCGTACGCGTCTACATATGTAAACATATACCATATATATCTATATATGTGTATTAAGTTGCTTGAACTAAATTCAAAAGTAAATTCGAAAGCGCATTGAGATATCCTCAGTAAAAACGGCCAATCGACAGGGAGCAATTTTTATTAACCAAATTTGTAGAAATCGACGACAAAATCAGCTCTATATGTTTACATATTTGTTCTTGTGACCGTTGACGGACTTACCAGTGCTATCGATTTGTTTTTTTTTTTTTTTTTTTTTGGCTATTTCTAAGTACGTGTCTTGGAATAATTACTTTTCAATATACATTGATTACATGTTTAATTTGTTTAGTTTTGCATATTGTTTCACTGGATATCATGCATATCAATTACAATTGCTATATTGGCATAAATTTATTTTTATTTTTTTACTAGAAACTCTGGCTGTGTTCGGTTGGCTATTTTATTACTTTAGCACATATAATTTGTTCATTTTTTTAAAAAAAGAATTTGAATAAAAACATTGATTTTAGTTGTGAAATGAGAAGTGCTTTCTGAGGGGACAAAAACTTGATACAACTTTATAAATTGCGGTTATAAAAATAAAAAACCGTTTGATTATATGTATTTGATATAAATACCTTCTTTCGTGCCTTATCTAGACAACATTAATATATATTGTGCTCTCTATGCAAAACTAGTAAGTAGGACAAGAGCAGAAATCATAAATGTATGTATCTGTATCTGTATCTGTATATGTATTTGTCTGGTATCTAAATCTAAGTATGCTATACATCTTTTCTAACTCCTCCTCAACTATATTTTGCTTACGAAAAAAAGTATTCTATATATGGGCATGAAAAATGCTTTACAAAATATGGTTATACAATTGTAAATTCTTCCACCCTGCAGCTGATGAGTAACACTAATGTTTATTTATATATTGCTTTAGCCTATTTTTGTTCTTGTTTGGTTTATTTATTTTATTTATTTATAGTTACTATTATGTTTTTTTTTTTGCTTGATTCGTTATCTTCTTAGTCGTCGTTTGTCGTTGTTCTACATTCGAAAGGCAGTTTTTGAGCATGGAGGGACAATGTGAGATTCATGAAGAAGCATTAATTAGTAAGAATGTCGAATATATGCATATTATACGAGTATACACCGGTGAGAGTAGAAGAATACGAAGAAAGTTCTTGAAACGCTGCGAACAATTTGTACAAATTGATGTACAAAAGAAGAAAAACCCGGAATCTGCTGAAATACACACATATAGTGATAGTGATATATGTAAAGTACTATATGTATATACCTAACACGGGATACGGCTTACATCTAGTAAAAAACAAAAAAAAATATTTATAATATATGGTTGTTTTGTGTTTAGAGTACGAGTACCGTAATTAGCTTAGCTTAGGAAAGAACGTTCTTTTGTTTTGTCATAGTGTTGAGTTGCGCCTAAAGTACAGTCGAACTGGCGTACTTGAAGGCTTTTGCTTAGATTGCTCAAGAAGTGCTCCTCTTTTAATGGATCTCTCACATACATAAGTGAGTGTGTTTATGTACGTATGTGTGCATATAGAATAAATGCATATGTATTGTATTGATGTATATCTATATATGCTACTATTCCTGAAGACCCACCCTCGAAGCTCACTTGATGCGCTGATGATCGGGAGTGCTCTTCAAAATGTCCGGTTGATGCGGATGCGAATGATGATGATGGTGTGCCGCTGTCTGCGAGTTGAGCGTACCCTGATTGCTGCCATCACCACTACCACCACCACCACCACCACCACCACCACCACCACCGCCATGGTGCGAACTGCTCAGCGTATGCGAGTGCGTTGAGTTGAGCGTGTGGGTCGCATGTGAGTTGAGCGTATTGTGAGCCGTTGTTGTTGCGTTCGTGGAGAAGCCCGTGATGCTGCTGGCCGCGCCAACAACGGTGAGGCTTGTGAGGCCAGCGACGCCAGCAATGCCAACCCCAGCAGCAGCAACACCGCCGCCTGGTCGCTGCGAGGTGCGCAGGGAACGATGCGAGCCGTTGCGGGTTAGGGAGTTCATCTGCGGTGTTCCAGGCACCGTGTGTCCCAGCGCATTCATATAGTCGGCAATGAGGAGCGTGATCTCCAATATTTTTGGTTTGCTCATGGCGAACAGGAGCTTCTGTTCGCAGCCGCCGGCCAAAGTGCCGATGTCGTGTGACACCACCAGCATAAAGTCGTCCTGACAGCCACCGAAGGTCATCACGCTGCTGTAGGGATAGCGCGCCACCGGCGCCATCGTCGACAGCTCGAGCACATTGAGCGCATCCTCGGCGACAGCCAGCCAGGCGACAGGCGAATTAGGAGTTGCATGCGGCTCACTTTGGCGCGGCTTGGCCTGAAAGAGACAGGCACCGAAATAGGTCCACTTGCGGCAGCAGGTCAAATAGATGCGTACACAATCCAGCGTGGAGCGCCCCTTAAGCAGCGTCCACTTCGATATGAGCAGCTCCTGCACATCCTTCAGCTGGTCGGCGCCAAGTGCATCTCGATAGCGATACGGGTAGAACTTGTCGAGTGCCTTGAGGCCCACATCGCGCGACTTCTCGTGCGTGTAGTCACCCATATCGATCTGTGACATCAGTGATGCCAACTCCAGCGCCAGTTCGCGCGAAAGTGGAAAGCGTCCTTGGACAATCTGGGCATTTGTCTGGTAGCAGAGCAGCAGTCGCTCCTTGTCCGTCTCGAACTTGATGGTGTGCTTCCAGTACAAGCGGTTCTTGTAGCTCAGCTGAATGACGCGCGAATTCTCGAACTTGCCGGAACCTTTTTCACGCAACGCTGTCTCCCACTTACTGATCACATCACAAAGTTTGGCCAGCGGCTCCAGATAGTGCTCCAGATCCTTTTCAATCGGATCATCGCTGAATAGACAAAATCCATTGGTGGCATCCCGGGTGCCCAGTTCTTGGGCGAGAGTCGTCTGGAATTCCTCGATTGTGGTGGAGCCATCAAAGGAAACCACCTGCAAAAATCAGCGAATTTATAGATTATATTCATAAACGTTTACAAAGTGAACTAGTTAATTGGGCTCAAACCATGAGGGCTAGAAAGCTGAAGGCTGTAACTGAGCTGAATAAGGCGAGAATTTTGAAAATTTTTGTATGAAACTTTTTGTTTTTCAATCGATCGAATGATTTCAAATATCTAATTAAAACCAAGTAAGAATTCTGCAGTCAAGTGAGCTCGACGAAAAACCCTGAACACTGCAAATTCCCCATTAAAAAATGTTGAACCCAAATATCGACTAGGCTCCTGATCAAGAATATATATACTTTGTGGGGTCGGAGATGCTTCCTTCTACCTGTTACATACATTTGCAAAAAACTATTCAATCTCACTTCTAAAATTCCACAATTCAATTCTAACTAACGACATTATATTTTTTTTTGATTTACTGAGTATAGAAAAGTGCAAAGTCGAAAATACTTTGCAGTCCATAAACTTATCCATGCGGAACAGCGTACAAACGGACTGTACTAAGTTCTTACTTGATAGGTGGTATTCATCATGTGCACGGGTATGGCATGCGGCAGGGAGTGATGATATGGATTCTTCAGCAATATTGAAAGGACCTCCATGCGCGATGGCTTCGTCTCGCGTCCTCCGTTCTTAAGAGTTCGTTCCAGTGCCCGCTCACAGTAGGCGGCGTATTTGCCTGTCTCTGTTTTGGTGTCAGCATTTCGGGACAAATGTAGTTTGAGATACCAGAGCAAACGACTGGATTTGGGCACAAACAATGAAACGGCCAGGGCGAGTAGCTGCCAGCCCTGGACAAAGCTGTACGCGGGCGGATTTGACTTGCAATCGATAATCGGCGTCGAAACGGGAGCCTGCTCAAAAATAAATGAGAAATAATATTGAGATCAGTTAGTGGAAGACAATGAAGGTGAAAAGTTGGGTATTGGATTAGGCAACTCTACAATTGACTACTATAACTGAAAGCAACCATAGAACACTGGACAAACGACATAAACAAATAATGTATATTGTCTATCGTATATCGTATATCGCAATTCGCAAATTGTTTTGCTTATCGTATATCAATTATGGAATGACAAGACAAATTTCCCCTCATACCTGTATCGATGTGGGCGAACTGCCGTTGGCTTGAGCTTGGCCAGCCTGTTGAGTATCACAGGTGAACAGGCTTTGGGTGGCGCACAATAGTAGTTGCTGTAAATTTCGTGAACATTGTCGTCGTCGTCATCGTCATCGTCATCGTCGGTACAGTATAGTTTTGGTAAATGGTTGGTATATTTACGGGTTTGCGGTTATCGGTAATCGGTATTAGATGTTGTTCGATACACATACAAACGAAACGTAAAACACGTTTCAAAACCAAAAAGAAACCGAATAGGAGAATGGAAGAAAAGCCAAAAAACATTTGCTGATCAATTTTTGTAAGTTAAGCTAACAAAATGTTGAGTTTGTTTTTTTAACTAAATGCTTCTATTTGATATACATATATATTTTTTTACAGACATGTATGTATGCTAACACAAGTTGTTCTCTTGCATTTGTTGTTGTTATGTTTGTTTTGTTGGTGAAGTGGAATAGGGAAAGGAAACGAGTTAACTCTATCAATAATGCAAAACATTCAAAGCCATTGAACAAAAAAAAAGAAGGCAGCAAACTGTGCGAAAAAAGAACAACAGAAAACTCTAGAGATCAACAGAGAAGAAGAAGAAAAATACGAATATGGTGTATGGATGCATGTATGTACAATACATATGTATGCTTATGCTGGACCATCTTAAACGTTATTAACAGTTGACCGATAGCAAAGTGAGGTTATTTGCAAACTTGTTATTTCAAAAAGCGAGCTGCGTATAAACTTATAAACGTGTGTGTGTGTGTGTGTGCGTGTGTGAAAAAAGTTCGGTTTTAATTGACAATATTGAACTTCTCTAATATATTATATTATCACAAATATAATCAAAAGCTTAGCCTTTACTGATCATTTCTCAACAAAATATTGGAACACGAACACTCATCTCAACTATCAAGATCAGACTAGCATATTCAAATAATTAACTGCTTAGGAATTATGTACATTATTTTATTCCCTACTTGAGTACGTACATATATGTATGTGATAATACGTAATATATAAATGCATGTATACATGTATGTATGTATGTTTATGTTTGTTATGTTTGAGAGATGCGCGTTGTATGCTTGTACATATGTTTGTATGTATGTTCTTTAAAGGTAGTTGTATTATAGTAGTGTATACAAAGTATACTTTGTAAATATATAGTATGGTATACTATAGTATGTATGAAATTTACAGCAATTACTTTATACAATGATAATGATACACCAAGAATAAAACTATACACATGAATATAATTTTAATCGTTTTTTGATTTGCACTGGTTGTTATGATTCGTTTGAAAGCTATGTATGTATGTACACTTCGAAGTATGCATATGTGTGCACAGAGCTATAAAATATGTGTACACATAGATATAATTTGACAGTTATGGGGGAAATTCATTGTCGGTTCACTACTTGAAGTACAAATCAAAACAATTTAAACGCAAAATTAAAAAACGAAGGAAACAAAAACCAAGATTAATCGAATCGAATACGAAGAATTTGTCAGCGGAGCATGCCAAAAACTACACGAATACACTATTGAAAGAGTTTGATGTGATATGGTATAGTATGTACGCGTGATAAGATTATCGATTATTATGCATGTGTTAGATTTGTCTTTAAGTGTAAGGCGTTCGCAAGCTTTTCAAATTAAAGCAACGCTTTCTTGACGCTGATTCTTTTGCAAAGCGGTGATTTTTTGTAAGCAATTAAAATAAAGTTAAGGAATAATTGACCTTTGTGGTATTTGATATACGATACCTAGTTGCATGGACTTTTCGGGTAAGGTAACACTTGGAAGCTGCAGTGAACAAAAGCTTTTCAAAGCTTGCGCTGTGAAGAGCGAGCTTTTAATTTGAGTGAAGTTTTCAAATGGTGTAACGTGTACATGAGCAGTGAGTGATCTGTGTTACGGTAAAGGCTTTTGGAAGAATTGTTTTCCTTTTTTCAGTACAGAATCGAAAGCTCTGCAAAAGCTTTTAAATTGTGTCTTTACTCTGATAAGGAATCGACGGCCACGTGCTAGATATGAACACAGCTAATTAGTAAATGGATTAGTCTAGGAAATTACATAGAAATCAATAGGAAATGAGAATGTTAACACCAATTTTTGGGGGGATACAACTAAAAGTGTCTTTAAAGGATAAGAAGCTTTGCAACTTAAAAACTTACACGCGTTTGCTTGCCCAGTTTCTTGTTTACCTGGACACCGACACTTAGTTTCTGACCCATATGTCGGGAGGTTTGCTTAATTAAAATGCAAATCATTTCGGTCTGTAGCTCCGGCATGTCCAGGCAATGCTGCAATGCGTTCTGGGCGAGCACCACATGGTAATCGATGCCTGGCTGGTTCACAGCCACAGACATGAACAGCTGAATGCTCTATGGAGTGAATAAACAAATAAAGGGTTATACGAATGTCAAAGATCCGAATCCGGTTCGATAATGTTCCTACCTTGAATAGCTTGATGGCCTCCGGCTGCATAGTCTCCGTGTGCATCGAGGACAGTGGCGCTGTTATTGTATCTTTGGTGTGCAGCAGTATGGGATGACGCCAGAGCACACAGTCTAAACCAAATTTGGGAAAGGCCGTTACGATTTATATACAGTTGTAATTCAATTAAAATAATACGTGCGATCTTTTATTGTTGTGCGTTTGAGTTTTGTCAACAAATGTGTTATGAATGGAGAAATCTATAAATAAACCATAAGAAGGCAAGTTGGTGTGGTGACGAGAAACTACTCAACGACATACGAAATTTGGTGGCTTCACTTTTGGAATTGTGCGAGATTTGTGGTTTTATCGATTTGCTTTTATCGATCTTATCCATTGCCTATCGGGAGCATAGACGAGCATATGTTCCAAGTTTTAAGATTCTAGCTTCTTCAAGGGTGTCGAAAAAAGTTGAGTTGCGTCCATTCAAACGGACAGACGAATGGATATTTCGGAAAAGCAGTATAGCCTTGTACCTTCGGTATCAGAGTATAACGAATATTTATATCGAAATGAAAAGAATGCTCTTATGATAGCTACACAAATGGAGAGTCCGTCAAGTCAATATTGCCATTGGTTACATTATATGTTTACAAAACTTTTACATCGTTGCTGCATATATCCTGTACATATCCATACATATACATGTGTTGGCGTGGGACAGATCAGACCACTATATACTAAGAAGTGACTAGGTGTAAAAGTACTATATAATATTGTAGCTTTCATGACATATTATTGTCAATAAATGATGTTATAGAATTTAGCTAAAACTACTCAACACTTCTGTTGTGTATTGTTTGAACTTACTTGGATCCCCATCGGTTTCCATTAGCTTCTGCACGAGCTGCTCGTACTGTGTGCCCGCACTGGGTCCTCCGCCAGAGACGACAGTGAGATGATATAACCAGTTGTCGCGTTCCGGTTTGCCGGATAGAATCAGATAGGTGGGGCCCTGATGCGCCGGATAGATGGCAACGGTGAGTCTCGCCTGATCTTGCGCGGCATCCTCGCGTTCCTCCGAATCGGAGTCGGACACATGCTCCACTTCCTCAACGCGTGCATCACGCATATTGATCTGACCCAGTGGATTCTGTGCGGATTGTGATAATTTGATATCGTAATCATGTTACTTGATTTTCGATATTCGATGTTACTTACTGTCTCAACGGGCGCCTTGAAGTACAGAAACATTTTGCCGAGTAGTACGCACCAGCACTTTTTGGCATGCCCGTTCTTCACCTTGGTCACCCAGCCCTGTACCGTCGGCTTCTGATCGTCTCGACTGAGCAGCAGTTTGGTCGCATTACGTCGTTGCACATTTTGCAGCACTCGAATCCAGTCGTCCATGGTGGCATGCGAATCAGCGGTCAGATAGTACACCTTCTTGCCCGTATCAATCTCAAAGGTGGAAGCGCCCTCCGCCCGACTGATGCGACAGGCCTCGTCCAGTTGGATCTGTCCCTGCGGCTTGCGCTGCACATCGTGCTGGCTCTTCCAGTAGGTAAGGCTGCCGTTCTTCAGGACAAACCAGCGTTTTCGCCAAGTCTTCAGTTTACCGCCCAGTTTAGCGAGGTGACCCATCTACGTGAAAGAGAGAGATAAAAAAAATGTATATAAGCTAAGAACTATTATTCCAAATCATCCATACACTCAAACTTGGACTCGTACCACTAACAAGCTACAACAAATATCATTCGGAAGTTGCGCCGCGTCAGCATATTTCGTCAACGACGGACTCAGCTGCAAGTACACAGAAACATAGCTTCAACAGCACATTTCGGCAATGCTGGTTTCAACCTGAAATATCCAAAGCCAACGGTCCCAACCAAAGGGCTTTCGTCAGCGTATTCTACTAGAAGACCACCTGGAGACCCAAATGGGACAACCGACACCTCCACCAATGGGACAACAGCGACAAAAGTACAGCAAGCAAAGGGACAACGTCAAGACACCAGCAGAACTCAGCAAACCGATGTTTAATTATTATAAGCCAGATTGTACACATTTACTTCTAATAAAGTACTCAGATAAAACAGTTCCGTTTATTTTTAAAAAGAACTAGAAGGAACCATTTAATTGGCAGGGACCGCTACGGAGTCATTGACAATCGCGAGATATACAAAGTGAAAACCCATGCCTCGTTACATGCGCTTTAAGCAGCCGCTATATACGAACATAGTCTCGCGAGAAAGTCTAAGAGCTCAGTGTCAGAAAAGTGCATGTAAACCAGTCAGGTTCTATCAAAAGCGCCTCAAGTAGCCGCAGATACGAACACGACTAATAACAAAGGTTGAAGTGCAAAAATAACTCTCCGTACCGGAGCCAAAATAATAACGCCGACAATCCTGTTTTGCAAAAAAAACAAAAACAAACAAATCAAATAGAAATTAAGAGAGTTAAAGAAAATTAAAAGAGAACATTTTTAAAACAAACAAATCAAGTGTAAATTAAGAAAAATCAAAAAATTAAAAAAAAAACAAATCGATTTTAAAATAAGTAAACGAATCAAAACAAAACAAAACAGAACTTTTGCAAAACCAAAAGAGAAGAAACTATAGATTTAAGATCCTCAATCAAATAAGTGTGGAAGAAGGCGCACCTGAGCTAGATGGAGATTTGACGAACAATTACTGAGACAAAGCCTTGGATACGTTCGTGCGAGGTTAAACGGTGACTTACCGAGACTCTAAGCAATCAAAGAGGCAGGACATCTTAGTCATGCCTTGCACCTGTGCGACTTGGTGGAAAACCAAGAACACAGAAACGCTTTCTTATATAAACTAAAACAACAAATACCACCCTTATCACCCAGAAATTATATTCCAGTCCGTCAGTTAAATAAACTGCCACAAGCCACTTACTTCGGACAATGGAGAAATGTTGATCCTAAACTATACCATACCTCTCGACCAAATGTGAATTATCAGATGACACAACAGCCCAAGCAGTTTTCTCAGCCACCACAATATAAATTGCCGAAGCGCCTAGATATCTGAAAAGTGTAATTCATCAAATTTCACTCATCGAAAAAGACCATCGAGCATTAGACGACATCTTAAGGGATCACGTTGGAAAAATCTGCTATGTTTATATCGACGATATGGGCACAATAGACCTGTTAGGTCGCAGTGCTAATTCTCCTCCAATTATAATAATATCGACGATATCATCGTTTTTAGCAAGCATGAAGGCAAACACGCTAAGCATGGTCTTCACGACCTTAGATAAACCAAACATAAAAATTCAAATCGACAAATGCGAGGTTTTCAAGACCAAAGTCGATTTCCTAGGTTTCACTATTTCAGCAGGTGGTAATAAAACCAATGGCGAAAAAATGAGAGAATTAAAAAATTTTCAAGCATTCAAAAGCCTCAAAGGTTTACGTTCTTTCTTGGGTTTGTCAAGTTATTTTAGAAGATTCATTCGTAACAACGCCAAACTGGCAAAACCTCTCACAACTCTTTTAAGAGGAGAAAGGAATCTTTCTCATAGAGCCGAATTGCAATAATGCAATTAAAGCATTCAATAAAATCAAGAGCACGCTCAGCTCGAACGATTTGGTACTAGCCTAACCCAATTTTGAAAAACACTTCACAACCGATGCATCATTAAAATTTCGCCATCGGAGCAGTTCTAGAATAAGAGGAGAGACCCATTACTTGCACATCGCGTACACTCTCGGAAACAGAGGAAAATTACGCAACCATTGAGAAAGAAATGTTAGCTATTGATTTGGATTTTCAGAACCTGCGTATGTACCTTTCCGGTACCTTAAAAGTAATAATTTTTAAAAGCTATCAACCCCTAACTTTTGCTCGGAGCAGCAAAAATCATAATGTAAAAAGAATGAAAAGATGGAAAAGGTACCTCGAAGAATATAACGACGAATTAAGATATAAGCCAGGAACTTCTAACGTTGTTGCAGACGCTCTATCCAGAAATCCCCCAAAAACCGAAATAAATACCACATCAACATCAACAGTACAGAGTGATGACAGTTCGTCACACAATCTTATTATAGTAATGGAAGTCACCATTAACATCTTTAGAAATCAATTTTTTTATTTACATCAGAAACAGAATCATACGAATTCATGTTACGCTTTCCTACTTACCCCAGACACATAGTTACAAAACCAGATCACTCAGAAGGCGATTTAATAAGAGTTCTAAAAAAAAGTCTCGCGAAAGCGAACAAATAGACGTAGTAACAAAAGAACACACCAGAGCTCATAGGAATGCAATAGAGAATGAAATTCAATTACATAAAAATTTATCATTCCTAATCTAAAGAAAAAAATCGAAAGAATAACATAAAAAACTTGCAAAGAAAGAAAGTATGATAGGCACACACAAAAAGGAGAATTGCAATCAACTCAACCATCCATCCTATCCAAGTCAAATTGTCCATATCGATTTATATACTACAGAGGGAAATATTGTTCTCACTGCCGTAGATCAATTTTCCACGTATGCATAAAAACAAATTTTAAATTCAAAAGCAACCGAAGATATAAAACACCCATTACTTGAGGTAATGATAGCATTCGGTATGCCCAAACTAGTTGTTATGGAAAACGAAAGAGCTTTGAAGTCCGCACCCATCAAATTCTTATTGGAAAACCAATTAAAAGTAAAAGTCTACACGACACCGCCATATGAAGATTTCATTCAACGAATTTAGAAGACCTAATATTCAAATCTATTGTATTATACAACTAATCCATACATACCACCGTGAATGCAAAACCAATAGATGTATTTTCTGGAACCCGAAACACCAGTAACCCCAGGAACTGGAGGAAAATAGAAACAAAGTCACAGATAAAGTACAAAATAAACAAGCTATTGACTGATGATGAATACCATAATAGCAAGAAAAATAATAAAACAGTACGAAAAACGCGACAAAGTTGATTGTAAATTTGATAAAAGACTACGTTCAAAACTAACTCCAAATTATAAAAAGGAGATTTTGGAAGAAAATAGAAATAGCACCATAAAATCACAAAGTGGCAGGATAATTACGAAAATAACCTAAAAGCATGATATTCAACAGATCATGCTTACCAATAAGTCTCGGTCTATCGACTATATTGGACTACTCGCATTCCAAAATAATACCTATTAAAACAGGATTCGCAGCCATAGAAAGAGGCACAAATTGTTCAAATTGGAAGACGACGAAATGTCGTTCGGTAACTTATCGAACAAATTTGATGAGATAAATAAAACACACCCACTCTTTCCGTTACTTGAATTTGAACTCGCAAAATAAGAATCCGACTTACGAAGATTGAAACCAACACAAAGAAAAGCTAGAGTAATAAACTCACTGGACACAGCTTGGAAATGGTTGCCGGCTCGCCGGACCACTATGGTTACGAGTATCTTAGTTTCGCAGACAGATGAGCAAGTGGAAAACAATAATAAACAACTTATAAGAGATAGAGTCCTAAGTAAAAGAATGAATGAACTAACCGTAAGAACAAATAAAATAATAAAAAGAAACCACAGACAAGTAAAATGTTCAAGAAGAAATAGCGTATAACACTATTTAGATTTCAAATACAAATTTTCAATGAAGAATTAAATAATTTATTATACGCCATATATTGGGCAAAAACAAATACAACAAATTCAATAATATTGTCACAAATTGAAATAGAAAAAATCGCAAACTTGTTAGACAAAAATGTATATTTGGCAAACAAATATTTGATATCATTAACGTCCCATTGCTATCAAACGAAATTCTCACAACCTTGTTATTAGTACCAATAAAAAGAGACAATCAAATAAATACGTTAAAATTCAGAAATATAATAAAATAAAAACAACAAATTTTTGGAACTCAAGAAAGTTTCTGTAGAAGAACTCAGTTAAAAGATCTAAGCAACGATACCTGCATAACACGCATCCTCAAAAGCAAAGCAGCCGATTGTCAACTAATAAACAGTCACTATGTACCCGACCATGAAGAATTATTCACCGGAACGATCCTGCTCAAAAGAAAAAGGACCTATGGGGAACATTCCTCATCCAGTTCCAGGGTTGTAGAAGACTTGCACCTATAAAAGGTAATGACATTTGCAGAAGCAACGAGAAGTCGAGGAAGCAGACCCTTAGAAGCAGTAGTACAAGTAGAACTGAGCACTCTCAGCCGCACTTTTCATCTTATTGATGGCTATAGTCATCCGCTGGATCAAACAAAAAAAGACAGGAAAACAATTCCCTGGAGCAGAATCCAACAATATAAACAAGATTCTACATCGCGTCAGAGGACTTCCGTGTTTAAAGGGGGAGGAGTTAAGAACTATTATTCCAAATACACACAGCTTCAACAGCACATTTCGGCAATGCTGGATTCAACCTGAAATATCCAAAGCCAACGGTTACAACCAAAGCGCTTTCGTCAGCGTATTCTACTAGAAGACCACCTGGAGACCCAAATGGGACAACCGACACCTCCACCAATGGGACAACAGCGACAAAGATATAGCAAGCAAATCGACAACGTCAAGACGAACTAGGAGGAACCGTTGACATATGTCAGCATAATGTAGAAAAGAACGTAACTAATTTTTGTTGAAGAAATATAAACGTAATATAAAATATTGAATAATCAGTAAAAAGTATATATTGATTTCGATTGATTTTATTTTTTTAATTCGATATATTTCGAATCCAGTCGTTTCGAACTCGACAGCTGACTGGACGGACGCTAAGAATCTCTCGGGAATCTCGATGGGATTCGATGAATATCAGAATATTTAAAAACACTTGACTTAGAACTAGTGAAAAACAAATTTTGATTTTTTTTTGTTGGTTAAATAGCTGTAAATTCATTGAGAAAAACTTGTTCCTAGATGCATAGCAGTTTATGTGAATAATTAGCAGGCACCGTTTTCATTTTGACATATGTATGTTATAAAAATCGAATTTGTACGATTATTTATGAATCTAAGTTATTTGCCGCAAAAATAATGGTTAGTTTGAGTTCAAAGTGGAGCAGCTTGACCAAATTTTATTTGTTTTTTTTAGAAGTTTATATTTGCTTAGCAGTACATTGTATATATATAATTCAGTCTCACCTTCTCGAGCGACTCGAGTTTCTTGCTGGGCGAGTCGACGTAGGATTGGCGCATTAAAAGCGATGGCATCGAGGCGTCCATGCACGTGGATTCGGAAACGGCGTCGGGTGGCAGGGCATAGTCATCGGAGAGGCCTGATTCAAAGGAAAGATCTGAAATTACTGTGCCACGCATGTGGGGGCTCACGCGCAGTTGCGTGGGCTGCGCGCCAGTGGGCGTATGTAGGCGTGGCAGCGTGCTCTGTGCTCTGTGCATGGGCGCCAACGCTGCCGCTTGTGGGTGTGGTAGAGTCTGATGGAGCTGATAATGGTGTTGTGGTTGTAGTGTGGATGTGCGTGTGTGGCCTGTTGTTGTGTATGTGTGTGTGTGTGTGTGTGTGTGTGAGGTTAATGGTGGGTGAATGGTAAATTGTGGTGGTGGTTAATTGTGTGGTCATTGGTGGTTACAAATGAAATGGCCCCACAACAAGAGAGTGGGGGTGAGGCGATTGAGATGCAACCAGTTTGAACTTGTTAGAATACACGGATAACAAATTCGTTGTTATGCAAAAGAACATGGAGTCGGGACTTGAACAAATATCTAATCAAAATCGAATGCTATTTAAAATGCAAAAAAAAAATGGATAAGGATAGGGATACAGGGATAAAGTTAACGAAAGCTTAAATGCAATCATTGCTCAACATATATAAATATATATTATATATATATACATATACATGTATATATTATATATTTTCATGGCAGAGGAATATCAAAGTTACAATACGAAGAAATTAAGAATTCATCGCTATTAAGATTTCGAAAAGTGTTCCTAGGAGTATAAAAACTGCAGAAGAATTTAGGCAGAAAACAGACAATACCGAAAAAATAATAATAGAAAAACGCACAGTGGTGAGCAATATATCAAAGAATAATAATTTGCATTCCTTGGGAATATATACTGGAAAATGATGTAACCAAAAAAAGGGACAACAATTGTAAAAATGTCATGGAATAGAAACAGAATTTGTATACAGAGTAAAAATGAAATAAAATACAATGCATTCGATTGGGATAGGCTTGCCTTGGAGTTGAAATGATTGAAATGAAGGAATTTAATGCAACCGTAGAATAAAGCGATATAAGATATAAGGATTTGTTAGTCCTAGTTGGAGCATGGGAATATATCAAAGCAACTGGTGTACAAGAGATGCTATTGGAAAATGAGTTCAAGCTGTGGCAGCAGTTAATGTTAAATGGAGTATGCAGGACACAGGATGGTATTTTAGTGATTTTCACCGGTTTCTTCGTTAGTGCTGTTATCGCTGTGGTTGTTGTTGTCGATGATGAGCTACTGCTACCGCTACCGTTACGCTTTACTGGTTTTTACGGGGCAGATACGCGTGCGGGGAGTGCAAACAAATGTTGGGGAGAGAAGTACATACCACGCGCCTTGACATTTTTGGGGCTCTCGGAGCCGCTGCGCTTGGCCGGGCTCAAGCTCGAGGAGGTCTTAAGACTTTTCGAGGGACTCGAGGCACTGCCAGATGTCGACGTCTCTGTGTTATCCGTGCTGGATGAGTTGTGCGAATTGTGTGTAAGCATGACGGCGTGATCTTCGCCATCGCTCGAATCATCGCTGGAGTCGCCCGTGAAGGGCATCGAGCGGATTTGCGAGGCACGCCCCTTGACCGTGGCATAAACGGGCACGGAGATATCACAGAAGCCGCCGCTGGCGGTTTGTTGCTGCCGCGTCGGTGGCGGCTGCGGTGTGCCCGGTGTTCCACTGCTGCCCAATGTTCCGTTCGCATCCTGCCCATGTCCAGGCCTCGACCTGCCATTGGACAGCGCCAGCTGGCTGTGCTCCTGTACATCGGGCGTTGGCTCATTGCTGCCGTTGCTTTCGTTGCTCACATTGTTGGTACCACTTCCGTGGCCTGTGCCAGTGCCTGTGCCGGTGCCGGCAAGTCCGTCGTTGGCCACCTGATAGATCTTGGCCTCCCAGCTGGGGAAACGATGTAGCGGCGGTGTGGGCGGCCTGGGCACGCCCACATCGCTAGCTGTGGTTGTTGTTGTGCTTGAGTTGCCACCGCTGGCCATTAGCGCCGGATTGTTCTTCATCCAGGCCGGCAGCTTCTCGCACGAGGGCGTATAGATTTCCGCATAGTCGTGCGCCGTATCCGTATCGGAGCTATCCGGACGAGTGCTTGCAGCCGCTGCTGCTGAGTGCGTTGCTTTGCTTGAGATGCTGGACAGCGGCGCCAATGTGAGCCCATCAACGGCCGCAACTAGATTGCGTTCCAGCTCCTGCGGCTCCATTGACAGATTGCGTCGATGCTGATGATGCGGATAGGAGCTGGTCAGCGGTCGGCTAATGATCTCCTGCGGATCGAGACTTTCGCTGCGTCTACGCGTCTCCGGCGTGCTGGCAAAATCCTGCACATCCAAGCTTAAGCTATTGCGCACAGGGCCAACAATGCTGTGCCGTTGCGACTGATTGGCAATGTGATTCTTGAGCAGCTCCAGCTGCTGATTACACTTGATATTCTGTTCGCGCAACAGCTGATTTTGCTCCTCGAGATCGCGTAGCTTATTGTTCACCCACTCCTTGATCTTGGCTGCCTTTGCCTCGATTTGGCGTGCGTCATGCAAACGCAACTGCCGCTGCTCCTCCACCTGGTACTCCAATGAGTTAATCGTTTTCTCCGCCTCGTTCTTTGGCTGGGCGCATGCTATACTGCTGCTGCTGCTGCAGCTGGCCAAAACGGTCTGCTGACACGCAGCGACTAAAGCTGCAGCTGCAACTGCCTGTTGTTGTTGTTGTTGTTGCTGCTGCTGCTGCTGATGGATGGGTGAGCTGGTGGCTGTGCTCTGATGTGAATGTAGCTGTTGTTGTTGTTGCTGATGCTGCTGTTGTGCTTGTGGCTTTGGCCATTCACTGAGCCGCTGCTCCATAGCGCGCACCTACAAAGCAGACAGAGAGGAAGAGAGAGAGAAATATGGAGAGTTAAAAAACTTAGCTCAACTTCTATCAAATACTTTACACTGAAAAGAAATTTTTTTTGTAGTTATTTACTTATTTCCCATCTATTATCTTACGAATCCAGTAACCTCGACGGAATATATAACTTAATTAAAAACTTTTATTTAGTTGAACACATCTATTAGTGGAAATCACTTTTATTAATGAAAACTGCACCTGGAAGTAGGCAACATTTTTATAATCCTACCTAGCAGGTGGGGAAACCCCAGTGCATTGGGGTCATATATTAATTTTGGTGGTTAATATATGTACCTACCATCGGTCTTTGGAATTTTTGAAAAATAATAAATAATTAGTTTATGGCAGGCAATTACTTTTTTTCTTTGACACTGAGCCAAATAAGGCGTGGGCCACTGTATGTATGGACGTATGCAAAGCAAAGTATGTAAACAACCTTGAAATCCACAATGACTTGATTAGAGACGATATTAGGAAAACATCCTAAAGATAAATTATAAAAACCAACTGGCCAGAATGAGCGTTGGACGCTCGAAAAGATATCATATCTTGAGCCTCTCCCATGGATGTTAAATAATTGTATCAAATGAATGAGGCAACATTCAATATTTTAGTATGTTAATTGACTCACTGGAGTAGAATCAGTGCTGTCACGATCATTGTATTTACACAATTTATAATATTTACCACATTTGTGCTAAGAATAAGATTTTTGTATTTGATTCAAAACCACTTTAAGCAATTTAAAAACCACGCCTTTGTTGAACATGGAGAAGAAAAACAAAATTTTATTCTTGTGTAGGCAACGCACAAAATAATAAGAAAAAGATGTCGACCAAAACTTTGTGAAATTCAATTAATTTTGCTACAAGCTGCGGCTGTAAAATAAACTGTTCCTTTGCCAGGGCTAATTGTTACAGACCGGGGATTGTAGTAGTATGCCAGATTGTAGTAGAAGTAGCCAAGTCTTAAGCAGTAATGCAGCTGAGCTGCATCAGCTTTTGAGTAAATGAAAAGTATCATTGTGGCTATCAAAGAATTGTGTGTTTGTTTTTAAGGAGTGACTTAAGTATTTGCCAGGATTATAGTTACGTGTCGAAAGTTAAGTTTAATAAGTTAAGCTGAAACTAATTACTAAATTAGCTAGCAAATAATTTAAATCTTTCAGCGTAGATGCATATTTGTAAGTTCAGCAAGTAGTACCATTAACTTGGCAAGAAATACTAGTAAAATAAGGAGCGGGAAGTGCTAACTCGCCTAGAATATAATTGACAAGAAAGAACGGTTATCTTGGGGACGTCGAGAATTAAATTTCCTTGTAGACCGGAGTCATCTACATCTAAATATAAAAAATCCGTCCGATCGTTCCTATGAAAGCCATATATAATATATTTAATATTGCTGGATTAGATATAGTAGTTCGATTTCAACAACGTGTTGAGGTTGCAGGTTTTGTGTATTGTTTGTTTTGTTTGCTCTATCTACAATTGAAATTTACATCAAAATTAAGACAGTGATTTTTGTGCCTAATTATAAGTTTACAAATTTAACAAACAGAACTTAAGCAACATAGCTTACAAATTTTACACAAGTGCATTTGGCATATATAGAAAAAAAGAAGTAGCGGTAAATATATATTGGGAATCTGTATGCAAATCGCCTCTGATTAAGTTTTTAAGGCATAAAAACAGCCTTTCAAACTTTAGATAAGCTTCAACGTCGATATTTTAGCTAACCAATCGACTCACATGCAGCAAACCGTTTGCAATTGAAAATTGCAGCACACCTTACAAATGAGTTATAAATCCTTTCTAAGGATATTATGTTTGTGACCTAAATTTAACTACCACCAATACGAATACAACCACACACACACACACGCACACACAAACAGCTGATACCTACTTGCAAAAGTAGCACAAGCCACAAGAAGTGAAGCTCACCGAACGAAGTCAGACGCGCTCTGAACGGCAAACAACACGTTTTCATTCAACTGATCAGCACTACGAGCATTATTTCTAGTACTTTTACAATCGTGGAGCTGAGAAGCTGTCCAAAGCCCCGCAATAATCCAGCTACAAAGCACAAATGAGCTTATTTCAAGAGACGCCCATTAAGCGATCGTCCAATAATGCCAATGATGGTCGTCGAGGCATATCCAATGATAATAATAATCAAAATGTAGAATATGATAGTTACTTGATGAAAGAAAATAATGCAATGCCTTTCGGCTATAATGATAGCGATTGGAATGATATACCCGTCAACGAGACCAATTTGGAAATGATCAATATTAAAGATGTGTATGATACAAAAGTAATCAATGAAGATGATGATCAATTCGATTCAAGTACGCAAACCCATCGTCGCTACGTCCAGCATGGTGATACTATCAATGACCTAAGCAAAAATGGTAAATCCGTCGTTAAAATCAATAAAAATGTATCAAAGAAACTACGAAATGCCACCGAATCTCCCGCTCTGCCTCGCATGCCGCTGACGCCGAAGAGGATCCGAAGAGGCGGACAAACATCAACAACAACTCCCAAGAAGGTACTGCCCACGGTGCACCGAGTTCTTCTTTATAGTAGTCAAAGTCCCTGTTTGATACGTAAGCATCGGTCGACTAATTTGCGCAAAAAGGCTGTAAAAAACCGTCATCAAAAAGGTCATAGTGCAGGTAGTGTTCAATTAACCAAATATATTTTAGACGAACCAGAAGTTAAAAGCAACGATTTCCGTGACGTCGATTTTGATAATGATGACGATTTAGATAACATTTCCAATTTTGATGAGAGCGACACGTTGAGCATTAGCTCCGACACTGAAGATGACTATCGGGCGCATGCGTATAAGATGATGCATTCGGGCGATCTTTTGTTATCATCGCCGAAGGACTCCACATCCTTGCTACTGTCACAGTCATCAGATGAGGATTTAAGAAATCCGGAATCGGTACTGGTGCCCAGTCTCTTTCCATACGTTCCACCCTATCTATCCTTCTCGTCCAACACCAAAAAGGGACCCAGTGTGCCGCCGGAGCTGCATCAAGTGCTAAAGTGGCGCGTGACAAACATAATGCCAGAAGTTGTGCGACTAATTCTGGCCAACAGTGGCATGCGAATGTTGAAGAAAACCAATGACTGGATGGGTGTCTGGGGCAGACATTTAAAGTCGCCTTTTTTTAAGACAACTCATTCGTATCAGAAGATCAATCATTTGCCCGGATCATTTCGTATCGGACGCAAAGATTCTTGCTGGCAGAATTTACAGCGGCAAATGAAGAAGCACAGCAACCGAGAGTTTGGCTTCATGCCGCGCACGTACGTTATACCCAACGATCTGAGCGCTTTACGCAAACATTGGCCAAAGTATGCGCAACGCGATACAAAATGGATTATCAAGCCGCCAGCGAGTGCCCGTGGTGCTGGAATACGTGTGGTTAATCGTTGGGGCCAGATACCCAAACGTCGTCCCCTAATCGTGCAGAGATATATTGAACGGCCGCTGTTAATCGATGGCAGCAAATTCGATTTGCGGCTGTATGTACTGGTGACATCTGTGAATCCATTGCGGGTGTTTATGTATCCCAATGGTCTAGCGCGGTTTGCCTCGGTTAAATACAGCGCCAAGGCGGATACATTAAACGATCGCTTCATGCATTTGACCAACTATAGCATCAATAAGTTTTCGTCCAACTACTCCAAGAACGAGGATGTGAATGCATGCCATGGCCACAAGTGGACCATCAAATCGCTATGGACATATTTGGCCAATCGTGGTGTGCGCACTGATGGCCTCTGGGAAGCTCTCAGAAGTCTAGTGTTGCGCACTATTTTGGCTGGCGTGAATGGCAAAAATAACATGATTCGAGCGAACGTCGAGTCCAAATATAGTTGCTTTCAACTGTTTGGTTTTGATGTGATTTTGGACTCTGATCTGGTGCCCTGGCTACTGGAGGTCAACATATCGCCTAGCTTGCACTCCGAACTGCCAATCGATGCACACGTTAAGGCACCTCTGGTTCAAGGTGTTCTCAACACCGCCTTGTATAATATACCCCCGAAACTAAGTCAGGAAAAGCAAGAGGAGCTAGCCGCCGAGCTATCATTTCCAAGTGGTACACAACTGTGCTATGATAAGCGTCTATACACAAACTATTTGTCGCGCGAGGAGAAAGTGAAGCACACTAACTTCACGCGCAAGTCCATGGAAAGTCGTGAGGAGTATATCGATGCAATTCTTCAAAAATTGACGCCTGATGATGTACGCTGTTTGATAATCGCCGAGGATGAGTTGGCGCGTTGTGCACCACTTGAGCGTATCTTTCCCACTGATCAGACGCACGAGTATCTCAAATACAATGACGCGCCACGCTATTATAATCGCCTTTTGGATGCATGGGAGTCACGATACGCCAATAATCGCACAGAGGGCATTACCCTCCTGCGGGATTATTGTCAGAGCAAGTTTCACTTGCAAGTTCCTGCGCCGCCTGCCAAAAAGGACTTGAACGTTAGCCCTGAGGAAAACACCGCCCAAAAGTTACATAGTGATTGCGACGAAGATACCAATGAATAACGATAAATGTCAGTCATAGAAACGCAATCAGTTCGAAGATTTAAGTAAACAATTTATTGAAGCTAAAATGTTTTGATTCACAAACTGTTCATCTCGTTATACAAAAGACTGAACATAATCAATTTTTCATAAGGTCAAGTTTTAAGGCTCAAAGCGTATGTGTTCGAAAACTAAATAAAATTTAATGTAATGTCGACTAGGAACCAAATTTGAAAGTACGCCAATAAACTAAATCGTAAGAAAATAATGTTGTGCATAACTGATGAGTTTGGTTACAATTACTTGTTAAATAAAAAAGTGGTAGATATATCTTATAGTGTTGTTTAAATGTGTGGCAAATTGGTAAACGAAAAAGTTTTAGAAAGAAAAGCTAATTTTTGAATCGTTCCTTCCAATAACAGCTAAAAGATATAGTGTTCTGATCGGGTCGGTTTCAACATATATATGCTGGCTACGGTAAAAACATAGATACATGCTTGGTTTCATTAAGATAACTTCAAAACTGAGAGACTGGTTTGCTATATGGCTATATAGACTTGGTTAGTGTTGCTGATCATGGGTATATATATTTTGTACATTTGTACATTGCAAACCTTGATGACCTTTACAAGAGTAAAATAACGTGTTCAGTCTGTAAGATGTAAAACAGGCAACATTATGAATGGAATTTGGTACTAGACTAGAATCGATTAAGACGACGACAGCAAATGTAGAAAGTTCAGCTGTAAATATATAGTCATTCAGCTGGTGAAGAACCGATTTCAGGTTGACTATTATTAAGTAGAAGAATTTCTAATTAAAAGACCGCTGGCTTTAGAAGACAGTCTGCACGCGCAGGACTCAAAGGAGGCAAGGACTGTCAAGCACGTTGTTAAATTATGGGGCACAGTGGCGCAAAAACTTGTGTAATTAAACGCAACCATTTGTGGCAAACTATGGCGACCATTTAACACTTGCCTCACAGCTTCTGCTGCAGTTAAGCAGTTGAGCATAGCATAATCTGATGTGGCATGTGGCGTACAAGTACTGCATGTTTGGGTTGCAAGGACTAAGTAAGAGGCAAAAATCCCAAGAACATATTTTATGGGCACACAACAATTTGCCGGTAATGCAACTGACACACAGAAAGCAACTGAGAATCGAACGGAGGGAATAGTGAGAGTCACGGAGGCAATGACAAAGCAGATACCTTGCCGCAAAAAGAAATAAGTTCATTTGGCACGCCAAGTTGTTCAGGTTGGCTTCGAGTCTGGTGTCAGGAAACCAAGAAACTGAGAAATTAGCAGAAAACAAGAGCTGCCAAAGTAGGTGCAGCAAGCCCGGAAATAATGTGAATGCAACACGCCACTTGGCCATGCGGTAATGTGGCAACTGCCTCTCGTCACCTCAGCATTGCATTATTAGTTACCACTAGTTTGGATTGTGGCTTTGCTCAGAGGACAATGCAAATGGGTCAATTGCTCAATGTACGATGTCCGATGTTCAATGTTCAATGTTCAGCTTGCAGGACGACGAACCCGTTTCAACTCTACTCAGCCACTGACAACATAAAGTTGCCTCAGCTGAAAGCTGAAAGCAACGTCTAATGCTTCGTGAAGCTCAGGTGGCATATGTTCAAAATAAATAGACTGCCAAAAATAACCAAACAGAACGTCGACTTATTGGACGCGCCGAATATAAAATGCCAAAGTTTATGCTTGTCCTGACACGAACATACACAAAGAATGACACACACACACACACACACGTACATACACTGTAACGGGCTCGAGGATAAAAGGAGTTATGGTCATGCAAAACAAAAAAAAAACAAAATTTTAAATCTAAAGAAAGAAAATACAAAATTAATACGGAAATTGTTGTTGGGTGCTGAAAGCAGGGATAACAAATTTGCACCCGACAAAGGCTTAGTCTTGGCCTATGAACTAGAGAGACTTGTATTCTGTGGCCGATCTGGAACTGTATATGCTTTACATAGCTATTAAATTCAATCTTTACTTTTGGCCAATATCCCTCAAGATGTTCATAGTTTAACCACAGTCGCAAAAGAACGCTGCATTTTTTTCGTTCCCAATAATCTGTTCTGAATAATGTTAGGAAAAGAAAGGTCCATGTGAAAGTCTGCTCCACGTGGAAAAGAAAATCGATACTAGGTGCCCTACTTCTTCCGATAAATGATTATAATCATTTTTGTATAAACCATACCAGCAATTTATCTAAAACGCAATGAATGAACTCTTTAAATTCGTTGAACATAAGTAGGATAAAGTAATGCTCAAATAATGCTAAGACAAAATATGATAAACGATTCAAATCTATTCTAATATATCCATTCGTTTTCAAAATAAATGCGAAAAATGTATTTTGATTGCCTTAAATTCCGGGCTATTTATACTTTGATTCCCTAAGCCGATATACCTGACAGACTTTGACAGTTAGAGTCACAAAATTTACCAAACTTTGACGGAAGATTACTAGCGTATATAGCGTATAGCTGTAGTCGTTTCGATCCAAAAACTTAAGCCATCAAGTTTAATAGCGCATCACAAAACCAAAAAAATCGAAAAAAGCGGGCAGCATTCGGTGCGCTTCTAAATCTTGTGCAATCTTTACTATATATTTTTTATTTTTGCCAATAAATGGGAGACTGAGAAATGATTCGCTATCTTTCTGGCTAAAGTTTTGAACGCCCTGCATTAGACGCATTTAGGCGTGCGAAAATTTACTACACACGCTAAAAAGAGAGCAAATGGCAGTAGAAACTTAGCGGGACTTGGGGGCAGGAAAATTGACTTTATCTATGTTTGTTCGTAGCTGGATGGCAAACAAATGTTGGATATGAAGATAAATCTGCGCCCTGTCAGTCCAACTAAATCCGGCAATTTGCGCCATTTGATTACATTTGCCTGCCACGATGTCTGTGCGAGTGTGTGAATGTGTGTGTGTGTTTTTGGGGGAGAGAGGGGGGGTCTAAGATCCTGTGCAGCTGCAGAGTATCGTTAGCGCAGTCTATTCCAATTTCTGCTTCACATAAACCAAACTGCTTGATCCGAGTCTCTCAGCTTTTGTTGAGCATTCCTCCAGCGGCTTGTCCTAGGTTCGCAGTGGGCAGAGGGGGGTATAGTAAAGGGGCGTTCGCCTTACGGCTGAGCACAGCTGCAACTGTCAGGCGAAAAATGAATAAAAAATAGAAAACAATTCGATTTTTATTGCGGAACGACATTTTTATTGCCAAAGCGGACAAAAGCCATAAGCAGGTTGGGAAGGGTACGAGGGGGGAGGGGCTATGGGCAGATAGAATGGAATAAAAGGCGGTGCTGCAAGACTGGCCCCAAATGTTCGCACACTTAATTCACACATAAATTCTGTCTGGGTTTGCCATCGTCTGCTTGCATTAACTGCAGAACCCAAGATCCTACACAATAAGTTGCCCAATGCACAAGACGATTATGGATTATATGAAGTAGGTGGAGAAACAAAAAGAATCTCTCAATAAAGACTGAATAAAATACGTATGATTTAAAGCCATCAATATTTTGGATATGCATACAATTTGTTAATTTGAATTCTTAATGCCCTTTCTTTTGGGGGAAGGGGAAGGGGAAGGGACAAGCTTCCACGTTTGGCATTTCAAGGATAGAAAATATGCAAAGAAAACGCGAATGATGAGAATACGCAATACGATTCAGTCATGGACATAACTGTAAAGCAGCCTCCACACACCCAACAACCATCTCTTCTTCTTCGCCTTCCATCTTTTTTGTTGGCTCATGCTTCTGCCAAGCATGAATCCGGTTTTTATTGGTAAATGAGCAGACGCAATTAAGTGGCGTCGGCTTGAAGGGTTGAATGGACGATGGCCGAGGATGAGGGTTGGTTGGTTGGTGGCACCGAGGAGCTGGACAGACGACTAACGACAGCCAGTCACAATGTTTGCTCACCCACTAAATGACTTGGTATGGAAAATGTGTGTAAGCTAAAAGCATTTGGTGCCAGGAGCCGCAGTTGGGGATAGGGTTAGGGTTAGGGTATGGGTGAGGGGTAATAATTGCCATTTGTGGTGACGCAGCTGCTGTGTAGGGGGCAACCCACACTTGCCTAACTCGCTGTCATAGTCGATGATTAATAAGTCTAATGCCAACGCTAGATGGCGCTACGTTTTGCCTACTCATTTTGGAATGAGGTCTGTTTGTAAAAAAAAAGCCTCTTAGTTAAATGCTTGCTATTATTAAATATTATAGTGCTCAATTTGTACTACGAATATAATACCCAATGTGGCTAATTGTGTATTTAAGCCATTCTTAGCAAACCATTTAATTATCTAAGCATATATCTTTGAATTTCTTTAAATCTGTTTTGAGATAATAACATTAATTTTGGAAAAACAGTATTGCATAATTGTGAAAAACTTTGAAGCATTCCATTCAGCTCTCTAGTGGTACGACAAAACAAACACCTCCCAAATTGATTTGTGATTTGTGATTATGTTATTCATGACTTAATGGCACTGATTGAAGGCTCTCGGTTTTAAATCTTGGCTTTGTCTAGGCAGCAGTTTGTCATTTCTACAAATTAACCGCACAGTAGTGCCTGAGGTGGGGTTGGCCTTAGAGGGGGCAGCTAGAGTTGTGAAATTTGATTGTGTGCACACATTGATGGCGCTTCTTGGCAATTTGTTAATTCATATTACACAAATGCAACATGTACATACATATGTGTATAATTAGAAATCTGTCCAACTTATCTCTCTGGCCATCGCCAACCCTCTGTCCCCATCTTTTGGTTGCTTGCGCTCTCTTGAGTCTTGGCATCCACTTTGGCTGCACGTCATCTTTGGGCTTCTGTCACTTGTGCCTCCGCGTTTTATTTGCATTTCTGGTTGTGTTTCTTTGACTTCATGAGCAAACACAAGAGCAACCCGTCTGGGGGAGTTGATGGTGTTGCCACTTAGCTGCTTGCAGCTTCCGTTGCGGCTTTAATCGCTGGCAACGCCATCGAAATTGTAATTCAATTTAAGCATAGAGTTACATAAAAACATAGAAAACTGTGCAACATAATAGCGCAGTTAGTCATTTGCCTGCTGCTGCTCCAGCTGCTGCTTTTGCTGTTGCAACTTCGCTGTCATCGTTGTCTCCCGAATCATTTTTCCATTAGAGTCAATGTCAATATTTGCTGCATCTCTTGGCAGTTTGGAAATTGAAAACGTGCTTGTTGCAAATAATAAACACTTTAAATCCCAGCCGCACTGTCGTCGCACCGTCTCCCGCTTCCAACAATTAAAAAAAATTGTTCTCCAACATTGCGGCGTCTGTAATAATGGCAGCTAGCTGGTACACGATTCGTCAGTCGAGTGTTGCGCCAAAAGCGTTGCACGGCATGACGTGTGTAATTTTGAGGCAAGTGCTGCCTATGTTGTGGCGTCTCTTAAGCTCAACAACATTAAAATTATAAGATTTATAAATGTACATATTAATATACATTTAATTGTTTAAACTATTTCATTTTAATTATTATTATGATAAACAACATAATTATCTTTAGTACACGCGGAAAAAAATAGCCCTAAGTTTTAGAAAATGTACTTGACTTGATTTCTAGATCGACGAAAAATGTTCTGAAAATTAGAAAGATTTTTTTTCTATTTTTTTTAGATATACATTTGTAATAAAAGAAAATATTTTGTAAAAAAAATCCTCTCAAAAATGAAGACTTTTATGTTATAGATCAGCTGCTGTCTGCCAAATTATCTTAGTAACTATCTAAAAATGTTGCTTATGGAAAAGCTCAAAACTCGAAAGGTTAATATGAAAACAATTTGCATACAAAAATGTGTAATGAAAAATGTACCCTGGAACTAGAAAAAGAAAAATCGCTATTCATAAAAAAACATTTCCATTTTGTAAATGTACTTTCTGAATAATATGACACCCAAGGTATGGCGACTTTTTTAAATCCTTGGTGTTTTTTTTCTGTGTTGCCTTTGCAGTAAAAAATGGTTCTTATTGTATGCCTTATGAAAATAATGATCTCTAGGAAACCACATGGGAAACCATCGATGGTACACCTAGTCTGAGATGCAGCAAGCTTGTTATGTTTGGAGATCGCAATGGCTCGATGCCTTTGGGAACTCAGCTTTAGCTGATACCTGGCAGCAGTATATGGCACTATCAGTCTTTGTTGGTATGGTTAATTTGATTATTATGCTGCAGCCGCCGCTTGTTGCATCTTAGGCAATTTGCCGTCAAGCTGTAGCTGACAGCTCACCCCTCCCCTCCAACTGCTGGCAAGCTGAACTTAATCAGTTTTGCAGCAAGATAAAGATAAAAAGAGGGGGCGAAAACTTAGCTGTTCCTTTAGCTAGGCAACAAACTAAAACAAAAGTTTTCCTGCTGATAAAAGTTTTAGTACAACCCCCAGCCCTTTGCCGTGGACCTCATCCATTTGGGATTATACTGGCACGAGGAACTTGGTAATATGCTGGATTTAAAGCTGGCAATGGCAACACTCAGCTTGCGCATTTCCGATTTTGCAACTCGAGACCATCTTGTGGATATGGCGTCGTCCTGCGAATACTCCTCATCGGGAGTATCTTTGGTCACATTGAGTTGAGTTAAGTTGTTGTCAAAAGGCAAACAAGAGCTGCACAATCAGCAGGAAGGGGTTATGTCTTGAGGGAAAAGCCATCACAGCAAGAACACAAAGCAAAGATGCAAACAATATCGCTAGAGCAATTATATACATATATTTATTTATATAAGTATACATATGTTTATATACAAAATAAAATGCATGAAAAGTGTAAAAGTAATTGCAGAGAAAAACGTTAACAATATTTGTGCGATTTTCAATAATTTTCCTTTTAAAATGCGTCACTAACGAGACGCCCCCTGACGGCAACTGTTTTTAACAGTGGGTGGTTTGCGTCACGCCATAAATTTTGTCTCCCTGTGGCGAAAGTGTTATTTTTGCGCTCAAATGGCGTCGACTGCAGCTGCCCGCTGTTCGGCTGAAGTTCAAAATTTAAGATCGAGTCAGTCACTCAACAGTTAGCAGTTCCTAAACTACGACAACAACATCCTGAAAACCCCAATTTGTTAGAACGCGAATGCCTTTGGGGTCTACGCCTTTTGCCCCGCCCATTGTAAGCTTTGCGAAGGGAGAAGTGGGAAACCCCATAAGCTGCACAAAGCATTGCGTCTGGCTGAACGCCACCTCCTCGTCAAATTGCACTTTGTTTTCCATTTGTTTTTTTTTTTGTTTTTTGTTTCCAAACTTCTTTTTTTTAAATTTATCTAAAGGCCTTTGTGCAAATGTTGCCTGGCTGCAGAACAAAAGTGCATTCAAGTGGAAGTGAGAATGGGGGATGAGGTGGAGGGTGGTGGATGGGGGAGGGGGAGAGGGAGAGAGAGTTTCGCAACTGCCTCTATTCATTCTCTATATTCCATTCAATTGGCCAACAACAAAAGTGCAAAAAGTTCTGGCTTAAAGTGGCGCCATCCATACACAATCTTGGCTCAAATAGAATGCAACATTTTTAAAGCGTTAAAATGTTTCAGAGATAAGTCTCAGTTTCATGACAATAATTAAAATTGAAGTGCTTTAAAAGTCTTTTTATTTAAAATCTGTTCGTAATCATCAGCGGCTATTGAAGTTCGTCTGAGTCAGCATTGTACAAATGAAGTTAAGTAGAAACTGCTTATAAGCTTCTTCTGGATGGAACAACTATAACAATATATATTCCATTATTCTATTATTATCATCTACATGAAACTTTTTGTTCTACAAATAAGCTTGTGATTTGTATGCAATCTGTAAAATTGTGCGACTTGATTGAACGATTTTGAAGTGTTGACATAGAATAACCGAAATATTTATACCCATTCTGGAATCTCAGGCAAACTTTTCAAGATGTGCGTTAAGGTAAACCTTGGACTGCGAACAGACAAAGGCGCTGCCAACTTTTTAATCACAATTCATAAACGTGAACAATTCGTTCAATGTCGCTAACCAATTAAGCGTGAAGCAACAATCCCCTCTCCACTACAACAAGAACAAGAACAACAACTAACAACCAACAACAATAAAAACAACGACAAAGGCAAAGAAAACTTCATCCAAATGCGCCTTAGAGGAGCTCGACGATGCGTTCGACGTTGGGAAAAGTCGTAAAATAAACACGCACACACCTACAGGCACACACACACACACACGAGCAATTAAAAGCATTTTCCCCTCTCATTGCTGCGTTTGTTCTTTTTGTTTCATTCTTAATTTTTGTATATTTATTAAAAAACAATACTATTTACCACAGTTTATAGATCGGGCAATAGATAACACTATGCCGAACATATTTTATATTTATAATATTCTCTTAAGTCATTTTGCTTACACACAGTCACAATGCTTAGTTGAAAATTGCGACTCCACGTCGCAATTTAAATTGAGAATATTTTACATCAATTTGAGTTGCAAAAAATTGGACTTTGTCAACTTCGAGAAACTTCTATCAAGCAAGCCAAACTTAATTCTCTTTTCAGATATAGAATAACATTCACAGATTTGTTTACAAAGTTGTGGTTGTTAATTTTAAAGGTTATTACAATTAAATCGATAAAATAATTATCGGATACTTTTAGTATATAAGAGATAACGAGAAAACTGTGAGATGATTTTAAAGAGTCAGTCAAAAACTATTATATTCAAATGACATATGTACATACATATACATATATACAACTCAATGATTGACTATTCTATCATTGAGTTTCAAATTATAAATTCCTGATTTTGGATAGGTATTACATACATTTTGAGCACAGTGTGCGTTTGGCCTGCTCCTTTAGGATAGCTGCCATTTTTGTAGACCTTTGAATATAATTTTCTCACTGTAAGTTTTTTTTTGCGATTTTCGTGAGCTCGGTGGAAAAAGGCACACACGAATGACGAATCTTCTTATTAGATCAGAAGTTCATTGCCATGATATACTGGTCTAAGGGTTGGGGGTTGTTTTCCAATAGAGGAATAAAAGAAAAAACGCTAGGTTATAAAATAATTCACGAGGCAAAACTATTTTGAGTATAAACCGGTTTGTTGGTGGGCGGAGAAGGGTAGGGCGTTGATCGCGAGTTCTGCTGCTGCTGCGGCAGCTGCTGAGGGTTGTTTTTGGGCTGCCCTTACAAAGTTCTTTGTTCTTATATTCGCACCATAAACAAAAAAGAAAAAACAAAACATTAAATCGAATATTTAAGACATTTCGCAATCACGGCAAAAAGCACTTTGATAATGATATAAGAAGGAAGTAGACGACGCGTTCTAATAGAATTCAACAATTGGTACCGTTCTTAAGAAACTGAGAGATGCCGCCGAACGACGCGCACGATACGAGCAACTCTGAAGCACTGAATCGGCTGCCAGACAAGTATCAGCCAACAAGCAGCAAGTACCAAATGCGAGTGCGAGGGAAATTTGAGTGCGTGGAGGTGGGAAATTAGTAAGTGTGTGTGTGTGTTTGGGTTTCATCCTAGACAGCTGAGCGAGGGAAGTTTTAGCGAAGCGAAGTGAACCATTTGCCATGCGTATTTGTGTGCGTGTGTACATATATGCATGTGTGTTTTATTTTTGGGGTGGCAGGTTCATCTTGTAATATATGTCATATATCACACGCTGTGGGTGCACGTACATGTTGTGCACACGCAAATACAAATATATGTAAATATCAAATAAGCACATATTATAGTACTCTAATATATCTAATATACTAACCGCAACAATAATAAAGCAACAAACTCACAGCAAGCATGACCGTTCATTTGCGCCTCAGTAGGTTATCGGTATTTTGGCCAATAATGCGTCTGGCTCTTGTTCTTGGTTCGGTTATACGCTTAAAATGGAAATTTAATGGGAATTTACATCAATGAAACACATAATTCACTAGTAGCCTGCCATTTGCCCCCGCTTCCCAGTTGAAATGACTCACGCAGGGATGACAAAGCTAACGGCATTGGGTTGTAACTCCTTCTGAATATTGTGTGCCGAAGCTAGAATGAATTCTTATATTTTATTTTCGTAGTTGCAATTTTGGAATACAATGAGTTATTTACTCCAAACATTTATCAAGTGTTTCATTCTCAACTATACTAAATTGTGAAATATTCATTAATTATTTATTCTATTTCGTGTACACACATGAAAACATTTCAAACTATTTCATGGGGCCATTAGTCGTTCGACTTTCGTACTGCCCCATATGAAAACTCAAAGGCACAAAGTCTATCTTGCTGCTAAAATCTTGTTTCTTATATCTTGTATTGGAGTGACGTCAATGACTTCGCCAACTTTCGCCAGATGTGGGAGCGGGGCTGAGTAACAGACCAAACATCAGTCACTTTGCCATCCTTCCGGCCAGAAGTTCGTGTCATGCGGCATGTAGTGGAGCGTGGCTTAGTTGCATGTCAGTTGTCAGATTATGTGTCGGGACAACACTGAGCACAGCAGCAGCAGCAATAGCATCTTGCCACATCTAACAATTTATCTCACACGCTGCTAGCTCTTCCAGCAGAAGGCAACCCGGGATATTTGATATAAAAGTTTGTACATTTATGTAGCGTGTTGCTTGGGTTGTGTGCCACAAGTTCATACCACGAATCTGGAAGCTCTTTCGCTGATTGAATACAGTTGGCGTCAACCATTTTCCTGATTAAAAAACAACAAAGCAGCCAGTGAAAGCAGTCAGTAGAAATGAGAATTGGACTCCACATGATGATGCGAAATGAGTCAGTTTCATTGTCGTCCTCGACATCTATCAGAGCGCCAGCCAACATGAACATTATTGGCTAGACGCATGCAAAAACAACTCTAAAGAAAACAAATAACAAAAAACTATAAAAACAAAACCCTCGAATATGAATCTGTTTTTGGGTTTCCCAAAGATAAAATACCCTTGCACCAATTCTAATCATTTTGATCCATACAAAAATCGACCTTTCATTTTCACAAATGGAAGCCATATTATTATGCAACATATTTCAATATTCAATTTAACTGCAGCAGAGTATATTTGTCTAGTTCCATTTAGATATCAAACATTTTCTTAATGGGGTCGGATAAATAACGCTTTCCAAAATGATTTTTATTTTATATAAAGAGCAATAGCAAAATTTATTTAGGATATTAATGTTTGACAACAACAAAAATGTCACTTGAAAATCAGAGTTTGCTGAAATTAATATATTATTTAGTATTATTTACAAGGCAAACATTCTTGGAAATATATTTATATCATGTCATATGTTTGATATAATATATATATAATTATTTATTCATACGAATTAGAATGTGGATCCGTACGAAAACTGAAGCACAGGGTATAATAAGTGACCACAAAAAACAAAGAAACATCCTCTCTAGTGTTTTTAGTGAGAAAAACTCTCCGAGTAGACTGGCTGGCAGCCAAATTACAACTCGAACTACCCTTACCATTGTCATTACCCCCACCATACCCTTATCCCTTTCTTTACGCTCACTTCTGTCCCTCCCAAAAACTCACATTACGAGCATTCGAATTTTGATCGTAGGACATCGCAATAGGGCCTTATCACAAGGCTGGACACAACAAAGTATCTGATGCCGCAGCGATGTGGTACATCATTCACTGTTGCATGGACCCCGCTGCATGGGGCGCTATTTATAAATGCATATTAATGTGTGCAGCCAACTCGCACTGCGGCCAAATGATGTCGTCGACTTGCTGATGAGTTTTAAATAAAGAAATGCAAGAGCAACAAATACCAACAACTGCGCGAGAGTGCCTTAGGCCAGGCATCAGCCCGAATAGCCGATACCCTAACATACATGCGTAGTTACTTGTCATTAATTTTAATTATAATACATTTACATACAACTATAATACATTTCAATATTACAACAACTAATGCAGCTCTGAAGTATGTATACTCTTCTATGAATGACAAAATAGTCATCAAATTTGATGCTGTTGTTCTTACACTTATCCAGATATGTATATGCACGATGTGTAAGTCAAATATCGAAATTTATTGATATCTTTAAGCTGATTAAGTGATAGATAAAGAGCCAATAATCTGGCTCGGCATGCACGAATATGTTTGTGTTAGCTCAGATCGACTGGTTCATGGACGGACAGACATCTATACGGCACTCGATCGTTGCGGCTGTTGAGGATGATTGATGCACATATAAACTTGTACAATGTATACAGTTTATGCATTACATAAAAGTAGTATTACATACATTAATACAACGCGATGTTACCCTTTTATTTTTAGTGACTTTCTAATGGACAAAGGGTATTGTCAAAAGACCACTTAAGTCAGGAAAAATGCAAAGTATAAAACGCATTACATCTTTCAAACGTGCAACGGCAACTGCAACGGCAACGGCAACCCCGAGGGCAAACTGTTGGTAAGCGGGCGGCGACTGCTGCTGTTGCTGCTTCTGCGGAGGCGGCTTCCAGCGAAAGTGGCGCCGATGCCATCACCGTCGGCGTCGCCGTCGACGTTAGCATCAACGTCAACGTCAACGTCATTGTCATCGTCTGCGCTGCAGTCTGATGACGGATGCATGCATCATTAATTCAACTGAAGCAGCGCAAACAAACAACAGCAACAAAAACAGCAACAGCAACAGCAACTGCAACAAAATGAAGCACATGCCAACGCGCTTTGCTTTTCTCTTCATTCTGTGAAGTTTTATGCACAATCATTGTGAAAAACGGGCTATGAAGAAAAATGGTTTACTCGATTGCTCCAATACGACGCATGGATGCGCTTAACGTAAGAAATCTATCTAAAATCAGCAGCGATATCAGAAAGTAGTTTTGGCGATAGGTTAATCAGTTAACCAATAATCGAAATCGACCAATCTAGTTTTCAGCAAGCATTTAGATGGTACTCAGAGACTTTCGATCTGTCATAATGTTGGGAAACCACAAATGCTGTCTCGATTCCTGAATGATATATAACAATGCTTGTTAGATCCAAGTCCCTTTGTGAAATGGCAAGAAATCGTTGAGCATTTATATCAAATATATCAAAGCAGTCATTTATTTATTTATTTGAATAATGCATTTATAAAATTGACCAGAAACTTAACAATTTTATTTTTTAAACAAAAAAATAGATTTTATTTTATTTAATATGAAAGTAATAAAAAATAACTGATATAAAATTGAAAATAATTATTTCAATTCAAATCAATTTATATGTGAATGAATTGAATGAAAATGCTATAATAAATCTGGGGGCATTGAGAAAACACAGATAACATTTTTTTTAGCGTTAATGGTTATAATTAGTATTATTATTTAGTGTTTTGTTTATTATATATATGTTTAAGGCCAATTTGAATTCAGTTGGAAAAATGAGGCAAGTCCGGTTTGGCAAAAAGCATTAGTGAATGTTATCAGCGTTTGGCCCACATCTGAGGTATGGTATAACTTGCAACTGCAACTGCAATTGTTTGTTTCCAATCCAATCCAATCCAATCAACTTGGCGCTTTGTTTGTGCAGAGATAAATGGCCCCAGTGCTCGAGTTGATTAGTATTTGAGGGACGAGAATGCGATGAGAGACAAGCGATTTGTGGATGGAGCATAATGTGGCGCATACATACATGCCACACATAAGTAAGTGCTGTGGCATTGCCCGAGGATGGCACGTGCCCCAGCAGCGAATGCAACGCGAATGTTGACAAGAGCCACATGCAATCGATCAACTCATGCAACGCCCACGTAGCACGTTAATTGATTTTACAGTTTTGTGGCTGATGAACTGGTGGCATGTATATAAAAGGGGCAACAACACACAACAAGCACAAGAAACTGCAACAAACTGCAACAAAGCGATGACGCCGCACAGATAAGTGGCTAAATAATTGAAAAATCCCATCAAAAGATTGACCCAATTTTCCATCCCCATCCCCATCCCCATCCCGGAAGGGTTAAAAGTTCAAATACAAAGTGCGAAATTTTTAATTGAATTCTGTTTACCAGCAGCTGGGGGGACTGGAGGAGACTGAAGCGGAGGGTGGAATGGTGAGCGCCATAAATTATGCGAACAGTTTCTGAGCGATTTGGAAACGCAACATAAATTTGATTTTATTCTTTTTTTTTGAGTGTTATGAATTAATTTAAGACATGATGGTGGGGGGGGTTTGGATTGGGTGAGCTGGTCTCTCTAATTTTAGCCAACTAACATGCACGAAGCGTAAAACTAATATGAATTTGTTATGCGCTCGTTGCAGCATGCTGATGCAATGCAGCGGCAGCGGCAGCCAGGTGGGCGTTCCAATTAGATAATCCAATCGAATTCAGCACAAAGTTGAAATGAGAATTTCTAAAATGTTTCAAAAATCATTTAGAATTAGGATCTTTAGCAATTATAGCCGATCCCATTTTTAAAACTCCTTCTCAGCCATGATTGCGCCACTGCATAGATATAATGCAAATCAAATATATAACACAAACATATTGAGAAAGGCAAATGGAATATAGTTTGTGATTAGACTAGATTTATTCATTTTTCTTGGTTCTTGGCTCTTGTGAGATTCTATTTCTTTCTTTTATATAAATAGTTTAAGCGTTTTCGCTAAAAGTTATATGTGTGTCTGTCAGCGCCCTCGAAATAAAGAATATAAATCTAGAATACTTCACCAGCGGCAACAACGGAGTCGATCTACAGCATTAAACACCAAGTTTTCGATATAAGCCAATGTTAAGGAAACGCAAATGAAAGTAAAAATTGTTTTGGAATACATACGGTTGATCTGCAATGTTCTTACAACCTTTCATAGAGGTTAAGACTTTTAGATATTTTTGAGGGGCATATTACATGTGCATATATATATATATATAATTAGTCGACAATTACTGAAAGCTGAGTGGATGGAAACAGTAGTTTTGAGAGGCTTACCTTTTTTCTATAGTTATCCATTCATAAAAATGGTTCGTTGCACGGGTCTTAAAGTTAAAGTTTTTATCGTTATCGTTGTAATTATCGTTGTTTGTTATCGTTGTCTTATGTTAATGTTGTCAGTTGTTTGCCAAAGCAGGTGGGCGGAGAAAGATTTGGCTCATTTGTCTGTATGCAGCTACTGGAGCTGCCGCTGCTCCCATTTTCTTTGTTTGTGGCGGCAGCAAACGCAGCAGCGGCGACGCTTGGCAGCCGCGCGGCGACAGAGTAACATTTTATGACACTGCCTCAGCCATGGGTTAATATCAATTTCGATTTAGTTGTGGCTTTTATTGTTGCTGTTGTTGTTATTGTAGCGGCTTTCGCGTCTGGCAATGCCCCCAAAAGCGTTGCCCGCCACTGCCAATTCTGAGAGCAACAGCAGCCAGCGTCCTAGCGAGACAGCGATAAGACGAAAGCTCTCACATGAGCTGCTCTGTTTGTTGTTGTTGTTGTTGCTGTTGTGTTGCTGCTGCTGCTCTTGTTAGTTTGCCTAGTTTGTGTATTCACGTATGCAATAATACAGTCGTTGCTTTTGTTGTTGTAAATGGACGTTTCCTATTGTGTATCGGTTTTGATATGTTTGTTTTGCTATGTTTTTGTGCTTGTTTTTGTTTTTGTTGTAGTTTTTCTTTCTCTTCCTCTATTATTTCTTGCTAACTGCTAGCAATTGGCTTTATTTGTTTATGCACAATTCACGAATTCACACACAAACACACACAAGCAAGCGTATATTTTTTTTAGTCTCCTTTGCTGTGCGTTTCTTCTATTGCCTTTTTGCATTTGCTTTGTGGCTCGCCAGTCAGCTGTCTGCCATTGACATGTGCGCGCGCTCTCGCGGTGTTCTCTCGCTGCAGCTCTCTTGTACTCTCTCTGTCTCTCTCTAGCCTCGCGTAGGGTGGCACTCACAGAGTTATTCACACACACACGCACACACACGCACGTACATGCACGTTCATGCACGTTGTAAATGTAAATGGCTGATTTATGTGTGATTGTATATTTTTGCGCAACACAATGCGAAATTTGGCCTATACCTTACTACGTTAGGCACTTTTGGCCATCAGCAACAACAATACACATACACATACACACACACATGCACGCACACACAAAAACGTTGAAGCTACTGGAATTTTCGATTTAAATAGTTCCTGAGCACTTTGGGCAACAAACAAAACTTGACAAATTCTGTGTTTTCTTGTTCTTCTTGTGCTCAGTTTTCGATTAGTTTTTTGTTTTTTGTTTCTTGAACAGTTATGTATTAAATGCGTGTGCCGATTTGGTGCCACCCCTCGCGCCATTCACTATACACTGAATATTTTATTTCATTCTTTTTGCCTTTTGCTTTTTACTGTGATTTCTTTGAACTAGCAACACTTGCAATACTCCGCCGAGCGTCGTCGTTGTTTATTGTTGTTTTTTTTTTTTTTGCCACTGCTCGCTGCTGCTTGTGCTTTCGCTTTTGCTGCGCTTGACATGCAGTTAGGTTGTTGTTTTGGGTTGCCGCAACTTTTGCCCGAAATGCTGGTCGAAAATTGTTTAAACAAATTGAAAAGCAAAAATAAAAGGTAGCCCGAGCAGCAGCCTGTGTCGGAGCAGCTACAAGTCTTCTTTTGCACAACTCTTGCGCTGTGCTCTTTGTTACGCTGGCTTATTGCCCGCTTGCTTTAACTTCCTTTCCTCTTTCCTCTCATTCGTCGTTCCATTTCTCGTTCTCTCAGTCAGTCAGTGGTCAATCGGTTTTTTTTCGGTGGTTGTTTCACATTTTAGGCTTTCTTTTGATTCTTAGCAACGCTTTTCTCCTCTCCTCGCTCCGTCTGCTTTTAGTGCTTATCCTTTGCTCAGGATGTGCGCGCAGCTGTCAACTACATAGAAAGCTGCAGCTCGGCATGAGACTACTCTCTCGATTGCAGTAGCTTGCTCAACAAACGCACTTATAAAAAACCATTCCACGCACTTACTCTCGCCCTCTCTCTCTCTCTCTGTCTCATTCCTTGTCTCTGCCTCTCTCTCTCGCACGCTGTCTTGCTCTCTCGGACAGCTGCTGTCGTCTGTCATCGAGCTTGAGGCGAAGCAACCCCCGAATATTATGCGTACAGTTTGAGCGCCATTGTGCTGCTGCTCAAGGTTTGACATGCATTTTGCCAGCTGTTTGTTTTGTTGTTTGTCATTTGTATATAGGCTCACGCACGCACGCGCGCCTTTTTCATTGTATTTCGGTTTGCTTGCAACGCCGGCGTTTTGCAACACTGCGCAATGTTAATTTTAAATCCTACAAACAACAATTAGCTACCGCCCCGCCCCCACACACCGCATTCCTTGGGAGATGGGGGGATGATTTAAGTGTGGTTTTTGTTTACATTTTTGTCTTTCAATGCATAATTAATTTGATTATCACAAGACACACACACACAAAAGGGGCGAGAAATGCAAGGTGTAGCAAGTAGCGAATGATGGGGGTGGAGGTGCTCTGAATGTGGTGGCAAACAGGTAGTTGCAAATATGATGGATTTTGATAAGACTTAAGGACAAAATCGGATATGGAATTAAATAAGAAGTGTAAAAACAATTATAAAAAAGTAGATAAAGAATCAAGGAATTTATATAAGCGACTTCTGATCAGCGCTATTATTCTTTTAGCAGTATCTACTAAATTAGTTTCGTATGCTGACAGACATACACCAAATCGTAGCTTAAACTGTAAGAATTTTGATTTGGAAAAACATTTTGTTTTTCAGTTAGTTTGAAGACGATCCTGAAAGATGCCACCAGGCAATCAAAATACAGAAAGAAAATAAATGAAAAAAGGAAATTCCATTGAAATTCCAAGATTGCGTTTTGATGACTAATCCTTTTGGTCCTTGTACAGTTACATACAAAAGAATAGCTCACTCACTGCTCGTGCTGTTTAAGCCTTGGCTTTAGTTTTGGCTAATAGTCCATGAAGAGTAGTGCCTATGATAATAATTGAAGCACAAGTGATAAGTCTGCTTGCGATTTTATGCGGCACGCTTTTTGCCAACTGTTGAAAGCCACAAAGAAGCCCAAAGGCTAGGCAGCAAGGTTAACAGAGCGAGCTCCCTTATGGCTCATGGCTAATAGCTGCCCTCCCCTCCGCCTCTAGCTGGCTCTAGATAACTTACATCTACACACTCACACACACATCCACAAACACACACATGCGTGTGTGTGCTTGTGCATGAATTTAATCTCGGCGCAAACAAAGTAGCAAGAATTCAATTTGTCACAGTGGTTGACAACGCAATACCTGAAGCTGAAGCTGAGGCTGTTGGGCTCCCAACGCAGTGCCGCACGTAAACCTGCCTGCAAGTTGGAAAATATTTGTATTTCGCCTGCTCTTTGTATGGGGTGTTGGGGTACGTCTACGCTTACGGTGCCACGGGTACGGCTACGTTGTACCGTGCAGTTACGGGTACTACAGAGAGCTGGAGTTGGAGTTGGAGTTGGTTGCTGTTCCTGGTTATGTACGTAAGGCCAAAATCCCTATGGGACTTGTTAATGCAAACAATGCGCATTTTATATTGAAAACGCGCGTAACGCGTATTGGATGAATTTGGTGCTTGGGTGGTTGGGTGCTTGGGTGGTTGGGTGGTTGTGTGATAGAGCTACCCATTGTGTGAATGTCGCATTCGGGGTGGTTTTTATAGGGCTCTGTTTGCTGTGAGTATCTGGGTGGAGGTGGGGGAGCGGGGTGGGGGGGTTGCTTGCCTAAAGCTCTGAACCACTTGCAACCACACGAACGTGGACAGCGTAAGCAGCGTTGCATTAATGCGAATTTCCGGGCTCTGGAGCGGAAGTCGATTTATGCATGTGCTGGGTACGTTTCTGGGGACAGTTGGTGACAACATTATGTTGCTCAGTTTGTTGTTGATGTCGCTGTTGCTATTGTTGCTGCTGCTGCTTCTGCTATTGCTCTTGTTGTCGTTGTTTGTCCTCATGTGGCAAAAGTTAAATAACCGGACTGCGCAATGCACTGTTGCCGGTGCAAAAAGAGTTTTGATTTGAGAAACAGATAAGCTCAACTCTTACTTTAAGCATATTTTGACTTGAGAAACAGATAAACTCAACTCTTGCTTTAAGCATATTTTGACTTGAGAAACAGGCGAATTCAACTGCAGACTGAAGGATATTTAGGCTTGACAAACGAAGCAAGCAAAAATTCAACAGCAGCTTTAAAGATGTGGAAAACAGTTGAGAAATTACATAGTTGCACTTGAGAGTTACACAAAATCGATATGCCAATTTGCACGCTCTGAGCATGGGGCATGGAAACCTGTTGTGAGTGTGGCATTATTGTCATGTTGTCATATAAATATCGCACGCGCTTAAATCCTTTAAACTGGCTTCTAATGAGGCGCCTCCTCCTCTCAAGGCAAACGTGGCTTGTGATGTCTGCCGTCGTCTGGCTGGCTAGCTGGATAGCTGCCTTTAATATCCTGCCTGTGCTCTCTGTGGCTAGAAGTTGGGGCTGTTGCTCTGTCAGTAGTTGTTTAATGACTTACCTTATCTTCAGCTTCCTCGGCGCGTTCTTCCGCTTCGATGACGCGTTGTTCGAGCTCCGTTAGCTGCAAGTACAACCAAATTGAAGGGCGTATAAGTAAATGTGTAACAGAACAAGAGAGACAGAGAGAGAGAGAGAGAGAGAGAGAGAGAGAGAGAAGGCTCAGATTTTCAAGTTAATGGCAGAAATGATGTGCAAATAATCGAGTAGCCAAGTTTATCAGCACAAGCCACATATATTTATACATATATTTTATGGTTCAAGTGACGTCCATTTATGAGTTTTTTTCTTGCGAATATTACAGTCTCAGATTAAAATTCAGTTATAATTAAAGTTAAAGTTAAAGTTACCCAATGACTAACAGTAAATTTTGGAAATTAATTATTGTTTGTTTGCGGCACAGAACCAATTTGAATTTGTGTTTCGCTCAAAGTTAAGTTGGCAAATTATTAAATTATTTATATTTTGCATAGTCAACAATTTGTGATCAAATTGTTAAGATATGCATTCGGTAACAGTCAAAAGTTTGAAATTATTTCATATTTGACTGTTGGTGAATGATATTTCACAAGGATAGAAACTTTGCAATTCTATCTGCTGGTCGTCTATCCATTAATGATTGTTTCACCAATACGAAAATGATCAAACTTATTGTTGATAAACAAAATAAGAACATTAATAACTATTGCCAGCGACTGATTTTTCGTATAAGCGATTTGAATGAGTTTTGCACACGGAATGCAATGACTCAACACTTACGACCATCAAATTAAAGATTTTTGGATTGCAATCATGGGAAACTGTAAACATTCGAATCTTACAGAACTTGCAAATGTTTGGTTTGAGAAATTTCTGTCTAACTTGGAGAAGCTTTTGCATGCGTTAAGCTTAACTCCAAAGCACACCGCGCAGCGGAGACACACACCAAATGCGTTAAGAAATTCCCCGTATTTGGTGTGTGGTAAGATTTGAAAAAGCTTTGACCACAGCAAGTGTGTTGAGTTGCGTTCGACACGTGACAGGTGGCGCCACTTGTGCTTATGCAGCATCCACATCACTCACTCACTCATTCACTCATTCACACACTCGGTCAGAATGAATCAATCAATCATAGGAAACGATGACAAACGATTTGCGGTTAGTAAGGATAATACGCCAGCTAATACAGCATGTGCTGCTTGGCAACTCAAACTTTATATTTCGGACGAGGGCGCCACAATGTCTACTGAAATTGGCAACACACAAACAAGACTACACTTCATTATATATTATATAACACTGGCCATTTCGTGTTCCTTTTTTTTGTTTTCTTGTTATTTGGTTTTGGCTGTCATACCTTGCTGCACGCCATTGCCACAACTTGAGGCAGCCACAAAGACAAAGTGATTGGGGGAGGCGGAGAGGCACTTGTCAAAACAGGTCGAGGAGATTAGTTTGCTTGGGGTCAGGTGTGGTGGCTTTGACTAGGCGGAAATGCTAATCTCGCACTTTTAACTGCTCAATGGTTTGCCATTAACACAAGCCCATATCGGATATAACGGATATAAAGGATATGAAGGATATATTGGAGGCAGGCAACCACCTCGCACCACTTTGTGGGTGTGTTATGCGATGGAGCACCCTTGCAACCCCATCAATTAATCACAAGAGTGGCCCGCGAGGCGAAGAACCATCGATATTCAAGTTAAAGACTTGACTCCGCATTAAGTATTCAATTCAGCACCACCCAACCACCCAACTCAACCACCCAACTCAACCACCGTGTTGTGAGAGGAGGCAGCCCACGATTTGAATGCTTTGAGTGCATTAATTTGCGCTTTTTATGCCATTTAAGTGGCCATTCAGAGCGTGAGCGAGCTTTGATTGATGGCTGCCAGAAATATGAACGCCGATGAACATAAACATTAGCATACAGCAAATGGTAGAGAGAGAAAGAGAGATACCGAGAGAGAGAGAGAGAGAGAGAGAGAATGAGAGAGAGCGAGAGAGAGAGTGAGGGGGTGCTAAAAAGGGGATGGGTGTGACTTGAGTTGGGTTCAAGGGCTGCTTGAGAAACGTTATCGTCTCCATTAAAATGATGGCCAAGTGCGAATTTAATGGCTGTTAAAGCCAACTAATGTCCACAAGCCGCCAATGATGATAATCATCATATTAATGGCAAGCAGATAATGATGCATTGTGATACAAGCAACACAAGCAACGCTCAGCTCAGGTTTCAACTACCCGAAGGCGACTGAAATGATGTCAATATGATGCATGCCTCATAAATATTGAAGTCAATTAATATTGATATTGAGATTTAGCTGCTCCTAATTTCGAATTCTTTTGGGCAAACTGACTAACCAAATATTTTAAAAACCAAATTTTTTTTGCAAAGGCATTTTCATTTTAATGATGGTTTTTGTAGTTACTTTTGGGTAGTTTGCAATGCATTGAAGAAGGAGTCTCCAGCCCGGGGGTTATTGCCATTTTCCAGGGTGCGAACCAGTTGCAGCAGATAACTTGGCTTAGACTCCTTCCACACATGACGGGAGGCCATCAAGAAAATGGACAATTGCGTCAGGCACGAGCATATGCAAAACAGCTGTCAATTATCGTCAATCATTGTCAATCATCTACTGTGTTTGGCCAGCCAGCCATGATATCGGCCATATCAAGCTGTTGCACTGTTTAGAGCTGCAAGCCAGTTGAGTGATGTGCGGAAAACTTAGCCAGCTTTAACTGCACTCAAGCAGTCGTGGAGGAGGAAATCTCAAAATAGTCGATCACAAGTCAGAAGCAGACCATTTGCATTTCCGCTCACAGCCGGTCGCATTTGGTGGCACTGAGCAATCTGAGTGCTAGATCAATACCACTGCGTCGCCCCTGCGGTCCCGTAATGTTGCTAATTGCAATGGTCCAACTAATTAGGCAGTTGCACTTCCCTTAGAGAAGTGGAGCGATCTGATGTTCGGATTCTGAACGACAATGCTGCTCAACAGAAGAGCTCCGATTTGAACGAACTATAAGGGATACATAGAAGGTATATGGAAGATATGGAAAAGGTTACATTAAGCTATTAAAGAGAACCCTAATAAAGCTAAACAATTGCTCCAACTGCCAAAATACTGTTAAGCTGGTGGGGATGGGGTGGGGCTTGGTTGTGGGGGAGCGTGAAAAGTTGTAGCTGCCATAAAGCTAATGGATTAGGCCAAAAAGTGCGAGCTGGTCGAAAGTTATGCGAGACTTGCGTGCGTGTAGGTAGCAGCGGCTGGGAGTAGCAGGGAGTAGCAGGGAGTAGCAGGAGCAGCGGAAGCATGGAATCAACTGTACACTGAAAAACTATTTAGCGGATTCGCAATCTGCAAAGTTTGGATATGTACTAAGGACAGAAAAAGAACGGTTATCTTAGGCAAGCCGAAGAGTTAATCGTTGCATGCCGCAGTTAACCTGCTGAAACCTTAAGTTATATACAAACAAATTTGAATGAATATTCCACATTTGTGTAGTTAGACTGCATTGGATACATGGAGGGTGACATGTATCATGTATAGATATCAAAATAACACAACTTACAACTCATCTTTCGACCGTTTTCTTCTATGGCAGCTATGTTATGATACGGAATGGCTTCGACCTATTTGGAGCCCCTCAAGTTGTTCGGAAAATCGGTGTGAGAAATTTATGCGTACATGGCTTTATCGACTCGACAAGTGATGCTGACCAAGAACATATATACTTTATTGCGCCGGAGACGTCAATCAATATTATTATTATTGTGATTTTTTTTAAACTAAAACTAAACTAAATTAAATAGGAATTTAAAACGATGTCGTCAGAAATAAAATTCAAATATCAATCACAAAAAAAGAGTCTTCTGTTTCAGTCTTAAGACATGTACTCGAGTATAGGCTTAAATGTAAATTCCGAATAGAATGCTAAAGCCCTCCGATATATCAATATCAGTAAAACAGATTTAAAGGGATTTCAGATTTATAGTCGAAACTTTGAGACTTGAGCTTGAAGTTTTATTTAAGTGTAGGCGCTTGAGAGCAATACAAGTAGGGGAAGCAGGGGCAGCTGTCAAGGTGTGTCCTGACCACAAACATATACACACACACACACACAAAGAGAGACGGAGAGAGAGAGAGAAATTGTTGCCTGGAGCTGTTTAGTTATAGGCGCGCTACTGCCAATTGGCAAGTTAATTAGAACTTTTGACCACGGCAAAAGCACAACAAAAACAGCGTCAACGATGTTGGCTCTAAGCAGCTACATTTCGACTTAATTGCATGGTTGTTGTACAACTGCTGCTGTTGTTGTTCCTGTTGTTCATAACTTGGCCTGCGTTGGAGCTTACAGTTAACAGCCGAATGGCAATCACAAATCTCATTTGCCAGCTCCGATTGCAATTTGGTAACAAACAAATGACCTCAAACGGAGGACAGAGAGGCAATCAGACAGACCGACAAACAGGCAGACAGCTCGTTTCGCTTGATGCAGGAAATTGTACAGTCTGTGTGGCAAGTCAGACACGTGAGCATGTGTGTAACCATCAGTTGGCCCAATAGAGATTGCCCTTACAGCCTTTTCTTGGTTAGTGTTTTGTGCCACTTTCACTTCAGGCCGACAAAGATACACATTTCAGTATGGATCGGTTATGGCTATGTAACTTGTGATATATAATATTTCATCCGAGAAACGGGAAAAAGATCCTTAATGCAATCAGTTGCTAAAGCAAATAATCGGCGAGTATTTATCGAATAAAACATACCATAGAAGATCTCCAGAAGCTAATCGATACTATGATCGATAATCGATAATCGATATCCGTCTGAATTGATGCGAATGTCGACATCATTTACATAAACTAAGCATAATAAAAAGTATTAAAAAATATTAAAGAGTTGGCAACCTATTTCAAAAGTGAACAGAGTACAACGCAGTCGGTTACGTTCGTCTGCAAAGCTCTCCCATTCTATGCTAAATTTGAAATTTGAATTTGAATCTTTTTGGAAAACTATAGAAAAAATACGAATATCTTTGGTTGAAAGCAAATACGATTACTATTTGATTATTGAATACGCACTGGAAATTGTTTCAGTTATTGCAAATTTTGTGTGTGTGTGAATTGGAGCTGGCACAACATGATGATAACAATAGAAAATCCGATACGCGGCTGAGCTGTGTATGTGTGTGTGTACGTGTGTGTGTGTGGGAGGGGGTTGCGTATGACATACGGATTAATTTGTCGTGATATTAAATTTCGATCCATTTCATTTATGTTTATTTATACACATAATTATACATTTGTTGCTTTCCACCCGTATTTACTTTGCATCCATTTTTTATTAGCTGCCTCCTGCTCAGGTTCTGTGCATTTGTTTTAATTGCGATAAAGTTAATTAAAAATTGTTGTAATTGCATTTTTGTGGCACCTTTGTTGCACTTGGTCTCTGATTAATTTATTGCTCATTTGCATGCTGTCAATAAAACATTTTATTTTCTAAATGAGCACCTTAATTGAAGTGAACATACATATACATAAATATACATATATAGTTTAATCGCATTCACTAAATTATCAGCTCGGGCAGTCGCGGATCATCATAGCCCGAGTCATCATCCACGTTCACGTCCACATCCGCGTCTACATCCGCGTCTACATCCGCGTCCACGTTCGCTTCGTCAGCAATTTCCATCTCCAGTTCCACGTGCACCTCCAGATTCTGCACCGACTCATAATCTGGCCCCACAGTTTCGGGCAAATTGAACATAGTAGCAGCATCCAATGTGGGCGGGGCAGTGGCGCTGTCTGTGGCAAGAGACTCTGGCACTGTTGCTTTTGGACTGGAAATCGTGATCGCCGGTGGATATACGATTGATTTCCTGCACGAGAACAAATCCCGTAGAAGAGACATCAACATTCGGAAACCCATGGCTGCTCCGCACCCACTGATAAACTACAATTTGGCTCAGTTGCTTTTTGCTTTTTTATGTGAGCCACATCACAGCACAGCACAGCACAACAGAAGCCTTTGTTTATACGATTGCGTTGTTGTTGCTGTTATTGTTCCTATTGCAGCTGGAATTCGATTGGCACCAAGTGGCACAGCGTGAGTGTCAGCTGCTTTCCAAACAATTGCTTGCTAGTCACACAAATTAAATTCACTACCTTCTAATACCCTGAACCAATTCAAAATTGGCCAACGAGTTGTGCAGAAGGTTGTAAAAGGCAGCATTAAGTATAACTATCACTCATCACAAGCGACTCGATTTAGATGCACACGCGAATCACAGAGTTCTCATACTAAGCACTTCAAATTTGGAATATAAGTTCTCGTATACCCCGCGCTAATTGAGTTCTGTTTCCATTTTATCGATAACTGTCCCCGTTTTCCGAATATCGATATCTATCGATTTCCGAGAGCAAAAAAGGGCAAAATCGTACAAGTGTTTACTGCTGAGTCCCGATATAGACGATATTGCGATATGTAGGAGTTGATTTTACTTGTACCTGTGCAGAGTATAAGAAATTGTAGCACTTCGACACTTGCCTACATATGAGTGTACACAGCTCTTAAAGGGAAATTTGTCAATAAAATGATATTATTTGAAACAGCTGGACATCCCTTAATTGGAGGCGAGACAGACAGACAGATGACAAAATAAATGTATAAAGTGAACAATCCGATGAACGTGCAACGCGCCGTTTGAGAATTACATTTTCCCTGTTTCCACATCCCTCTTCACCCATCAGTCCACACCTTTCCTTAGACAAATTCGCATTGCCTGCCCCTATAAGCCATTAATACTATGTTGAAACGAAAGCACCTACTGTGAATGTGACTGGCAAGGAGAAGGGCGAGGGGGTGTATATATGTATATATAAGTATATATAAGTGCATTATGCAAATGTGTTAGCCATTCAATTTGATGGGCGGGCGTATAAATGTAATTATATAATGCACTTTATGCACCATAACCATTACATGTGCAGCAGAGTATGTGTGTGCGTGTGTGTGTCCACATACAATTACATATAAATTATTTGCATAAGTATTTGCATAAATATTTCTTTGCTGTTCATAATAACAAGCGACTCGACTAAGCTACATTTAATTTTCATTAATTGTTAAATTTGTTGAACCATGTATGACAACAGACAGCCAACCCATTGATCCAACCCCAGGCCAAGCCCTAGTTCCAGAGTTTTCTGTACTACAAAAGCTTTGGCTAATTAACATGTACATATATCCATAACTATAGTCAGACAGAATATTCGAATTGAAACTAATTAGCTTCGATTCAAATCATTTGTTATCTAGACTAATTTGACAAACATTTCGTTTCTATTTTTCATTTCTCATTTCTCATTTCGCATCTCGTTTTTTAAATCTATCTGCAAAAGCATTAACTTGTATGTTTCTTAACTGATATTTAAACGTTAAGTCTATAGTTCGAACAGAGTCTAAGATCCGCGTGTTCATACATAAGGATCGGATATGCTTCCTTCTAGTGTAATCGATTTGGTATCCGTTTTCAAAGGCTTTGAGATTTTGCGTTTGCTGCCAAAATTCGATTCGGTTTAATTTCTTAGCTTAAAGCATACTAACGTACTTAGTGCATGTGTATGTGTATGTGGTTGTGGAATATAGGCAAGTATTTAACAACTGCGACGAAGGCCAGTGGCATTTCATGTTGCCAACTTGTGGTTATTATTATTATTACTTTCTTTTTGTGTGGCGCAGCGTAAACCAGGCCAGACGATGCATTGCAATTGGTGTCAGCTGCACGGAGGACAACACACACACACACATTCAACTTACACACACACACACACGCAAACGCAAACGCACAACATAGCGACAACCAACATTATTTATGTTTAGTGTTTTTTTTGGCATACTTACTCGCGGTATTCCCCACAAAGTTGTGCATGCGTGTGTGTGTGTGTGTGTGTGTGTGTGTGTGAAGTGTTGTTAGCTTTGGGTCAAGTGCGGTACGAATAGCAAAAACTGCTGGCCAACACGATAAAAAAGGGGTTAAGGTGCCTCATTAGGTGCGCTACAGATGCATTAGCGTTAGCTCATTATGCAACTGTGCCGCGTCTTCCAGGTGCAACTTGTGAACTAATTGAGATGCAGCTGCAAGGAGAACCTTGATTAATAGCAGCGCATAAAACGCCGAAGGCGACCTTTTCAAGTTGCTGCCACAGAAACCTGACACAAATTGGTTTGAGGCGACGTCCTTCAGCGTTGCGACTATCAACTGGCAGCAGACGTCTTGCACGAGGCTGCCCCAACCAACCCAAACCACCAATGATTGGAGGTAAGCTACGCAACATTTGCAGCTGCTTTCAATCATGACGCACAGGACTCAGGTTAAAGATTAACAACGACACACAGACAACGAACAGCAGCCGATAGCAGACGACAGCCGGGGGGCGTGGCAAGTTAACAACAGCGTCGGTTTTAGGTTAGTCAAAAAGCTGGCACGCCCACTCTTATACCAGTCAGAGGTGCTGAAGGGGATGTATGTATGTTGTATGTGTGTACCAATGCACTCAATCGAAGATATCTGGATTCTTTATTAAACCTACACACTCGTATGTCTGTTCATAGTAATGACACCAATGTGAGATACTAAATATCAGTTCTAAAATTAAGGGGGTTACTGCTCTCGGGAAATGATACATATCGATATTCGCAATATTTGGGCAGTTATCAATCAAATGAAATAAGTTTGATCTATGCGAGAACTTGTTTTCCAAATTTGAAGTGTCTATTCGTATAATGTTATAATCCATGAGATCCGCGTCTTCATACAGGTGGACACACTGACGGTTAGATCAAATCATTCGTTGATATTGATCAGGAATATATATACTTAGTAGTGTTGAAGATGCTACCTTCTGCATTTTGCTTGTGCTCAAAATCATTAAACCATTCAGTTCTTATATATAAATTGAGATACCGAGCCCCGGCTCGAGGAAATTCGTAGAAACTTGGTCAAACATTATACTATCAGAAAAGAAACTTCACTGATAATTGAGAACTACCCTCCAATTATTGAAGCCTAAGAAATACTTTTTAGTAGTGCCCATTTTGGCTGCTTCTTATATAGCAAACACAAAAAAAAGTACTGAAATTTACTTAAAATAAAGAAACTCAAAGCTAGTGCGTAGCCGAGTTTGCCAGGTGCAAGTCTGAACTTATAAGACATGAATTACAAAATAAGTTAACTTGAAGCATTTATATATATGTATATAGACAGGCTAGAGAAAATCTCTCAGAGACTTTTGTAGAACACAGCTGGAGCAAAAAAGCAAATAAATTAAAGTGAATTTTATTCCAACAAAGTTTCAAGTGCTGTTCAACAAAATTTGAAACTTGAAAACCTGAGCTGGCATTTGTGCCCTCTGTAACATTATATTGAGCAAAATGTTGTTATTTATATTTTCAGAATTTTGTTCATTTAAAGACAAAGAATACAGAAGAGAAAATCGTAAATAAATGAATGACAGAATGAATAACTGAATGAAATAGCAGTCAGTCTATTAGCAGCTGATAGCTGATGGCGATGTGAAGCACTTGCGGCGAAGAGAGTGTTAGAAGTAGATGGCAAGAATAGCAATTAAAGAATACTTTTAGGCTTAGAAGCGTCATGCAAAGCACGAGGCAAAAATAGCAGACAGTGACAGAGCGGGAGGTAGAGAGTGTGTGTGTGAGAGAGAGAGAGAGAGAGAGAGGGAGAGGGAGAGCGCAGCACAACAGCTGAATGAAAAGACGCGCATGTAATAATCACAGCCAAGTGCTGCATATTTATAGGCGCAATCAAGTTAATTGCGCAACGCGAACAGACAGGGAGATGAAGCGAAACGGACACGCAGATAACTGGCATAACAGACAATAGTATGTGTGTATGTGTTAGAGTGTGTGCGTGCGAGAGAGAGGGAGTTAGCGGCCGAGACCCATAACAATAGCAAGGCAGCGACTGCTAATGGACTGCGACTTAGCAAAGGGAATCAAAGTGTGTAAAGATGCTATTGAAATGTTGTGCAAATATACGTATATATTGCTGGATGTATATTGTATGCATATGTACATGTAAATGTAGTAAACAGTTTTATTAAACATTAGTCTACATATTGTAGCAGTCAAAACTAAATTATCTTTCTAAACACGTCTGCTCACTTCACTTTATTCACAACGATTCCTTTTTGTTAGTGAACACACAATTGATATCGATCGACATCGATATTAATGTTAAATACATAGTTGCATGTTAGATTACAGATGTTACAGTCTTAGAGCTACATCTCTACATCTCTAAAATATACAGTGGCTCACAGCTCAATGCGACCAGTGTCAAGTAAATAATGCATTTGCCTGCCATAATTATTATTATTATTATGATTGGGGAAAAAGTTAGCACTGCGACCTGTAAGGTCTATTGTGCCCCCTTACTGAGCCTACAGCTCTTCCATCAATCCCAACTCCTGCACGAATGCCAGTATTTTTGTTGGGTTGAGGGTTACTATGTCCTTGGGCTCCATGATATGCTGCCCTAGGATGCTGCATCTTTTCCTGGTTAAGGCGACACATTCCTCCTCGTATCCGCAAAACCTGCATACATCGCTACTATAAATACCTAATTTGGTTAGGTGACTTCTCAGTCTACAGTGTCCTGTTAATAGACCTGTGAGAATTCTGAGTCTGTTCTTCCCCATGGATATTATTTGCTTAAATCGCTTTTGATTAAAGCCACCTAGGAGACTCCTGGCTTGTCGGAGTCCTGGTGTCTCTGCCCAGCTCCGTTCCCGCATCTGTCTTTCTTCATCCCTGATTTGTAGTCGAATTGTGTGTCTTCCTACACCACAATACGGTTCAGGGCCTATCATGGGTCCCTCTGCCCCCATTCTTGCTTGTTTGTGACCCGGAGCCCATCTTAGGGTGAGCCTATTTTGTTTTCCGAGCTGGTCAAGCTTGGATCTTACTTCGTGGACTACTTTTGATGTTATTTTCGTCCCATTTAAAGCATTTATGGCTGCTTGGCTATCGGAGAGGATAGATATATCCGCGTTCCGATAGTGTCGTTTCAGGGTAAAGTCCGCACATCTCCCTATCGCACACACCTGCCATAAACTAATTGTACATTATTTTTCAAAAATTCCAAGGACCGATCGTAGGCACATACATATATTAACAACCAAAATATATGACCCCAATAAACTGGCGTTTCCCCACCTCCTAGGTAGGGTTATGTGAAAAAGTAGTGGGTGCCATGAAACCCGGATTTTGTAAGTTGAGTTGAATATTTTCGGTATAAATAGACCAATCCATTTGTCGTTTCCATATCCATTAAAATAATAAATAATTTCATATGAATATGAAAGGAATTAAATCGAATAATTTGTTAACAAACCTGAAATCGTGTATGTGAAATATTCGGCTCACAAGCCAAATTGAAGATGTGACCAAGTTTACCGAACCAACGAATTTTGTCTAATGGTTTTCAGCATTTAAACCCAGTGAATTTAAGAAATATCATCTTATAATTCCAGAGTACATCTTTCTTTTATATATTTTCTATTATTAAGAAAAATAGAGAAAAATGCTTTTCCAAACCTTAGACATTTTTTTTCGGATATTTAAAAATTATTTCTTAAAACTGTAAAAATGGTTGGTGTTCAGTGAGATTTCTATTTTATGGAGGTTTTCTAAAGTGGGGCGATCCGAGTGGTCTACCCTAGACGAAACACTTTCCCAGAAGGCATTTCTACGATTACAATAACCAAAAAAGCAGCCTTTGTCGCCTAGTTGACAACTTCAGGATCACGTCGGGGTCACCAAAATGTTTGTGTAAAGGGAAGTATTCAGCACATAAACTGACTAAAAGGCGTCGCAACTAGCACTTGTAACTAGTTGGACTACGGAGAGTGAGGTCCTTCGTTGCGCACAGTAAGTGCAAAGGTAGAAATGAATGAAGACGTCTGAGTATACTGAGGCTCTGAAGAACACTGACTTTATTTAATAAAAATGCGTGGCTTGTATACAGAATTCTTAGACGATAATGTTCAAGTGTGAAAATGAGAGATGCTGACAGCTCAAAATTAGGCACTTGACGCTGGCTTGAATGGGTCAAGCTATTTTTAGAGAGGTTAGAGGAGATGTCGATGGAGTGAGACTGCGATCGCCTTACAAAGGGCTGCGCTATGCGGTCGCCTTATAAGTGGCTGCATAATATTTTCCATGTAAGCATTTTATATTTATATGAATCTAAACATGTATATTAAATGGCTTTTATTTAAGTCGAACTTTCTGATTCTTTATAATGTCACTCATGCACTGTTAGATTTGATTATTTATATTATATTAACCAATAGCTAACAGCTGTAGTAGGGAAATTCAAGATCTCAGCCTGCCCCACAGAGATTTCGTACAGCACTTCTGTTGCTCACCAGGACAAGCGGTCTCATTGATTCCCCAAGGATTGCCCCTAGTACTCCTGTGTGTCAGGATTCGCGCGTCACACTCCCTGTCCAATCACAGGCCAAGCCTCACTTGCTTCGATTGGATCTGATCGGATGTCTCCACAATTCGAGCGTGCCAAGGATATACGCCTCTCACCCGATTTCATGTCCTGCGTGATCCTTGTATCCTGATAGCGTCGAGTCCTTCGACGAACTTGACTCGGTTCGATCGACCCGCTTCCTAAATTCGCAAAGACCGACTTTAGATTTCGCACAGACTGACTCCGTCTTGTGCTTTTGCCGGGACCGTACAACGGAGGCGTGACTTTTTTGTGGCTTGATCTTTTTGAAAATTTTCCATTGATATTTGCTGCCGTCAGTGTGAGTACAAACGGAAATATCACACACGCAATACTGCTCACACACTAACGGCACATGTCCCGATGGACAAGTGTGTCAGACACGCGCAAATGGCTGACAACCAGCGTTAGAAAGAGAGAGGGCGAAAGAGAGCGAATTCATCGCAAATGTATATACAGTGAGCCACTGCTTATTCCGATCAGTGTCAAAGAAAAAAAGTAATTGCCTGCCATAAACTAATCATTCATTATTTTTCAAAAATTCCAATGAGCGATGGTAGGTACAGGTATTAACCATCTAAATTAATATATGACCCCAATACACTGGGGTTTCCCCACCTGCTAGGTAGGATTATGTAAAAAAGTAGCCTATTTTCTTTGACTCTGTGCCTAATAAGCTGTCGGTCACTGTATGTATATGCATACCTATCGGTCATGGTGCCTCACACAAGTTTATTCTTCTTGAACAATTTTTTTTTACTGCTAATTGTTACAGGCCAGTTGTAATATCGGTAACAGGTTACCTGTACATAACATTGATATCGATATCGATCGATATTGGTCGATATTAATTGTGTGATCACCAACTAAAAGAAGAAGAGATCAACCGTGAATAAAGTTGTGAAAGAAATATATTTTAGTTTTGACTGCTACATTTTGAAGTTAATTGTCGTCCTTCTGTTATGTTGGGTTTTATTTTGGAATTTCAAGTGCCACACGCGATTGCCATGCCACTTGCAGCTATGTTTTGATTCGACTGCAAGTGGCATTGAGTAAGTCGCTCTTGAACGTGCCCCCAGCCGGGAATTATAATTCAAGGCGCCGCCAAAGTCGAACGCTAAAAATAAAATGGCAAAATAGAATAAACAAGGTTTTGACTTCATTCCCGATTGGCTCCGCTTGGGATGGTTGGGTTGCCAGTGGGTTGCCTTATGCTTCAACGCAGCTTATTATAAAATTAGCTAGTGAATTAATGAGTATGAGAATGAGAATGAGACGATGGTAGACCAAAGCAAAGCTTTTCATAATCCGCGGCGTTATAGTTTTTTTTTTTGCAGCAGCAGACTTTTGTTATGCCCCATGCCATTTGGTGCATGGCCCGCAACGGCATTCATTCTTAGACTCAGCTGCGGCGCTCTGCGGCGAATTTCACTTATCCCTGTCGGTTCATTTACTACGGCATCGTTGTTGCACACAGCTTCATTTTCATTTTGCTGTTATTTTCTTTTGACGTGTTAAGCCCGTGCCTTGTATTTCATTTTTCAGTTTTATGCATGAGACGACGCCTAGTTCATGCCCATTCTGCAAAACTCAATCTCATTTTTTTTGTGGATATTCTTTTTTTCTGTACTCCTATTTTGCCGTCCATTTGCGCTGTGAATTGTTTGCATAAGATAGAGCCGCGCCTCTGCCCATGCTTCTGCCACTGCCCCGACCCAAATTCTAATTTTAGTTTCAGCTCCAGTTTCAGCGTCAAACCACCTCCCCCCAAGTCATTTGTTGGCTAGGGCCAGGACTTAACATTTGGCGCGGCTTATTTGTGCGGCTAGATTAAGTTTCAAATTGATGGCCATTTTTGGAGTCCTAAGCCAAGAGTAAGAGACAGACAGACAGAGAGAGAGAGAGAGAGATACCAAGAGAGATACCAAGAGAGATAGACATGGACAGTAAGACGGGTAAAGTGCGGGCATTGTATAATTTCTGGCTCATTGTTGTAAGCTCCTTGATGACCATACTTCAATTTATTCATTTTTCAGCGGCGTTCAGTTCACATCTTCAATTATATTGCTGCAACTAATCAGATATAGTATTACTCAAAAAGAACAAAACACATGCAAAGTTTCATATTTTAAATAATATAGTTTGAAGGCATTTGAAGAACTTTGAATTTTGTCCTATTGACTTTACGAAAGTCGACAACAGTGAGTTTAATTACTTTTATTCAAGTTTGCTGCTTTGTTAATGTTATGTAAGATACAATTCTTGCACATTTCAATGAAAATTTAGAAAAACTTTAATTTTAGAAAATCGGTTTCTGGTTTTTAGAAATAATTTCTAAGGCATTAAAAAACAATTAAGACTCTATTGTCAGTAGATTGTGAAGAAGCATCTTTGGGACTTCAAAATAAGTATCTACAATGCAACGGGGAAATTGCGATGGGAAATGCCATGTCGCGGAAACAATGGAAATGGCATACAACATTTTCAGTTGATAGCTTTGCCACGCCCACGAACAGTGGATTGACTTCCCTTGCTGTAGCACCAGCTATGTTTGCAGTTGCTGTTGTTTCTGATGTTGCTATTGCTATTGCAGCTAGTGCTGGCACTTTTAGCAGAGACTTCCGGTAAGCGTTTCCGGGATCTTGGCTGTTCAAGGTTCGAGCAATTTATGCATCGCTTGTGTTGTGTCGGACCACTCGACTATCCAACTAACGCTTAAGTGCCACGCAATTGTTAAATACCAAGCACATTGATGCCGCAGAAACTGTCACAGAGACGCCTCATTGGGTTCACCTGCGCAAGAGAGCGCACAAAACATGACTTAGGATATTTGTCTCTCTCTCTCTCTCTCTGTGTGTGTGTGTGGGTATGGGCTGAAAAACTTTCGCATAAAATTTCCATATCAGCAATTTTATTTGCAACAATTTGGCAACACTTATGTGCGGGGTAACAAATGCCCCTCTCCCGCGTGCCATAGTGACGTATCAATTTCCACTTGATTGCATTTAAAATTAAGGCGGAGAGCAAAAGCTGCAGAGAGTGGCAAAAGTTTTTTGCGCAAATTAAGTTTTGGGTACATATTCCCCCCTCTCACCCTCCACCTGCTACCCAACCCCCAGTTGCCACACACCATTCAACTGGCTGTCCTCTACACATAGCCATTCATCGCCGCAACAAATACAATTTTTGCGGCAAACGAAAACCCAAAATAAAGTTTAAAATTTTACGTTTTGCGCGCGTTTTTGTTTAAGTTTGCGTATGTGTGTGTGTGTGTGTGTGTGTGTGTGTGTGTGTGTGTGTGTGTGTGTGTTGAGTGCGACACTGACTGCAAAAACTTTGCGCCCTAGCCAACTTTAGCGAGGGCAAAAGTTTACAATTTTTATTTTATTTTATTTCCCTTTTTTTTTTTTGGTTTCTTTCGCTCGCTCGCTTGCGTCCAAGTTTAAAGGTTAATGATACCGCAAAGTAACACCAAATAAGTTAAGGACCAAAGCAACTTGCAAAGAAAGACGAAGGAAAAACGATTCTGATTGGATTTGGTACGTGCAACGTGCCACAAACAGACAGACCTAACTTTTCTCACACATGACTACGTTGTGTATATGCAACGGCAACGGCAACGGCAACGGCCACGGCAACGGCAAATCAGAGCAATTGCTATTGGAAAAGGAGCAAAATACATTTGAGTACATTCACAAAACCAAATTAAAAGCTGGCCGAAACGTCCATTGATTTTTCTCAAATTAATAAATAAAACTTGAAAGTACCAATACACACTGAAAAAAATCACTTAGAATATTAGAAAATAAATTATTATTATTAATAATTATTATTATTATAATTAATATATGCACCAAAATGTTTTCAAATTCTAATATTTTAGTTTTCCATTTTTCAGAAATATATGCCGTAATAACAGAAAATATTTTTAAAAAGTTGAAATGCAAATCATGCTTTTGGGACAAAACATTCCTGAAATTTAGAAAATAGTTACGAAATCTTCCTTTCCAACTGCGTAGCTCAGTGAAAAGTCAGAATTTGTAAGCTACTCAGAGAATGACATAACCTTAGAAACATAAATATAAATCTAAAAATATACTTTCTGAATAATACCCTCACCCTATGTACCATATACATGGTATAATTAAAAAGATTTCACATTAGAAATGTGTCAATTGAAAACACAACAACATATTGAATAATTATGCATATATACAATTGCGGACACCATAGAATTGAAGCCCAAATTCATTTCAGAAACGAACCTCAGCTCCTCCATTGACTGAATGGATCTCGAGCTGCTGCAGTTGCACGCTACGCGATAAGCGGTGCATGCTACTGCTCCACCATCAACAACTTCACCTATTTCTCTAACGCAACTACCAAACTGTTGAAATGAACCAGGCTCGTCTCTTAGCATTAGCATTGACAAGCTAAGTAATAATGCAATCTCCGTTTTGAACAGGTAACAGTTGTTTTTAGGCCAGCCGAAACTGATTTGTCCTTGCGCAATGGTTGCTGCTTAGCACTTACATATGTACATACATACATATGTACATGTACATATATGTATACAGTTGTGGTCAAAATAATTGTAGTGCTGCTTCATACAATGCAAATGCTAAATATTTCTTAATAGCTTCTTTCATAATCCCTTCAGTGTCTGTTCTTCTTCTTCTGTTTTGTGCTGTTTTGGCACATTTTGGCAATTCGGCCACGGTCAAAATAATAGTCCTGGTGAAAGTAGCCGAAATATTCAAAACTGAACGAGTTTATTAAGAGCTTTCGGAGTTAAATAATGCATTAATATCTTATTTGCTTATTTAAAAGCATTTCAGAAAAATATGATTCATTTTGTGGCGGTAAAGTGGGGCGAGGCAAGTAATGCACTGCTGAAAATCGAAACCTCTTAAAAATCTTCGGAATTAATAAAAATTGTATTCTGCCAAACAACAAATGGTTGGATTGTAGTAGATAGTAGAAGTTCAAGAATAAAACCCATACTAACGGAAAAAACATGATGTAAAAAGTTGAAAGTCTAAAAAGGAGCATTGGCACATTATCTGCTTCTATATACATACATGTGATCCGCCATTAAACGCGGCTCATTGTCTATAGTGATTTGGTCGACTTTCCCTTCACGCTGTCGCACCAATATTTTATAAAACACATCTCGGATCGGATGGTATATGTGAAATGAATAGATGAAATTATGGTGCCACACGTTACTGCTGAGATGCCATTGATTTGGACATTCCAACTGGACACCGCCTCCAAGTACACCATTAAAGTCTCTACAGAATCGTCAAGACTAATATAAGCAAGGGGATGGGATGGCCGTCACAGTCTCCGATATGAAGATTGTTTCTAACGTTAATCCATCTCTTAATATTTACTTATTTTCAGTATTCATTGCTTGTATTCAGATAAAATTTTGATCATTTTAAACTATATTTTAACTACTCTAAATTTGTGTAGTTAATAAAAAGTTGTGAATCACAACCGCTTTGTCTGCAAATTGAACTATCGCAATTGTTTATAATATAATATTTGAAAGAACATAATATTTATTTTTTGAGGACTAGCAAAGTTAAGGTGATCGGGAAATGAATATGAAATATATATGTATGTATGGAAACATCTCAGTTAACATTTGATGCAAGAGCTCTTTATTATCGTGTAAGTTAAGTCATTAAAGTCACGAACACGAAGTACTTCTCAGCAGGCAGACAGCCGTCAACAGCAGTTAGCACTTACAGTTGCTATTTTCCACATGCCACATGCCACTTGCCATATGCTGGGGTATCTTAAGGTGGGATCCAATGTGTTTGAGATGGAGCACTGTTTGCTTAGTGAACATTTAATTATTGTTTACATTTGTACTTTGGTTTATTTTGCAGCAGTTGTGTTGTCTTTCCTTTGCTGCCGCCACGCCCCCACGCCTCTACGTTCCCTAATGCAGAGGAAGCTCGTGTTTTTTTTAATAAGACTCCAACACATAAACAACACACACACACACACACACAAACACACACACACTAAAGCTGAGGTAAGAGCAGGAGCAAAACACCAAATGTTGAGCGCAAATTTACATTTTAATTTCTTTTAATTAAAAGGGAACAAAAACAAAAGAATAAAAAGAAAATCAACAAGGAATAAAAAAGTTGCAATATACATTGCTCCTGCAAAATAATACATCGAACTTTTTTTTGTTTTTTTTTGCAGTGTTCTTTTTTTTTTATTGACATTAGCATTTGGCATGGCAACGGGGTGGATAAGTAATGGAAATGAGGCTGTGGCGACACTGACGACAACAGCTGTCAATACAAGCTGAAAGGATTCTATTGCTGAAACTCTTAAATGCCGCAATGCCGCACCTGCTGGCACAGGACGTTTTTCCTGGCAAGCACTTAAGTGTCCCTCGGCGCGAGTCGACTTCAACTTTAACTCCAATTGGAAATTGAATTGGAAATTCAGAAATTGGAATTGTCTTTGATGCGCTTTGCTTGCCGCTTTGGAGAGCTTTCAGTCTTAATGTTTTTTGGTAATCAGTTGGAGCATATCAAACCGACCCTTTTTATCTGCGCCCCAATTGTAGCAAGTTGCGGTTCAAAATGCTTGCTTCAGGCTCATTTTCCAAGTCGACTTCAAGCATATCAAGCGTATTTAAGCCAATAACTGAGTTCAAATACAATTAGTTAGCTGGCTGAACTCGCTTTGAACATATGTATATGGCCATCTGGTTCAGTTGAGGATACATTTTCAAAGTGCAATGTTTTTTTGTACAGGTATTTAATAATATTTCTCAACATAATTCGAGCTGTGTCAAGTAAAAAATGGAAAGTCCCATAAAGTTTAAAAAATGAAACAAACGCAAATTGTTTAAGTGCCAATTTGTTTCATGTTATATCACCTTTGAAAAATAAACTTTAGTTCTTATTAAAATATTAATTAATTAATTAAAATTAGCCAAAAACTGAAAACATATCCAAAATACATGTTAATGCTTATTTCGAACAGTCTTAAAAAAGTAACATAATTTGGCTTATAAAAGTTGAAATAAGGATGTCAATACTTAGTATGATGACAACTTCCCTTAACCTTTTATTTATGGAAGATACCAGCTTCCTGGTAGTTTCTGGGCTGATTTTGCTTCACTCATCCCGCAGAGCATTTTTCAGATCCAGTTTGCTGAATATGCTGTGCTTCCGGATGTTATTTTCCAGCAGAGCCCACAAATTCTCAATAGCATTTAAATCTGGAGACTGGGCCGGTGGAATTATCATGTGGGGGCAGTTCCCGATAGGCCAGGACCTTACTATCTTGGCCTTATGCTTGGGATCGTTGTCCTGGTTGAGCCGGAAAGTACGTCGGATTCCTACCTTCTCGGCACTTTGGAGTAAATTTTCCTTTAGTATTTTGAGGTACACATTCTTGTCCATTGTTGTTTCAAAAATCACAAAATTCCCGAATCCGGCTGACGAGATACTCACCCATACCATGTCACTTCCTCCACCATGCTTGACTGTTGCCTTTACGTGTTTCGGATTCAGCTCAGTGTTGGGCTGTCGCCACACACAATTCTGTCCGTCCGAGTCAAAAATTGTGAATTTGGACTCATCTGCAAATATGACTGTGTTCCAGAACTCCAAATGCTTGTCCAAGTGGGTTTTGGCGAACGTCATCCTAGTCCCTATATTCTTTGAGCTTTGAGTCATGGTTGCGCAGAACTTGGCGCACAGTTTTCACACTGCACTTTTTCCCCATTTCATCCTACACCTGTTGAGTCAGTTTTGTAGCCGATAGCTTGGGATTTAGGCTTATTTTCCTGATGATCCTCCGCTCTTCCTGTTCGGTGATAATCTTGTTTGGTGTCATTCTGTCCTTGCCCTCTATCCGATTTTCGTCGACGAAGCGCCAAATGATGTTATACACAGTTGAGTTGCTCAACACCGTTTTTGTGGTGTTCCAGGATGAGTTTCCGTTGTGCAATGGTAGTCTGTTTGTCCATAGTCCTTGTTGGCTTGTTGCACCCGAGATGCAGGATATAACTAAACTGACTACGAAGGTCTATTTACATCAAAAATATTCAACATGACTTAAAAATCCGAGTTTTATTGTATCCAGATGTCTATAATGCAACTGTTTGAAATAAGCATTGTCCAAAAATTTGGGTACTTTTTTACATAATCCTACCTAGCAGGTGGAGAAACCCCAGTTTATTGGGGTCATATATTCATTTTGGTGGTTAATACATGTACCTACATCGGTCTTTGGAATTTTTGAAAAATAATGTATTATTAGTTTGTGGCAGGCAATTAAAATTGTTGCTAGACACCGCTCAAATTAAGCTCCTCATTTAAATATTAAATTTGCTTATTTTTGTGTTGCAAAAATGACGTTTCTCGTTAAAGTAGATCGTAGAATATAAATACATAATTTTCGATATTGTGTGCTTATATAATAGATATAGAATACGATATTGTCTGTTTATAACTCAAACTGTTTATGCAATGTTTCAAAAAGAATACTCAAGGTTAAATTGAAAATGTTGCTTAAGGAATTAGTTTTGAAGTTTTATACCTTTTTCTTCAATTATTTTGTAAAATTCGGTAAGGATGCGCTTATGGCCTTAACATGCCACACAGTGTCACACACATGTAAACTTCTACGTACGTTTAGGATGTTTGTGTGGGTCTTTTTTTGCTGCCCTGCAATAGGTAAAAGCGTTGATCGGTGGGTGGGCAGTCGGAAGTAGAAGAGATGTGGCGACGTAATATTTGAGAGCAACAAACATTGCACTAAGCAATCATGAGGCTATGTGCCGCAACTTAAAGCCCAGAAATGAACCAAAGCACATCAACGATCCAGAAAACCAGAAAGCAACAAAAACCGCAAACGGACAACTTCATTAAGGAAAATGTTTGGGGTATGGGTGACTGCATGTGTGTCAGTTAGTGTGTGTGTGTATGTGTGTCTGTATGGATAAACTTTTCAATTTCTTTTGCAATTTTCCATTTCACTTTGTACTGGTCTGGTGCTCGTGCTGGCGCTGAAGCTGCAGCTGCAGCTGCTCTATGGCAATGTCTGCGGCAAATACACAAATGGAGTATATTTATCTTGCATTTTGCAACTGACCCATGCTGCGAACTTATCACGCACACACATCCCCCACGGAAACACACACAAACACACACACACACACACATTACACATTCTGCACTGCGCACAACAGCATTACCTGACAACATTTTGTGCGAATTTAAATATTTACCTTTTTGGTCGAGGCAAACATACAAAAACATATTTATATATATACAGATACATATCATTCATTTATATTCTCACATACTCTGAATAATCTTATTGATTTTTAAGATATTTTAACCGAAGTTTCGAATACCTGGAAAGCTATAAGGTTATACATTGTCTGAAAAATAGGTTTACAAATTATGGCAATTTCTTTCTTCTTTTTTTTGTTGAAGCTCTTCGGCCTGTTATTCTATAAAGTTCTGCTGCTTTTGGCCATCTCGCATTGCAGGTTAATTTTCCATATGTAAATTTGAGAGAAAAAGAACCCACCAGCCGCTTTTCACGAGTGCTCAGTGTTATTTCCCAGAGCTTTTAGTTACTTTCAGTCGGCCACAGTTGTTGTTGTTTGTTCCGTTTGCTTGGGTGGCTACTGCTGCTGCTACACCTGTCAGACAGTTGCTACCCGAGCTGCAGCCATTTGTCTCGCACCGTGCCACGTGGCACGTGGGCCACCCGTGTTCCCTGTTCAAACAAAACGTTGCGTAAGCGCTTGCCAATGTTTAACTGGGCCCACTTCAGTAGGGTACGCGTACTCCCAAGTTGCTGGCTTAATACTTAACCCCAAATGCTCGGCAATATTCCTACCCGCCCCTGGACCCAAGTCCTCACTAGCCGGCAAACTATCGCTTACTATCCTGCTACATGTCTGAACGTTTTTACATTGTTTTTTTTGTTGTTTGCTGCTGCTCCCATTGCAATATTCTTACAGCTGAAAATTGCATAGCAAAAACGCAGTACGGGCTCTTTGCTTCAGTTGCCCATCTTTGGCATTGGCATCCATTTGTTTCCTGAATTGCGGCGTGTTACGTTTCATTTTCAATTTTCATGCCATTTGCTTTGGCTTTTGTTTGCTACCTCTTACGCGACTGATTCCACAGATCTGTCTAGACCAGGAGCGCTTTCAGGTCGGTCCACAGGCGCGGTTTTGTTCAAACTTCCCCCACACAGCCAACTGTAGATTAAGTAATATTCGTATAGGCAAAGAGCACGTTGAAAATATAATCATAATAAAAGTGAAATTAAATAAAATGAAATGCCGTGGAAAGGAAAGCAAAGGAAAACAAAATAACAGAACAGAGCAGAACACAAAACATTTGCACTTGTTCAAAAAGAAAGCAGAACAAGAACAACAGTAACAGTTTACAATGAGTGAGTCCATTAGCTACGCACAGAACTCCGCCGGGGACTTGGGAATGGGAGGCGGGCAGTGGGGTGGATGGAATATCGCGATTAAATATTTACTTTGCGCACTCATTTCTTTTATTTGGGCTGTCCACCACCGCTACCAACACCTCAACGGGCCTGCCAGGCGGCCGCTTTTGGGCGCAAGCCAGATAAACATAACCGTTTCATTTTATGAGCAACAATCATTGCTTTCGATTGCCCCGCTGATGGCCAGAGTTGGCAACTGAGAACTGGAAATTGGGAAATTGGGAAGCTGGAACCGCTTCAGCTACAGTTTCGGGTCGAGTCTCAGTCGCAGCTGCCCCCTCCTCCTCAGCTTCAGGTGCTATCTTTGGCAAAAGGTGTAAAATGCCGCATTGCTTAAATTTGTATGGCTTTCACTGCTGCGCCTTGTTGTCTATGTGTGTGTGTGTGTGTCGGGTGGGTGCGGGTGGCGGGATGGGCGTAACACTTGACATGTGTGCTGTTTGCCGGTTATTGTGTCGTTCTCATGATTGAAACTCATTCTGCTGGCCGCTTTTTTTTGTTTTCTTTATTTTTTTCCGTTGGCCAACTGCCCGCTACGACATGCCACATGGCCGGCTGTCAAATTGATTGTGGCAGCGGCTCATTGAGGCAATTGTTGCTCCCAGACATCTTTGGCTTGTCTGATGGGGCCATTAGTTGTGCTCGATGGGCCATCCCAGAAGTAGGCAGCACTTCTTGAAAGCCTGCATATCAATTATGTGTCTGCTTTCTTGCCTGTGTCTGCCTTGCCTTTGATTTGTCTGTTGATGTCACGTTACGTATGGTGTTTGGGCACATAATTGATTCTCGCTGGCTTAAGCAATGCAAAGCAAGCGCTGGCATTACGCTTGAACGGAAGCGAAGCTTACGTGATACGTTCAAGATGAAATCATTTAAACGTGACGTTAACTGAACTAACTGAACGTTAGACTTTGACTATTTTTGACGGAAGTAAACGTATTCAAAATCAAAACCTATCACAAGCTGTTATTGTATATTTATTGTTTCACGTAATGGAATGCAAACCGTTCCGATACGTAAGGTGCGAAGTGCAACTTTCGTCGGGCAATGCAAAGTTTCACCTAATGAAAAATGTTATTGTTTTAAACGTTAATTGATCTCGAATTATGCCTGACATTATTAGCAGCATACAAATTTAGATACTGCTCAGCATAACGAAACAATAGCGATCCAGTGACTGACGGACCCTCGTGGAAGACCCCAATCCCAAACCGTGCCTCATTTGTAGCAACTTTAATGAAATTTCCTGCATTTTAAGCGAAAACTTCCGTTTGAAATGTAAAGCGCGAAGGAAACCTAAGAAAATGTGTTCAACGTATATTCAAGAGCAATGCCAAAGTCGCCTTGCGCGTGGTTCAACGCTAAGTCCAGATCCTTGACTATGTCCAACACCAAAACTCAGTCGGAGTCGCTATTGCCGGCCGTGCCGGGAGTTGTTTTCCTTTTTAATTTCCGTTTTTATGAGCCAGCGCCCGCTGGCAGCAAGGTGGGTGGATATCTGGATGTACACCAGCACTTGTCTTTGTCTATTCACTGTGCGTTTTGGCAAGCAAACACCTTTTAGCTGGAGGTGAAGCAATGACAAAGCGCTGATGTTGCAAATTACAAGCCGCCAGCAGCTCAGTGCTGATGATAAGTATAAAATTATCGACACGAAAGCAAAATTTCGTAATAAAAATTTTAATTAAGTATCTTTTTCGTATACCCTGCTGGTATAATGTAGCTGGGGTAATGGGTAGCTAGTACACCCATTACATGGAGCATTGTATACGCTTTAGATATTATATAATATCCGATTTAAATAACATGCAGGAGCAGAGGGTATCGAGTTAAACTGAGGATCATAGCATAAGTAGCAGATATAACGAAATCGAATAATGACGGTAAACTGAAACCGTTGAGAACAGATTTTGAGAAATATTTTTTATTTAATCGATTTACAGCACAGATTCCAACATCTATTTGGAGTAACGCAAATAGTGAAGCTGTTTGCATTTTATGCTGAGCTTGCAGCAACAGAGTAACTCTAAGTCATGCACTCGGTCTCTCTCTCTTTTTCCCCATCTCACTCTCACTCTCACTCTCCCTCGCTCTCTCTCTTTGCTGGCTTTGCTGAAATACACTTGTTTTTCGACTGGCTCAGCATCCAGTTTCTAGTGTCATCGACATCGACCCCGCGGCTTTTGTGGACCAGCGACGGCAGCGCTTCATCACGCCCAGGCTCACAGACGAATAGGGAGAGAGTAGGATAGGGGTCTATAAAGTCGCGAAAATTTATGCAAATCGGTTTGCGTACCGAGCTGCTATGCCTTTTGCCTCATCCCCTTGGCATCGAATTAAAAGTAAAGTCTTCCAAATGCAAAACACATAAAACCGTAATCGAAACGACTGCGCAGCGCAGCGATTAACGGATTTAATGAGTACTAACTCGCCAATGCAATTATGAGATAGCCACACAGAGGGCGAGAAACTTGAACTAAGAGGGAAAGAAACAGCATCATAGTCGCCCACTTCCAACCTGGCTGCCCAAGCAGCAGGACAATCTTAATGTCGTGCGGAAGCTGGCTGCTTGATTGCAGGCGAAGGTAATTAAATGGAATCTAATCTACGAGAAGAAGCAAATATGACAAAAGCATAAGATAGAGAGAGACAGAGAGAGAGAGAGAGAGAGAGAGAGGGGGACAGAGACAAAAAGTGAGCTTGCCATATTGATTATAAAGTTTTGTCAAGTCTTAGAATTGATGTTGACAGTGTGAGTATTAGCAAAATACAACGGAAATAGTTTTGGAACTGCTTGTAATTTATTCAAATTATTATTATCTCTAAAAAAAAATATATACATATATTACAAAATGCAAAGTATATTTCGAAAACACTTGTTTCTTTTCCTAACGGTTAGCTTTGGGTGTGATTTCCCGTGTCCACTGTGCAACAGTAATGCAGTCCAATTAATTTAAGTACCGGCGCCTTGTGTCTTGGCCCAAGTCATGGTGCTCTTAGCCAGCCAGACAACTGTCAGGGACTTCATCCGCAAATCTTGAGGCCCGAACATTTGTCACACCTTGTCACAGGCCTGGACAAGGCGAGTGGACGCTAGAGATAAAGGAGGGCAGAATGAGAGCGGGAGGGAGATAAAGAGCAGCCAACAGTTGAAGTTGCAGTTAATTTATACAGAGACAGGTGAACCGAGAATGTCTGCAGCTGTCCAACCTGCTGGCTGGAGAATAAGCCAAAGTAGCACCTGCACAATTTATGCGCCACCGTTTCAAGTCAATAAGCACATTTATCTTGCCAACGCCTATTCGGTAAAATTTATTTAATTTACTTTCACATACGCTAAAAACTTACAAATACAGACTACACGGAGAGACTGGGCGGGGTTTGAGAGAGAGAGAGAGAGAGGCTTAACTCGGTAGCAACAGCAGACCAACAGTAAACTATAATGATTTTGGTCTGGGAATATCTTGATGCGTTATTTTAAATTAAATTAAATGGTTTTAACAAGAGAAGAAAAAACATGTTGGGGAGGGGACCTCAAAAATATTTGTGGAAGTAGCGAATTTGATTTTCAGCTACTCCACACACGCAACGCAGACAACGCTCCTAAGGCTGGCCAACAATGTGCAATGGCATGAAAAGCAACGATTACTAAACGACCTGTTCAAAGGGAGGGGTCCAAGGCTGACAACCTACTCTAACCATGTTCTAGCGCTTATGATGATTGTGATGATGATTATTACACACTATGCACACACTCTGCAAGAGAGCGTTACATTTATTGTTATGTTTATGCACTGTCTACCAAAATAACATAAACAGAAAAGAAACGAAACAAACAAGAAATGCTGTGGTCGAGTGAGCTCGACTACGATATACCCTGAACCCAGTAGTTAAATATACTCAAGTTTTATTGACAAATTTCCCATTGAAAAGCCCCAAAGTGCACTCCTTCCTTATGGCAGGCAGAGGGACTGCAGATTAACAAAAAACTCAGCCAGCGCATATTCCTATTCACAAGCCCGAACTGACCCGAACTGGCATATATACACGGCTGCTGATAATAATGAGATCAATATGAGAATATATTTTGTTGATCAATAATATGCTTATGCATATTATGTATTCATTAGAACATTTTGTCTTTAAAATTGGAGCATTAACCGCTATCGGAAACCGAAATGTATCGATATTCCTGAAACGGTGGCGGTTATCGCTAAAATAAAGCAAACTTGATCTGCGCCTGGTGTTCGAGAACCTGCATATTTTATATTTGAAGTCTCTAGCTCTCATAGTCTCTGAGATCCGCATGTTCATACAGACGGACATGGCTGTATCGACTCGGCTGTTGACCCAGATCAAGAATATATGTACTTTATGGGGTCGGAGATGCATTCTTCTGCCTGTTACTTACTAGCCACAAAACCATTATACCCTTTTTAGACATTGTTTTAGACATTTTTTTAGTGTAGGATTAACAAATACTTTGGCATGTGCAACATTGATTATTCTATGCTTTCAGTAATTCAAATAACTTGCAGTGAGCTAATAGTAATCGAAAAGTCTAGTTTCCAAATTCAGTTGAATTACTATTCACATTCAAAAGCCAGAGCCAAAGTGATGTTAATCACCCGCTGAGCTTTAACCATTTCTATTTCGAATTTCTGAGACAATTGATTTTGGCATTCCATGTTTTGTGGAACCGGTTGCTTTATCAAATAACACAACTGAGATTCAGTATTGTAAATGGTAATGCGTAGTACAACTGCCCAGCTGCCTGAGGGCCATGTGGCACAAATAACAACCGCAAAACAAATCCCATGTAACAACTACAAAATCTGGTGTAGAGAGGATGGCAGCCCTGGCCAAAACTTCTTGCCATAGCATGACCAATGCTTTTCCCTGCCTGCCTATGTAATATTCTGATTTTTTTATATTTATTTTGTTTTCAGATGCTTTGCGACAAAGGAGCGGAAAGGGAGGCGTGGCGGTACAGCAGCAGCAACTAGAACATAAACGCGCGGGCGCCCAACTGTTTTTGTTATCTTACGCTTCGATTATTTTGCGTTAGTCGTTGTAGAAAATTAGCTAAATTGCTTATGGCAACGCACGTAGCGGACGCCAGCAAATGCCAAGCCTGATACACAACGCCCTCCCTCCCCCTCCCCCCTCCTCACCCACCACTCAATCTCTCATTGCCAGACCACATTTTCAGAAACCCCCAGCACCCCCGTCCCCTCGCATTACAAAGCAACTGGCGTATTGTTTGCTGGGTTTTTTTTTTTCTGAAACGAAAAATGCTTCTGAGGTTTCTGTTTTCGCTGCTGCTGTTTTGTAATTGTTAATCACAGAACGTTAGGTGTATTTATGTGAAGGTTATGGGGTTTCGGCAGGCAGCTGAGCTTTTAGGGTTTGTTGTCAGTACACAACATTTACATAGCGCATTTGCTTTTTGCGGTACTGCCATTCCAAATTTTCGCCGCCTCCCCATTGGCGCCATTGTTCCGTTGTTTTTTGTGGTCCATTGACTTTGCAGTATGCAAAGGTATGAAGACTCTTCGAGGGGTTACCATTTGCAAATCTGTTCTACACCCCGCCCAGCCCCTCATTCCACTCAGGCTGCGGACGTGCAGCTAACGCATAATTAGGAAAATTTCTAGAAAACGTTTCATTGTCACAGACATTCAAATACACAACAAAAACAACAGCGAGCACGGAAATGATTCCGATTTCGTTTTGTTTTCTCCTTTTTTTTTGGGGAAACGGACTTTTTGGCAGTAACGGTGAATAAACATGTAAATATTCTAATAAAAGGATATACTGAAGCATTACACTTGACCATAGTAACGGATAAGAATGGCATCTATAAGCACGAAAGTGACATTTTGTGGAAAGCTATTTGAAATTATAGAATCAAAATAAACTATATTTAAGACAAATATAACTTAGAAATAACAATTCCAAGTGAAATCGAAAAAGTTGTCTATTTACTAGATACCCCCGTCAACATGGTGAGGACGAATTTAAGTTTCAGACACCCAATTGTTCAATTATAAATTCTACAAAGGAAACTAAATAAATTTTAAAGTTAGCCACGTCGATTTTAATGGGATTCGACGGACAATCCCAAAATGTACAGGCTTTTATAGATTCATTGACTCTTATTGAATCTGCAATAGAAAACCATACGAGCATTGCGATACAGTTAACAAAAACGAAGCTAAAGGGCACAGCTAGAAACTTAATAGGAAACGAAAATACTATTGCAGAAATAAATGCTAGACTAATGAATTCTGCAAAGAGATATAAATCTTGATCAGCTGGAAAATGCTTACATTTCAGATGGGATTAGCTTGGAGCCTGCCTATAAGTATTCCATTGACGGAGCAACTGAAGCCCTTCGATCGAACGCTTCAAACTCAGAAGTGATCATAATGAAGAGCGGAAACTGCGAATATGAACAAAGTAATTTCAAAATTTGTTGACGCTAGCAATATTGCTATAGCCCTACCAAGCACTATTATGTTTTATAAACATAGACAGATGGTAACCAAAACAATCGCGGCAGAGTCCGTGGTCGTTTTCAAGCACATGGTCGAAACCATTGGAACTATAATCGAAACAATAAAAACAACCGACAAAACAACAATAACCAACCAAGACGCTACCAAAATCACAATACGAATAACAACAACATAAGAAATGTAAATAATCAATCAGCGGAAAACGAAAAAGTATGTTACAAATAATATTCCAGTTAATACTTCTTATATAACTAACTTAAGTGGAATAGGCCAAGATATAATTAAAACAATGGGAACCATAAAAGCAGACTTAATATTTTTGAAGAAATACTTATTAAAATTTTCCTACATGCTGTGCTTCCGGATGTAATTTTCCAGCAAAGCCCACAAATTTTCAATAACATTTAAATCTGGAGACTGGGCCGGTGGAATTATCATGTGGGTGCAGTTCCTGATAGGCCAGGACTGCACTATCTTGGCCTTATGCTTGGGATCGTTGTCCTGGTTGAACCGGAAAGTACGTTGGATTCCTAGCTTCTCGGCACTTTTTAGAAAATTTTCCTTTAGTATGTTGAGGTACACATTCTTGTCCATTGTTGTCTCAATGAATTTTGAATTTTGCAAAAAAAAAACTAGACATGAGCGCAGCAAAATCTAACATTTGAAAAATAACCTGCACGTAACATCTAAGTCAAGCAGGGCTTCTAGTGACCTTTCTTTAAGGTTTCGCTTAAGGTCAATGTTTGAATTTTACTTATTAATTGCTAATCAAATACAACAAGCCACAAATTTGTACGTTTAAGTGTGTCCACAACTTTAAATTGGCATCGTTGTTAATTGCGTTAATGAGCCGATACGATTTAAATAAACACGCACGTAAGCAAATTTCTTAGAACGAACCCGTTGTGTTGAGCCGTGTGGAGTTTAGCGCTTATCGTGCTTACCTTTTTGTCACGACGGAGACCCAAGTGGCAACTGTACTGACATGCACCATCGCCAAACATTTTAAGCTTATGTGATCTTGTGTGTCGATTAAAATGCATCGCACGTTTTCTAGTAGAAGCTGTTAGGCAGGTTCAACGATGATGAGCTGGAATGGGTCTAGTTGGATTCTGTTGTTATTGTCGTTTTTGTGGTTACGAAACTGATCGCATAACTGCGCAATAACTATTTTTAGTGATTTGCATATGCCTATTAAGTACTCAGCTCTATTCTATTATATTGCATTATATGATATACTTAAAACAATATGTACAGTGGCTCGCACCTTATTTGGATCAGTGTCAAAGAAAAAAAGCAATTGCCTGCCATAAACTAATCATTCATCATTTTTCAAAAATTCCAAAGACCTATGATAGGTACATGTATTAACCACCAAAATTAATATATGACCCCAATACACTGGGGTTTCCCCACCTGCTAGGTAGAGTTATGTAAAAAAGTACCCTATTTCGAGGGAAAATTTTATTTGGATCAGTCTAAATAAAATAATATATTTTGAAAATAAAAACTTAAATAAGGATGTTAATACTTAGTATGATATCCTTTAGCCTTAACTACTTCCCTTAACCTATTATTCATGGAAGATACCAGCTTCCTGGTAGTTTCTGGGCTGATTTTGCTCCACTCTTCCCGCAGAGCATTTTTGAGGTCTTCTTTGCTGGATATGCTGTGCTTCCGGATGTTATTTTCCAGCAGAGCCCACAAATTCTCAATAACATTTAAATCTTGAGACTGGGCCGGTGGAATTATCATGTGGGGGCAGTTCCTGATGAGCCAGGACTGCACTATCTTGGCCTTATGCTTGGGATCGATGTCCTGGTTGAACCGGAAAGTACGTCGGATTATTAGCTTCTCGGCACTTTTTAGTAAATTTTCCTTTAGTATGTTGAAGTACACATTTTTGTCCATTGTTGTTTCAAAAATCACAAAATTTCCGAATCCGGCTGACGAGATACATACCCATACCATGTCCCTTCCTCCACCATGCTTTACTGTTGCCTTTACTTGTTTGGGACTCAGGTCAGTATTGGATTGTCGCCACACATAATTCCGTCCGTCCGACTCAAATATTGTGAATTTGGACTCATTTGCAAATATGACTGTGGATGAGTTTCCGTTGTGCAATGGTAGTCTGTTTGTCCATAGTCCTTGTTGGCTTGTTTCACCCGAGATGCAGGATATAACTAAACTGACTACGAAGGATTGGTCTATTTATACCAAAAATACTCAACTTTAGGTAAAAAATCCGGGTTTTATGGCACCCAGGTGTCCACAATGTACCTGATCCAAATGAAATCTGCCCCTCAAAGTAGGCAGCATTTTTATAATCCTACCTAGCAGGTGGGGAAACCTCAGTTTATTAGGGTCATATATTCATATTGGTGGTTAATATATGTAGCTACATCGGTCTTGGGAATTTTTGAAAAATAATTAATAATTAATGAAGCTTATGGCGGACAATTCCTTTTTTTCTTTGACACTGGTCCAATTGAGCTGTCTGCCACTGTATATTTACCAGATTTTAAGATTATATATTCACACAGAATCACAATATGTATCCCACGAATCATTGAATCCAAAAAAAAGGATAAAAGGAAATTGAATCGAATAATCTTTACTTCATTAAGATCATTCTTTTGTAAAAGGGAGGTGTAGCATGCATCCGCACTCAGAGGTTCTTGCAAACAAATACTTTAGTGAACAAGACATTAGGATACTAAATGTAAATATTTAAACAGCTGCAGTCTTTTGTCGAATGGCATTATGCTGATCTTGCGCTTTGACACTCTTCAAATGGTCAATCGCGTAAAGTAAACATTGAGTGGCTTGCGCCTGCTGGGCTTCTTTTCTCTTGTATATAAGCCGAGAACAGTCAACCAATAAAAACAGTACACACTATAAAATCAGAGCAATCAGAACCAATCAAATAAGTAAACACAGAAAGTATACTTTTTGTAAAATACACATTTCAATATTTATAACGCCGCAAAAGTCCAGTTGGTTAAATTTTGGTTTTACATTTGAGCGCCTCAAGACCACTATACTTGTATACTATATAAATACATTCAGTTGCTTGGAATATTTTATTAAAACAAAAATAAATGACGCTGACGTAAAAGATTAGAAAAATACAAGTTAGTCCTACAACTCCTTGCTAAAAGCAATCGCATAAATTTCAGTTTTTGGCTATTCAATCATTGGCACAAGATGCCTACTGGAAGTGACTCACCTGTAAAAGAGAGAGAGAGAGAGAGAGAGAGAGAGAGAGAGAGAGAGAGAGAGAGAGAGAGAGATGGAGATGAAGATGGAATGAACAAAATTGCATAATAAAAGCAGAAAATAAATTAATGTATGCGTGTGTGTTATAAGAAACGGTTCGCAGGTCGTATGAGTGATTTTATTGGCAAAGTAGCTGACAAGAAACATTTGATGTTGCCGTTGCTGTTATTGTTGTTGTTGCTGATTTTATGCGCTGCCAAGCGGCCAAAGGGTATGCGATACATTTATTTGCGCACGCATAAAATACCATTTCCGAATTTACGAGTCTCTACTGTAGATGGGATTCTGTTTGGCGGTGCAGGTGCCGCTCGTTATTCTCTTGTCGGTTTTTATTGCCTTTTGTGCTTTCTTAGGTGGCTTCGAATTATTTTCCGGTTTTTCGGCATGTGTCCCCTAAAATTATGCCATAAAAAAGATTCGAGCAAAAGTTGCGCCGTGCTGCGTTTTCTAATTAAATCAACATAAATGCTGAAAACAGCAACAGCAACAGCAACTTTCACATGTGTTTACCGGAGCTCTTTTAATGTATTCTTGCCGCTGTGCTTCTGGAGTGGAGCCCTCTAAGCAGGGGGCAGGGCAGGGGTAGGGATGTATTGGGTGGCTCGATATGGCCTTTGTTTTTTTTTTGCAGCAGTTGCGTTGCTGCGCTTGTTGGCCTGGCCAAATGAACAAAATTAATGATGTGGAAATTGCGCAAACCCATTGCATTTACCAGGCCCTGCTCGTTAATTTTATGTACCCAAGCTGGGAGAACAACTTCTGCTGCCGTGCGTTTATTTGATTAGTTTTTACATCAGAGGCATCAAAAATCAAATTGGTAGAGCCAACCAGCGAATGAAATGACTGTGAAGGAGATGTACTGTGTAATCCCCGAGATGCTGACTATGTACAAAGATTCGTAACTCATTTTCTAAGAGAGGTCAACTCGACCATAGTATACTAAGTACCAAGTTATAGAGCAACTCCACCTCCAGTCTTCTCTGAGTGAGTAAATTTGTATGCAGTGGGAGAAGCGACAATTGTTTCAATAGATAAACTGTTTATACTATGGCCTATGGCACCAGTCATACTCTTCTGTTGAATTGCAATTTATATAAATACATGAATTCAACCGATTGCAAATTAATATTCTTTTGTTATTGTTTTTATCCATTTCGCATACTTTTTACTTGATTTTCTTACCTAACACAAATTACAAGAATTAACCAAATCTTTTCAATTGTCTGAAGAGCTGTGCATTCCCAAAGCAGCCATCTGCGCCGCATTTTTGTATTTTATTTTTTTCTTTAATTAACCAAAACAGAAAAACACATTTTCAATTTAAGTGCATTCAAATTCAAATCAGTAATAAAAAAAATCACGAATTCTATTTTGCCTAATCAATTTAATGAAGCCAAAAGTTGTTCTTGCCTCAATATGCAACAAAATGTTTTGGATGGCGACGCTTGCGACATCGGATTCAACGCTATGCTGGATAAGGGTGTGTGGGGAGGGGGGTGGACGGGAAAGGGGAAGGAGGAACGTACGCGGACTGCATACATAAATCAATTTCAATTAACGTTAATTAAATACGCATCAAGTGGGCATGACCACAGAGGCAACAACCCACAGGACGACAAGAGAGGTGAAGGGGCGGGGGTGGTTGAGCGCATCGAACGGGCAA